>OY776112.1:318320715-318833215 GCA_963675035.1 Allygus modestus
GTTATTAGCGCTTAGTAAATGGTTTTAAGTACGGCTTTATCTATTGATATTTATAAAACAAAACTAATAATAAAATCTAATTGCTATTAATACCTATTTATACTAATAAAAAATACATAACTTGCCTGTCCTGTGGCTTAAAAACAAATCCAAATTACGAAAAAAATAAATATATACAACTTTTTAGTACAAAACCTGTTAAATAACTTGACTTTAAATTCAATAAGTGGGTGGATATGTTGCTACTGGGGATTTTTTTAAGTAATTAAAATTGCTAGTAGCCTACATTCTTGAATTAACTTGCTAGGCATTCTAGTTTTACTATACCTACGTGAATAATCCAGCAATACTGACTATAAACATGCTCAACTTTACCCTCAGTTTAAATATGACTCCTGTTATGGGCTCACAATAGGGTAAGACACACGTTTGCAAAATGATAACATAACTTCAACGGTATTTTCTAATTTTTTAGACGCCGGCGACTTGTTTTCCCCATGCTAGTATACGGGCGGTGAGGCACGCGGTAACTCCTCTTGAGGCGTTGCTAATTCTACTACGCCACGACCATCTTAAAGGGGGCTATAGTAACTCACGCTGTCCATTTGAAATGAAGTTTTTATAATATCATTAATAAATAAATAAAATATTGGACCATCTTATAAAAATAATATTTAATATGCGTTAAATAATGTGTTACATTCATATTTAATGCTGAAAACTGAGTCAAATCGAGAGTCAAATATTTTCAAATACCTTTTGTAAATATGTATGATACTTCATATCGTGTAAGGTTCGCCCTCCCAGTAAATACTGAAATGTGACCTGGTTTGTTTCCAATAGCAATCGTCCTTTAGGATTTATTGTTTCAGATCCGATAGTGTCTAGAGATACGTTCATTATTTAATAATAATTATTAATCCTTGTAATACTAAAATTAGTTAGATTTTGTATGATCTATTTGAAATATTCAAACAAAGTATTTTTTATAGTATATGCCCATTTCTGTTAAATAGATGGATTAGAAGGAAACTGTTGTTTTTAAAACTTGAATGATAAATGATATATTCATTAGAAGGGGATTTAAACTTTGTACGAAGGATATAAAAATTGCATTACAGGTCTTATATTCAAATCATGTGGGTAATATAACCTATTACCTATAATCTATTACATAAAGCACATTTTTTTACCCTTCAAAATTTATATTTAATTCATCATCATCGATGACTTAGTTTAAAACCAAAGTCTTAAAGATCTTGAATTTTGGCAAAGTGCTGTAATTCAGGAATCATCCACTCGCCCGAGTTATAGGGTAAGAGACCACATCGTCTGACCCTAGTTTAGTTGGGTTTAGTTGGCAAATTGCTCTGAGATTTGTGCAGGGAACTGCATATTCCTTCCTTCCTTGGAATAATTTGATTGCCAAATTCTGTTGTTGAAATGAAGGTGAACCCATTTACTAACAGTTAAAAGGTATTTTTAATTTTTTAAGCCTGATTTTACTAAATATTGCAAATAAATTAAACAAAATTAGAAACTTTTAACTTATACCTACCATATGAAATCTAAACTTTACCACTGATAAATTGAATCAATTAATTTTAATCTATGATCGAAATCAAGATAATAAAAGCTTTGTAAATTGGCCTTTGTCTCGGAGTTTATTCATCTTTACAAAGTTTTGTCAAGTTTTAATTAATGTTTCCGACTCAAAAAACGCTGGAATTTTCCTCGGTTTTCCACACCGGCAACCTTTAATCATGGCTTAAAGAAGTAAAAGGATTTTTATTTTGTTTTACAATGGAAATATTTATATGTAGACCCCTGTCAAAAATCCATGAATACTCTTATACAATTTGATGTATGCATTTGTTATATTTTGTATATGTAAAGTACATGAACTATGTCTAAAAAACCTCCCAAATGTTTCAATTTGTTTTCATAAATGTTTGGATATTTGTGGTTATTTTCTTAAGATCCAACAACGAGAAAAAAATGATTCCTCTACCCTGAAATAAGTTTAACTACGATATGAAACTGTTGTTCCAAAATAACAGTGGCGAAATAAATAATGCAAATTATTATGTAACACTTGAATATTAAATATAGGAAACCTTTTGGAAGCTGATGATTTCATTATTCTTTCTGCTTGTAGTTAAAAATATAGAAATATGTTTAGGTTTAATTTTTACATTCTCCTCCTATACATAGTATATGGAGAAAGTATTGTTTTTGTAACAATTTTCGAATTTGAGTTGTTAGTGGAAATATTCGTTTTGGTGCTCCCTGAACCCAAAAAAGTGGTTTTTACGTGATGTCTGTCTGTGTGTGTGTGTGTGTGTGTGTGTGTGTGTGTGTGTGTGTGTGTGTGTACAGAGCTAGAGCCCTAACTTATGGACCGATTTTTATGAAATTTGGTATGTAGGTCCTTAATATCTCCAGGTATTTTTTTCATTTTAGAATTTTTTATTTTTAAGGGTAATTATCCCCCAAAAATCGCCAAAAAACATGTAAAATCCAAATTTCTCAAAAACGGCTTAAACGATTTGGATTAAACTTTAGTGGTTTCTAGAACTTTAAGTTTCCAACAAAATGACACCACCCGCATTTCTGGAAAAATTCTGGTTCAGAAATTACAGGACTTAGAACACCAAATTCAGTTTTTTTTTATTTTTCATAAAAAAATCATAAATATTAAAAAGATTACTATTCACCATTAAAAAGAGCTCAAAAACTAAATAAATTTGTATTTTAAATTACTACTCTACGATTGCTAGTTGCGGAGAAAATTGAAATTTTTATTTATCTGTAAACGCAGTACGTTGTCCAATGTTATTCTTATGGGGAATACAAAAATAACCATTCCTCTCTTATTTACTGATCAATTTCATTAAAACTTGATAACAATTCGAGTTAGAATTGACCAACTGTTCGAAATATGTTGCTATTTAACCCTGTGGGGGGCAGGGGGTATTTCCCCTCTCGAAACCACTGTGTGTAGCAACGGACTCTATAGTGCCTCCCAAAAAGGGGTTTGGGTGGATATTTCTGAAAACAACTATTTTAGACAATTTTCTGTACATTTATCTGTACTTCATATTCTATGTTTAGTAAATAACAAATAGTTTTGTTATTAAAATTTGGCTAAAAGGGAGAAAGTATTTGACAGTTTCCTGATACCGTTTATTATAGTTGAATACAAAATTAAATATTTAAACTGGACCAAAGGAGTAGGCATAACCCAAAACAGAAGAGGGATAATCCCTAGCTTATAGTAATATGTGACCGTTGATATATTAAAATCATTGGTTTGACTATTATTAAGTATTTTAGTTTATCTCCTTAACTCCAAGTGTGCAAATGTTAATTTAGTTAGTTTAGCGAGTCATTTTAAACTAGTGGCTTGAAGGGGCCATAGCCCTTAACATTGCTCCAATACTCTGCCTCATCTGTTTGTTTTACTCTTTACATACTGAGGAAAATAGCAATATAAGTAGGAACACGTGTCAGTCCGTAAATACTTTAGACACTTAATAACATGTTTGAATGTAAATAAAGCAGACTTTTTATATCCCCATGCTTTTCTTAATGGGGATGTTTTACGTTATTTCTCGTTTGCTGGTGACTTTTTAGAAATAATGCTATTTTTCCCGAGTTCCTGTAATCAAGACCTTTAAGCTGTCCAATCTATAATAAAATGCTGTGTCCCATTATCCTGCAATTAACCAAATTTCCAAAATTTTGAGAAAAAATGTCGCCTACAGAATTATAAATAAAGACTGGCTTCGCTCGCTGGGATCTCCGCTCTCAGACCCCCGATTGGGGTCGCTCCAGTTGTTATTATAACTCGATGTCCCTTCAATTATTCTTTATATAGTATTCTATTTTTATTCATTTTCAATATACACATTCTAGATTTTATATTCATTCAGTGGTCCTATTATTTGTTTTTGCTCTACCATGTGAAAGGTACCTTGACAGATTGCTGGATTTCTTTCTTTTTATTCTTTTGTTTTGATTTGTATCTCCATAAGCCCAATGTTAAACATTTCCAATCTCCAAGGTAAAAATTAGAGATTTTAAAATCGGAAATTATAACTTTTGACAATTTTCCCGGGAGTTTCTAGGTACAAGCTTCTTGCATGCCAAAGATCACGCGTTTCTACCTCAACAAGAAGTGGTCTAGAATTCGTATACGTGAGTGAGTGAGTGAGTTAACATCAGGCTGTATTTAGATAAAGATACTTGAAACAATAATAATTGTTATACAATTTATGATTCGAATACCGTCTTAAAAAATGCCATACGTGCAATGTTCATCTTAGTATTCTAATTCGTTCTGATGTAGTACATTTTAAATTAAAAACTAAATACAGGCGGGTATCTGTAAGACTAAGCATTTAACCTTTGAGGAAACCTTGTTGTTTTATCGGGTGGTATTATCATTTAACAACTAAGGGTATACAAAATATGAAAGGTCATCCCTCGCTCATTGCCAGCAATCCTCACATCTGAGGTCGGTGGTGAGTTGTGGCTGTCATTACTCTAGTCACCGTAACATGGTTGTCCCTCCTTACCTGACCTCTGCTCCCAATTCCGTAGTCTTTATACTTTGTGAATAATAATTAACAAATTCATTGGCCCCTAAGATTCATAACCTTTTTTAATTTGTTTAGTTAAAAAACTATATGCATTTGTGTAGACTTATTTGGTGACCCGTATGTAAATGTTCTTTATAAAAAAAGTAACTAAATATTTTTTCTCTTGAAAATGTTTTAACATCAATGGTTCTTCCATAATCATTAAGGGACTACATGAGTTTCGGATTGAGTGGCAGATGAAACTGTAATGTTAATGCCGTTATCAGGCCGAGGATATCCCTATAACAGGGTAGAAATTGCACTCCAGGTAACCTGCACAAATTCACGCACATTTTATAATCAGGTCAATCCCTTTGCGCACGTAATGAGATATATTTATATATTTTCCTGTATGTAAATCACCCCGAGGTCTGTTAAATAATTTGTCTGCACTTAACAAGTCATTCATCTTTAACAGAGTCAGATACCTGTTTTGAATTAGTTGTAGTGCATTACAAAACATTTTAAATATAAATTAAAGTTTCATTTATTTTTTGTTATATTGAACTTATTAAACAATAACTTCACAAAAATATCATTAAGAACATGTTAGAATATAAGGATTCAGGTGTAAATTACACTCCATTACATTGCCTTTGTGAAGTAACTCTAACAAAACCGTCATGAGAAATGGCAGTATTTAGAACTCCGCTCCTAGTTTATCATCTCATTTTACTTTTGTTTCAACAAAAGGATGAATATACTTTGTTCATTAAACCTTTAATGAATACTTTAAAATGTTGGGCTATGAAGGAAGTTATTTCTGGTAATACCTTTTCTATTTTGGTATGAACTATTTTTCTCTGACTAATTATTCGGCTTGAGATTTGAACTTCACAAAATGTTATGAAACACCTTGTCTGTTTTAAACTAGGTAAAAAACCTTTTAAATTTAAATTTACAGTTATAACGATTGATTCCAAAGTGTTTTTTTTGCAATCCACTGTCAGAGGTAGGGATGAAAAGCCAAATTTTTTTAAAGAGCACTAATAATTTTTTGATATAAGTAGTACCACTATAAATTTTTGATAAAGTATTACCAGTAATTCTAATCTTGTTTTTGATATAATTTACTGTTCAGGCCAACTGGTATAATTATAAAAAAACATGCTCTCAGTCTAAAAATGATAACAAGTCATCCCAGAAAAATATGATCTCAATATTAAAAGTGTAATGTATCAACAGTAAATGTACGTCAATATAACACCCTAAGAACGAATTAAGAATTTAGTCGTATTATTTAGTTCATTTACTACTAGTGTTTTTCAGCACTTACTCTTACCCCTATAATATAATCAAGTCGTAGATTTATTTTTAAAACTTAAAATTAAAAATTGATAGAAATTCCTTTTTAGAGAGAACTTCCTGGGAGAAATAATAAAGCAATTTTGTGTGTCTTTTCATGGAGGGAGTTCTTCAATTAATAGAATATTTTTGCTACTGAGACATATTCATGTTAAATTTATAGGTTATTCAAGTAAACAAATGGATGTTCTGATAAACTGGACCAATTTCATGCACTTAAAGATATAACTAAGATCGTTATATTTTATGACAACATTTTACACTATAAAATTACAAACTTTCATGGTGGAATTAGCTTATTTTTATCTTCCAGATAATGTTTATTTATTTGGTACCGTGTGGTTTATCATTTTGCTAAATAAAATGTGCATTTTTTCACTCAAAGTTTCTTGTTATCTTCCTAGTGGCCGGAGGACAAACCAATCTCTTTCCCGTGTGGACATGAGTTGCCTTTACAACAAGGATTATGAGGCTTTGGCAGGTTTAGAATTTGAATTATTATTACTTACTGAATTTCCTCAAACAATATAAACCAGTAATATCATTTCTTTTAATCAATTATACAAGATATATTCATTTTCGTGAAAGGAAATAAGCTAATGGTAAAGTTGTTCTCAAATAAAATACGAAATGTTCAAAAAATATAAGAGGTTTAATTAAAATTATCGACTATTTCCAGTACAAAATATCTTTTTAGGACATTAAATTCATTTTGTTTGTATTTACTCTTACTATTAAATAAAACTAGACCTAATTAGGATGTTTTATTTGATAATCTGTTTTATAATTTAGTGTATAAATAAACGGAACTTTAATTACTTCTACTTCGAAGTAGTTCCAAGTATCTCGAATCGAAGTATTTAAATAATGTATAACCTCCACATATTTTAATGTCAAGCGTACTTTTTACAGACTTGAAGACCACTTAAAACATGCATATTTTGAACATTCTTCATCATTTTGAAATTATAGGTGAACTGAGTGTTGTGAAATGGCAAAGTGGAATCTTTCACCAGTGTAACATCCAGGTTCTTTCTGGTCAGCCTAAACTGAGTTAATAATATAGTCCTATCACACTAGTAATTTATCATTTAAAATATAAAGAACGCCAGTACAAACTACCCTGAAGTAAGTTTTAATTTCTGCGCAAAGAACACACGAAAAACTGCAATTAACTCTGTTTATTAAGAAAACGTTTTTAATGTAATAAGACTGAATTATAACAGGACAAATAGAGACGTTATTTTACTTGGTACAGGTGATTAATTAGTGTGGTTTCTATAAATTACAAATTAAATGTGCATGAATTGTGCTTCGTCGAATTGAGTTTATTTCATTTTATTGATTATATTAAAGTGATACAGTCAAATAATTAAGTATATTATCAATGCATGTTAAATTCCACTCGACAGGTGACATTTATTACGTATAATGATATTTTATAAACACTGTATACAATATTTAATAAATCAGTTTTAGCGCAGTGTTAAAATTAGTCAATATCTTTGGTCAGATCGTTCTTTCTTTTCTTTTAACTGTCATTTTATGTACTCAGTTTGATTATTAATTTATCCTCGGCTTCCTCTGTTGAAACAGTGATATCTAGTGTATACCCAGCTAAGCCAATTAGGGCAACATTATAATTAATTTAGTAAATATATCACCAACATTTTTACCAAGAGGCATGTAAATGAAAACAAGAATGGCTGATCAAATGAACACTTTTAATTTTGTTAAACTTTTAAAATCTATTACATTTCTTTATAAATAAATCCTTATACCTTTTAATTTAAAATGAAAATAAGGTGGATCTTACTTTATATTTGGAAGTGGCTGTGTCCGACGATAGATAATCCCATAAACCTCGTCTGCAAATAAACAAATGGAACAGACGAATTAATTTACAATGTTTAAAATCAATTAACATTCAAAATTTATATAAGATTTTATTTATTTAAATCATGAGCTTCTGAACAAACAAAACGAAACAGGTATTGCCTCACATTTGATTTTAAGTTTTACAAGTTATATAAAATAGTTAATGGAAAATATTGCTTTACAAATATACAATAACATCTACATATTTATCTCAACATAATAACAAGTCATGACAAATGCATAAAACAATTTAATTATTACAAAACTTACTATATCAACGAGGAGGATTCGACTCTATCGGACCACAGTTTCCAACGAACAAATTCAAACTTTCAGTAACTTAAAAGAAACCTACGCGTCTGCACAGCCATCTAAATCTCGTCTGCAACTTAACAGGTAATCTTCTACTAATATATAATAAAAACATTAATTTACATTTTGCATATTTTACAAAACATATTAGATCGGGAATAAATATCCCCCTACCAAGAAAATATCAAAATGTAAATGATATCTATTTCTAATATAAATTCTTAATTAAAATAAATCTTCAAATATATATATATATATATATATATATATCAAAATGCAAATATGTAAACATAAAAAAATTTTTGTCTTCTTAATAATTTAACATGCGACAGATATAAATTTACTTAACAGGTGCTGAACTCTAGCGCTACAATATGCAATTCAACTCAACTAGTTCTATCTGTCACCGCTAGATAGCATAAGACTTCATATTCGCCGACGTTTGTTTACATTTACAAATCAAATTAATCTTTAAATTTATTTACATACAGTTTAATAGAGATTTTATCATGAAATACAGTATAACAAAAGATGTTGATATAAAATGCAACTAAATTAACTATTTACAATCATTTTGAGCAATATTCATTTATTTCAGTATTTAATATGATTCATATTGAGGAAACTAACGGTAAATAATTCTCCCAAATAACTTTCTCTTTTCAATAGATATCCTGTCTGAGGTCAGTTCTCAACTAAACAAAGTCCAAGTGCGTGTGTTAGTCTGTGTGTCGTGTTCCGTTTTTGTTTCAATGATTGTTTTTGTGTGAAGTGCTTTTGTGTTCAGTGTGTTTAGTGTAGTGCGATCTTAGTAATGCGTGTGAAAAAGTGTGTTGTGACAACGTGTATCCTTAAAACTACCTAATCTAAAATTCACTCAACTTTCATCAATTCATTCACATTTATACGCGCCGGCTCATATTTTCATACATACATACTCTTACATACAACATTTATTCAACAATTACACTAACTGACGGTGGACAGCGATATTTTGCTTAAGTTATACAAACCTTTAATCATTTGACAATTAAATATAATTTGACCCTTTTACTTTAAATAGTTTTCTCAATATTTCTCACTTATAAATATATTTCTTTTATCTCAAATATTATCTCAAATAAATGTCACTTTGTTTTAACATCACTTAAATTATATTTACAACAGTTGTAGTTCTTCTCGAAGTCATGGGAAGTTCATAAATGTTTCGAGAACATATTTCACGGCTTAAAATTTCTTCTTTCATTTACGATAGCTTTAAATCATAAATATGTAATTTTCGCACATCTTCCAAGTTTTCAACATTTTGCACTAAAACAGTACCTTCACTTATGAAATACAAAATCCTGTAAGGTCCAATGTATCTAGGCCCTAATTTTTTTGAAAATTTATTTATCTTATTACTCAAGAAATGAGTTTTGATGTAAACTAACGAATTGACTTTAAAGGGATGATTGCACCGAGGAAATTGATATTTATCACGTCTTCTGTTTTTCGCAATACTTCTCTTGATATTGTTCATAGCTCTTTTCAAGTTTTCAGTTTTCTGCTCCGGATTTAATTTATTGGATACAAGGTCTTGAATATTCCATAGATTAGTGAGTGCATTATTACAAGGGTGATAAAACATTATTTCAAAGGCTGTGGAGTTAGTGGAAGAATTTCTTGCAGTGTTTAGCGATAGCTGAATTAATCCCAGATCAGAGTCCCATAAGGTGTGATCGTGAGAATAAAAACACCTTAAACTTGTGTTAACTTCCCTCAAGTATCTCTCAGAACGGTTTCCATTTGCCCTGTATGCAGCTATACGACGGTGCTGTATATGGTTATTAAACAAATAACTCTTGAAATCTTTAGAGACAAAGTAACTAGCATTGTCGGATACAATTATTCGTGGTATTGATAAATTATCGAAAGTTTGCTTCATTTTTTCAATAATTAATCGGCTCTTGCAATCCCTTAACGGATACAACCATACATATCTACTGAAACCATCTACAAGTATTAATACATATTGGTTCATATTTTTTGTACGAGGTAAGGGTCCAAGAATATCAATAAATATAGTGTTCATGGTTTGCTCTATAGGTACTGATATTAATTTTCCTTCATACTTAGTTTGTTCACTTTTAGACATTTTACATACAGTACATGATTTTACCATTTGTTTTACTGTATCGTTCATCCTTGGGTGATAAAAATGTTCATTAACCTTCGCCTGAGTTCTGTAAATTCCTAAGTGTCCACCTATCACACTATTGTGATAAAAGGCAAATACAACACTGATAAGATTTAACGGTAAATATATTTTACGCCTATACATTATAATATCATCTTTGAGGGTAAAATTTGCGTTATTAACCTTATTTACAATACTCTCTTTTATCGTTCTGCATTCCTCATCCTTTTCTTGATGATATTTTAATCCTTGGAGATCGAAAGGTAATGCATGCATGACATTTATAAACATATTATCTTTTTCATGTCTCTTAGATCTATTCTTGTTAGTTTTATTTACCAAACATTTATTTACATTATTTAGGTTGTTAGGCATTTCTTTCTTAATTATATTTACAGTAGATACGTCCAGGGTTTTGACATCAATTACCGTTTGATTTTCATCGCTCGGCCGATCAAACATACGTGATAAGGCGTCTGCTACTTTATTGTCACTTCCTTTTATATGCTCGATAGTGAAGGGTAAATTTAATAGCCGTTCAACCCAACGTCCTAAACGACCAAGAATAAGCTTATTTTTCTTTTCCAAAATGAATGAGAGAGCCATATTGTCGGTGACTACTTTAAAAGGTCTGACTTATAAAAATTCGTGCCATTTTTCAATACATAATATAATACTATAGGCTTCTTTTTCGTAGACACTATACCTCAACTCGTTAGGCGTGAATTTTTTGGAATAATAAGCTATCGGCATCAGGTCATTTTGCTCATTATATTGCAATAATACACCCGCAGCGCCAAATTGACTCGCGTCTGTTTGGAGGACAAAATCTTTTGAAAAATCGGCCATCTGAAGCACAGGAGGATTGGCAATATTTCTTTTTAAGGTATCAAAGGCTTGCTGACATTTTTCATCCCACATAAACTTAGATCCTTTCTTTTTTAAATTGTGTAGAGGTATGCAAATTTCCGCATATTTTGGTATGTATTTTGCCCAAAAAGAACACATTCCGGTGAATTGACGTACTTGCTTGACGTTCTTAGGGGTAGGGAAATTAGAAATACTTGTCGTTCTTGCAGGATCAATGGTGATCGTGTTGTGTTTAATAAGGTGACCAAGGAAACTAATTTCCTTACAGAAAAACTTAGCTTTTCCGGGTTTACAGTCAATTTATGTGAAGATAGGCGTTTTACTACTTCTTTGAGGTGTTCGAGGTGTGACTCTATGTCGGGACTGTATATGAGAATGTCGTCACAAAAATTGATTAGGTATTTAAATTTTATATCAATAAACATCTTATCGAGATAATTTGCTAATACTGAGCTTCCACATTGCAAACCAAAAGGAACCCTCTTCATTCGGTATTTACCAAAAATCGTACTAAATGAAGTGATATCTCGAGAATTCTCTGCAAGAGGACATTGTAAAAATGCTTTATTCAAGTCAATAATAGTAAAATATTTTGCGCCTTGTAAATGTTGGTACATATTTTGTAGGTCTCCTAAAGGGTAATTCATCTTTTCTAATTTCTTATTAAGTTCTGTATAATTTATCACTAATCTGTCATGCTTCGTTAAAAATGCAGGGCTGCTGAATTCACTAACTGATTCTTCGATAATTCCCTCAGATAACCAATTATCAATAATATTTTTCATCTTATTTAGAGCAGGAGGACGTAAGTAATAAGGACGAATATTTACTGGCTTGTTATCAGTCAATTTTAATTCCACTTCTAAGTCTAAGGCGGCTACTATCTTATCTGTAAATACTTCAGGATGATTATTTACTACTTCCTCGATTTCCCTTGTCATTTCGACAGTACCAATTTTAAGCATAAGCGAACGAAATTGTTCAGAATTTTCATTTCTAATCATCTGAATTTCATTTTTCACATCAAATGCAAAATTACACGTTTGGGACGCAAAGTTCAGGTTCAGGCCATTTTTGGTCATAAAAGGATGACCTAAAATCATGTGGAAGTAATTTTGTTTAATTACTAAGAATTGCTCTACCCAACAATATTTATCCATTTTTATTTTTATCTTGCATTCCTTCATAATTTCTACAGGATTGTCATTTGCAGCTAAGATATTTCCGGTCCATTTATTTTCATTAATAATTAATTTCTTCATAAATAATCTATTATATAAGTCTTCACTGATAAAGTTTTTACTCGCTCCGGTATCTAATAATGCTGTGGTATTTAACTCTGGATCCAAAGAGATGTTTACACAAGGTAAATAATTTATAGTCTTTCCTTTAATCTTAGTTAATTTAGGCAATTTTAAGTTACTATAACCCTTGACTAATTTTCTCAGTTCGCCTTTGAAATCTGGAGAATGCGGATAATTGTAATCTCTAGATGTTCCTAACGGGTTTGTGCCTTCAGAAGAGAAATTGTTAGGTGGCGATATATTTTTCCCTCCCGGCCTTAGTAGTTTTTTGGCTTTCGAAAACATTGTCGAGCGATATGGCCTGGTCTGTTGCAGTGATAACACACTTTCGCACCTGCAGACGTTAAGTTTGGATTTCTCGAGACGTTTTTGGATTGAGGCCTATAATTTTCTCTGATATTTGAATATGGGGGGCTATGCGAGTTTTGCATTTGAACTTCATTACGGGAATTTTTGTACGCATGATTTCTGACAAAATCGTTGTATGATACATTATTTACATTTATGCACAACTGGTCAAGATCAGCAAAAGTTTCTGGGTTTTTCTCGAATACTAACTTATTTCTAATATCAGGGTGTATGCCGTTTTTGATAAATGAAACCAATTGGTTTTCGCTTAAATCAGTTTTCAAGATTTCGTGGTTCATTTTCACTTCGTTTATATATACAGACAATGGTTCATTGGGCTTTTGTGGTCGAAATATTAAATCTTGCTTTAACTTTTCCCTTAATGTGATTGGAATGAAGGTGCTTAAAATATCAGAATGAAGTAGTTCTATGGATTTTTGGGCGTTTTTATGTTCCAAAATTTTGTTCACCAATGGGGGCGTCGAATATATGGGTAGTATTTCATATAGCTCGTTTTGACTCAAAGTAGTTTCATTTTGAATGTTTACAATATTTCGCAGAAATTGTAGTAGAGGGCTTGTTTCAAGTCCGTTACACACTGGAAATTTTTGTAAGTAGATTTCCATAGGATTTGATAATTTTCCAAAATACTGTAATTGGAAGGGTTAGTAGTTGTGGCTTGTTGAATGATTTCAGGGGGATGATGAGGCACGTTTTGATTTGGAGCAATGAGTGTTTTGAGTGATGTAGCGGTGGGAACTGCAGTGGTTAGGTTAGGTCGGTGGGCCTCGTGGTGTGGTGTGCATGTAACAGGTGTGGTTGCATCGGGTCGATGTTGTTCAATTTTCCCTAACATTTCTTCATCTTCAATGAGTGATGTATTAAGATCTTGCTCAAATTTATCCATTTCCTCAGAACTAATAACACCGGCAATAGTTTTAAAATTTTCTATAGCTGAAGTTAGTTCACTATTTACATCTTCAAGTTTTTGTTTTTGCATTTCAAGGGTCAATTTTGCATTTCAATAAATTTGTTACTCTAATTTTTAGATGACTCAATTTGGCTTTAACCTTTGCAATCTTTAGTTTATTTGGGTTTTCACTGCATTGTTCAATCAGAGTAGAAATTAATTCGTACTTTTGGCTTACACAATCAATTTCTTCTTGTAATGTATAGTTATTTGACAAATTATTAACATCAGGTTTTACATGCAAGCAATTTCTTAAAAGTTTTCTCATAGAATCTACATCTTCATTGGTTATTTTTGTGCCCTTAAAGTAAGTTCATATTTTAATTCTTCTTTGTTTAAATAATTTAAATTGTATTTTGAAGACATTTTACATTTTTATATAACCTCTGGTTTGTTGGTTTAATATTATAGCAGAGTCGCGCAACTAATGTATACCCAGCTAAGCCAATTAGGGCAACATTATAATTAATTTAGTAAATATATCACCAACATTTTTACCAAGAGGCATGTAAATGAAAACAAGAATGGCTGATCAAATGAACACTTTTAATTTTGTTAAACTTTTAAAATCTATTACATTTCTTTATAAATAAATCCTTATACCTTTTAATTTAAAATGAAAATAAGGTGGATCTTACTTTATATTTGGAAGTGGCTGTGTCCGACGATAGATAATCCCATAAACCTCGTCTGCAAATAAACAAATGGAACAGACGAATTAATTTACAATGTTTAAAATCAATTAACATTCAAAATTTATATAAGATTTTATTTATTTAAATCATGAGCTTCTGAACAAACAAAACGAAACAGGTATTGCCTCACATTTGATTTTAAGTTTTACAAGTTATATAAAATAGTTAATGGAAAATATTACTTTACAAATATACAATAACATCTACATATTTATCTCAACATAATAACAAGTCATGACAAATGCATAAAACAATTTAATTATTACAAAACTTACTATATCAACGAGGAGGATTCGACTCTATCGGACCACAGTTTCCAACGAACAAATTCAAACTTTCAGTAACTTAAAAGAAACCTACGCGTCTGCACAGCCATCTAAATCTCGTCTGCAACTTAACAGGTAATCTTCTACTAATATATAATAAAAACATTAATTTACATTTTGCATATTTTACAAAACATATTAGATCGGGTATAAGTGTTTATCAATTGAAAGAACAATACGTTAATCAAGATTTAAATTTGAATCAGACTCATAGGCAACTAAAGCTAACAAAACTGTTTTTAATTGCAGGAGACAATAAAAAAATATAAATTGCGGTAATAATAATCAAACTGAGTACATAAAATGACATTTAAAAGAAAAGTTTTGTTGGCTTTAGTTGCCTATGAGTCTGGTTCAAATTTAAATCTTGATTAATGTATTGCTCTTTCAATTGATAAACACTAGATATCACTGTTTCAACAAAGGAAGCCGAGGATAAAATGATAAGTGCCAGCAATAAAATGTATTACTATACTATATATCATAATATAAGTAAATAACTATTAATTAGTTGAACAACAAAATTTTCTTTTTTGGGTGTGATTTGCGTAAAAACCCCAGAAAATTTTCCAAGATTTGTAAATGTTGAATTGTATCAAATATAACAAATATCTCTACTTATATATATATATATATATATATATATATATATATATATATATATATATAAGGGTAGATAGATATTTGTTATATTTGATAGAATTCAACATTTACAAATCTTGGAAAATATTCTGGGTTTTTTTTCTGAGGATATATATATCGATATGTTTTAATACTCTCAGTTACTTCAGAACATTACTTATTGTGGGTAAAACGCGTATATAAATACGCGATTGTTTGTTTTCGGTCCATATACATCGTTTGTTATTAATTCTTATTAATCCTTACTTAATTTAATTTGCTGAAGTAATATTATGTTATGGAAAACAACGACTTGTGTCAATGAGCATTGTCAAAAGTAAATGCAAAGCTCTTAACCAGCTGAGCGGATAGCCTTACGTTAGTAATGTTAATAACTTTAAGACAAGATCCCTTGCAAGCAAGCATTTACATTTTACGCTTACAGATTGTTTATTTTCTTATAATGGCAGTATTATACATAATATTTGTTTGCAAGTCTAAAATGTCTACTATACGATGCATCTAAACCTTATGAAATATGTCTCACATTAGACTTCTAGTGGTTTCAGACAATGAATATTGTTCGGATCATAATTGTAAGTGTCTAGTTATGATTTTCTCATACAGTGTATATTAAACAGGATAAAATTATTAATATTTAGTTCAAATATGTTTGATGAGTAACTTAGTAAAGTGACTTAAAGTAAATTACTAGTGTTGAAGGACAGTTGTTCTTTATATTGATTGCTGAAAAAAACTATAAATACTATAAAAACAATTGCTCAAACTTAGCTAAAACACAAAAAGATTCCAGTTGATACAGTTGTATCACCGGCGTCGAGTACTAAATTTAACAGAGGGGCTCACATAGAGAGAGATGATGTGAAGGCTTAGAATAGAAGGACATGTTTGAATTTAATAACTTAACAAAGTTTGTTGACTCTATTGCCAGTATTGTAGGTAAAATGGTGTTCTAATAATTTTGCTTTGGAAACAAATTCGTACTCACCAAATTTTACATAATTACCATTCCAAACCTTAGGTTCAAAATAACACAAATAAATTTATACTGTCATCAAAATATACTGAGCAAAATTGAACTGACACCATGGTACTCCAAATCTGACCTGAGTACATTCAGAGAAATATACTTTGAAAAATTGCAATCTGCATTTTTATAGTATGTCAAAACTGAAATAGTATTTAATGGCCACGAATCTGCTATTGCGGTGATCTCAAAAGTTTTAATTGCAATTAAAAACATTCATAATGGGGAAATGATTTGATTTAAATCTTATTTCACATTTAAGCTACGTAGTCGCTTACTAACCATTCTGCTAGTTCAAGCAATTTTTATGAATAAATTGTTTGTATATTTCGTAGTGAGTAACAACTGGCACACCAAGGAAAGAGGCTCCACAGCGCGGCCATCATGCAGAACAGATCGGTCTCAGGTGCGGTGGATTGCAATTGGTTGCCTTCAGCCAATGACTGTATTCTCTATTGGCAAGTAAATTCGGACTTATAATGTCCACCTCCTGCAACAAATGTATATTAAAATAAACTCAAGAAGCACGGGTTTTTGTCAATATTATATTTCGAAGCGAAAGCAAATAATAAGTGAAGTATGTTTTGCATAGTTTGTTGCGCATTTATTCGACACGTCTGTCGGAATGATTTTACGTAATTTGTATATTCTCACGCAATCTCAACGATTTATTTAGATGAAACAAGGAGAGTATTAGAGCACTAGCTGGGCTGGGAGATGTAACAATTTATGAGTTTCACAGTTTGAAGATACTGGCCATCTGTAACAATTGCTTTAATGACGTTTATCGTTATTTTAATATGTATTTTCATATCTTAACCATCGTTAATCGAGATGGCAAATGGAATCTTGCCGGTTGACAGAAGGTATGTTAAATGTATTCCTAGTTTGTTTGTTTTTTATTTAAGAGAAAAATTCATATTAATATGGGCATAGATTATTTGCCCAAAATAATCATGCAAATAAGAAGCTGTGTTTATTTAAGTGTTTTTATTTTTTTAAATTTATTAAATGTAATGTAATAATTTATGTAATGTAATTAAGTAATTTCAGTCTAAATTACTAAAATAAACACAGCTTCTTTATTTATGAACCGATTTTATTCATTTTTGTTTTGTTGGATTTGTTATAATAAATACGACAAATTTAGTGTCTTGAAAAATTTTGATTTAGGTACTGGTTTTCATGAAATTTGGCATAAAAAAATTCAAATGGCCGCCATTTTGAAATTTGGAAAGGTAAAAAAAATTTTTTTTACAAATGTTACTTACTTTAGTGTAAACACTTTTGCCAAGTTTCGTAAAAATATCTCATTGGGTTTTTGAAATAATAAATATTTTCCCAAAAAAACAAAATGGCGGATTACGGCTAAACTAAGCCGAAATCCAAAAAATGTTATTCTTCATTTTTGACTTATTTTTGCATTTAGAATTAGGTCCTGTATAGCCCATCACACTTTTTTGTGACACCCTGTATACCAAATATTGGTACGTACAAGGCCTTGTACGATGGTGTTGTATGGTTGTTGTATGTTTGAATACACCTCGAAACGCCTTATTCAGCGAAACGCGTGACACTTTTATAGTTCAAGAATGTTTCAGGCTGTAAGTATATAAAATGTATATCAAGCAATAAGTACACTTTATATTTTGCTTTAGAAAAGAACTATAAGGATTATCGTTACGAAACTTGTAATACAAATCAAAATAACTAAAATCTCCTTAAAATTGATCCAGAACAAAAATGATTCTTTAGTGTAACCGTTGTAAACTGGCCTTTGTCCTGGAGTCTATTCATCTTTAGTTGAGTTTAATTACAGTTTCCGGGTCAAATAACTCTCAGCCGTTTCTGTCCTAGATTTAAGCAACCGGCGTCATTTCATTGGGATAGTTTCGAAGGTGAGCCTTTTCAAATCTCTTCTATGTATTTCAAAGAAAGAACGTTTAATTAGTAAGGATAACAATGTTTCCTAATTCCAGACATTGCAGTGAATAAAGGTAACGATTATGTCATAGTTTGAATTTCACTACAGTTTAACTAACAATATCCTAACTAACAATAACAATCCAACTGTACTCTGTACCCGAATGAAATAAAAAGTATAGGGGCCAGGAGTAGTAATGACCAGTAATACTCTGGCTTTCTTTGCAGTCCACTACTAATCTATGTAGATTTTAATTTGATGTTTCCTATGATATGGTTAGCCTTCCTTGATTAAGATGGCAGGCTCCAAATTTTAACACCCCCGTTGATTAAAATTACATGAACGCAATGATGTTCGTGGCTTTATGTAATGCCATAAATAAACTAGGCAACAAACAATATCAATAATATTTCTAAGCAATGAAACAAATACATTATATTTATAATTATAACTGTTTAATGAGAAAAAAATTGAATCAACGGGGTAGTTAAAATATTAATTACTCTAACTAAGTCAAATGTATTTTAATATACTACACATGCTGTTGTAGTGAGCTTCCTTAAGCAGTGCTATTTATTGCTTTATGCACGCCTCAGGACTTCATCCACCAGCAACAACAGAATCTGTGTATCCAGTAACCAGGGGCAATATTTGCTTTGCCTAACTCACCATTATGACCCATCATGTCATATCTTGTGATATCTTCACTTATAATGAAAATTTTACTAAACCATTTTAACTGCAGGGATACCTTTATATTGATGAATAAATATTTTACACACTTGTGAGTCAAACTTCATTTAATCTTATAAGGTGACTTGTGTTAGAATCAATGTGTGATGATATATAGTATTGTTCGATTTAATTGTTTTATTTTTATTATATATTTTTAATCATAATTATGTATTTAGCTCATTTTCTTAATATTTTCTTAAAAATGGTATTTTTTATTTTGTTTTGCGATCTGTACTGTAAATTATTATTTATACAATTCACAACGGTTTTTTTTCTAAAATCTGCAGTAAAAATTGATTTTATATATTTTTTAGAAAACGTTCGTTGTAGTCAGATAATTTAGTAGTAATTAAGAGCTTAAAACAAAGTTATATATTGTTTTACAAGCAATTTTATCAGTTAGCATACTCTTATGTACATTTAACTGATTTCAGATAATTTTGAATGTATAATTCTCAAATTATAAAATACAGTAATAATAAAATGATATCCTTGCCGTCTTAGTTAATAAACAAATCGTTTCGACCAGCCGGCCTCACTCAACATCACTCAAGCCAGCCGGCAGACCTCAAAGCCTTAACTGTAACTTGTCCTGGCAAAGTTACTCTACAGTTGACAGTGACTTGTGGTGGAACTTGGGATTAACAGCTTGTCAAGTGGCTATGTTTAATAAGTTGGGGTGTAAAGTTTGCTAGATATTTTCCAATACTGGTCTTATAAAAATCTGTTGCTGTTATCAAATCAATTAGCACTATACCGTTCAAAGATTGGGTAAAAACATAAGTGAAATGTTTTTTTTATATTTTTGCATCCTAAATTTTAATCTATTAAAACGTACGAATACGATTTTTAATTACTCAGCGAATATTTCGTTGCCAGTAACCTGAAACGGATTGTAATTATCTCATGATTACAATCCGATACCACATTTTACCATACAAATTTGGGGGAAGTGATTAATCACAAAAAATACAACACAATTATACAGCCAAGCCCCTCAGCAAATTAAAACCTACACTGTGGAGATCCACCAACCCTCCCGAGAAACCACTTGGTTGGCTGTTATCACCCGAGTAACCTTTGTTGGTTACTATGAGGTTCATGGTCTGTTGTTTTGTCTCACAATCAAAGGATTAGTCCACTCCTTTCTAGGAAGAGTCGCCTCTTACTTTAAACTGGTGCCGATGTTTTCTGTAAATTATCACTTCCTACGATAAAATAGCTATGACAGACATCGAAAAAGCTTTGCGAATAATACATATCTTCATCTCGTCACCAAATTTTATCCTAGCAGAGTTGCAAACCGGTAAAAATAATTAACTACGCTAAGAATCTAGTCCAAATTAGAAATTGTGGTGTTAATATTTTCCATGACTTTATGTAATACCTGTTTCAAAATATTCAAAGTGCACTAAAATATTCTATGCATCCTAAGAGCTCTTTATAAAATAGGGTAAGTTGTGTATTCAGTAAACGAAAATACCTTAATTGTAATCTACAGAGTATTTGCTAACCAGACCTTTACAGTAATTAGATTTTGCTGTTCAATCTCCCTGTGATTATCGCGGAACGTTCTGCAGAGTGGTTCTTTACAACCAATTAGAAAGTTATTTTAGGTTACAAAATCTAGGATATAGTGAACATAATTAAATTACCAATCGTAACAGTGTTTGAGGTATAAAAATAACGTATTATCAATTATTTAACTGCCCTCATTTTTTTTAAAGTAAAATAATTTGTTCTTTTATTATAATTCATTGAATGTTTTTTAGGGTTTATATGGTTTTACTTTTGAATATGAAAGTTACACATAAATTATAGCAGAAATAGAAACTGAGTGTTTTAGGATTACCACGTACTATAGATAATAAATTGTGGGGAGTATATACAAGGCTGTGGAGGGGAGACCTCTCTACCCTACCTGTAAATTACTTTGGTCCCGTATTAAAGTGAGGATTTAATAACGCTTGATTAAACTTTTAACGATGGCCAGATTTCGTGCCGTATTTGAGTGCCACTGGCATAAACTACCTATATATATCTTTTTAGTGATATGACATCATGATCATTAGGTGAAAAAAAATAAAAGTGTAGTACAAACATATATATATATACGGTACATTTATTAGATTAATTATGGTTGTCATTGTCTGTTCCCCTCATGCATGTAGATGGTAGTTTGCCAGTTTGGCACATCTGCATAGTGCAAACTAATAACACAACAAATCAACTTAAAACTTTTGCTTACATTATGGACGAATTGATATTCAACATGTAATGAAAGAAAGAGAACAAGTGTTTCGTTAATAATCGTTTTAAGACTGAAATTAAAACCGAACTAATGAACAGCACGCTAGTGCAGGCTGATGCAACTTTAATTGCACAACTCGCCTTTGTGTACTCAAAGTGTCTGTTTTCTCTCTTTATCATCTAGAGTTTCTAAACGTATAAACTGAATCACATTATCTTAAGCATTTGTTTTAGCTAAGAAGTATTAAGTATTTTATTTTAGTAGAAGTATTGATTACTTGTGTGCTAAGATACAACAGATGGAGGTTTGTCTAAGTGGTTAAGTTTTTTAAAGTTTTGTGGATCCAGTTTAGAAACAACCGAATCAGCAGATATCACAAAAAGATGTTCTAATTTGTAATAAAGAGGGTTTTTACTCCAATGATAGCTGAGGGTTATTTCCTCTTTTTCTGAGGAGTTATTAAATGGTTACAACTTGTCATTAACAATGTTAAATCTTTTTTGAATCCAAAGTTTCTAGGATCAAAATGAAACATTTACGCAATAGGTTATTTTAGTGAGATAGTAAATTAATTTTCGTTTTATTGATAAAAGCATTACTGCAAGAATGTCTTAGGCCTGTTACAGGGGTGTTTTCTGTGGAAAATCGAAACCTTCATCGTTAGTAAACTGAAAGCCCATATTATTTAGTTAGTTTTAAAATTTTATTGATTTTGTATCAATGTGTGTGCGATGTTCTTCCTGAAAGATTTAATTAATCATTTTTCAAATACAGTTTGGTAGATTAAACACATCATGTTCCTTATTTTATTTTAGAGCCTTCGCTTTGGACATATACACTAGGAATATCCATTATATCAGCAATAAACATTAAGCTACAGTGAGCCGTAAGAGTTATTTCGCAGCCAGCCAGTGCAATTAGGTGATTAACAGCTGTGCTGTCACCGCTCTGGCCTAACGAGTCATCCGTTGCCGTGCTGCAGTCGCAAATGTCAAGTGCAATCAATAGGTTTTAGGTCCAACTAATAAACAAGGCGCTAGTGCAGGCTGATACAACTTTAATTGCACAACTCTGCTCTGTGTACTCAAAGTGTTTGTCTTCTCTCTTTATCATCTAAAGTTCCTAGACGGTTAAACTGAATCACATTATCTTAAGTAATTGTTTTAGCTAAATTCGTATTGATTATGTCTGTGCTAAGATACAACAGATTTTAGGTTTTCTAAGCTATTGTTAAGTTATTTTTTAAGTTATATTACCTTTAGAACAAACCGAATTAGCCAGTATCACACAAGATTTTCCAAATTGTAAAGACGATTTATTACTCCGATGATAACTGTGGGTTATATCTACTTTTTCTGAGGCATCATAAAATGGTTACAACATGCCATCAACAATGGCAATCAGACAATTTGGCAATACTAATCACGCGATTTATGATTTTCTTCCTGAAAGATTGAGTTAGTCACTTATCGGAAACTGGGTGACAAATTAGAGATATCGTGTTCCATATTTTATTTTAGAGCCTTTGCTTTTGACATATATACTAGGAATTTACATGATATTAGTAATAAACATGATACTACAGTGAGTCGTAAGAGTTATATCGCAGCCAATCAGTGCAATTAGGTGATTAACAGCTGTGCTGTGCTCTGGCCTAACGAGTCATCCGTTGCCGTGCTGCAGTTTCAAATGTCAAGTGATTGGCTTTTCAGTCCGATCAATAATGACCAACTGATGATATGCGTGGAGTCCTGTAATGACTGGTACGAGCCAAAATTCACTGGGTCGTTCATCGTAAACGGGTAAAATATAAAACTGAAACAAGATCTGCCTTGCCCCATTTTCTGGTCATGCATTTGTATGGGTTTTATTAGATATTTAATTTCTTAGAACGAATACAACATTTGTGACTTCTACACCAAATGTTACTTGGGTAGTACAATCCAAGCTTTACGTTTTACCATTTCAAACCAGCGGCCGTTTACATGTTACAAACCCACAAACACAAAACTAAAGAAATGTACTGTTCCTCCACATTTAATCATTTTCAAATTACCATTGACGAAAAGAATGTTTAGGTGTCAAATTTGTTCAATGCATATAAAATGACACAATCACCTACCAAAGTATAAGGACTAACAACTAACACCATACGCAACCAACATGGGCTCAAATTCTAAAGGGGAAATAATTTTTATTGAAGGTATTAAAGGGCGAAGTGGGGGGGGGGTATTAGCCCTGGACAGAGAATGAACAATTATTACAACAGTGCAAATTAATAGCAAACAAACTAAAGAGCAACAACAAAGTACATCTGTTCTAAACCGTCGCACTCCAAGCTTTTCATTATTTGTGAGATATTTTAAATTAACTGTCTTCAATGAAGCAGATCTCATTGTCATTCGAGTTCTAATTTAGGGCACAATCTGTTCAGAGTTATTTGACCTGAAAAAGTAATTAAAACTCAGCAGTTTCTTTGGATGAATAGTTTCAGTAACAAAAGTGTTAACTAACAATAACCAAATTAAAAACCTTCTTTCCATAAAATCGTTTTGAAAATTTAAGGTTTTTTTGTAATACCTGTTTTGTATTACCGTTTGTTTTACTCTACTTTTACGAATACAAAGTAATATAATATAGTATGTTCGTTAAACCCTCATGTTTCAGGTGTATTAGCATTAGATTACTTTTAAATTATAAACTCCTTGAAAATATTTAACCAATTGATTGATGAGCTTACTAGATTATAAAACCTTTATAACCTTCAGGCAAGAATTTGCAATTTAATTTGTAACATACCTTCATTCAAAAACGCAACCTGTTGTTTAATAATGAAAAGTTTGTCATAAGAATACAACTAAGTATTAGAATACAATTCGTAGTTATTTGATTATCCTAAGCTATTTACCATAATGAGATGTAAGAAACAAAAGGCACAATTTTTTTATGGACTGGGCTGGATTTGCTTGGATTCACATATGTAAAAAGTCCCAAAATAAAATGTATGTGGATTTAAATAAATTTAATAAATGAATTTATTTTTTTTATTCACTAATGCTATTTATGTGGAGTTAAATTTCAAAACTTATAATAAATAGGTAAAACAAATTCACCAGCTTTAAATCCAACTTGACTATAAAATTCACTTAAAAACTGTTAAGAAAAAGATCACAAAATGTAGCTGTAGTTTTGAAATACTGTTACATTATACCCTTATAAAATCATTAATAAAAAATGTGTATATAAGGTTGAGAGAATGGTAAGGCAAGTAGTTTTTATAAGCATCTATTAACAAACTATCTATTTAATTTAATGGCTCTGAGTCCCTGCAAAGTTCATTTTCAATTATAACTGATCAGATTGAAAAATATTTGATAATTTGTCTTATACATCATTGACTGACCACTTTTAATAACTGTCTACCCATCCTCAGTGTATGAGGCGTGCTCCACTGCCATTAGTTTTAAAAGTACTTAATCAACTTACAAAGCAGTAACGTTCAGTAAACAGGAAAACGATTGTTTGCATAAGCAATGTAGAAAACATTTATTAGTAAAAATCCGTTAAAACGGGCACTAGCCTTAGTAGATATTATTTCAGTAAACGTTAAATAAAGTGGTTGTGTGACAATTATTCAAAGTGTAAAACTAATTGTTGTACCTCCATATCCGATATATAAATCAGGAAAGGTTTTATTTGGAATAAACCGAGAATCAAATAAATTAAACATGCGCTTTAATTGAATATGTTCTTTAAAAGTACGATAGCAAAACAAAAACAATGTTGTTTTTTTTAATGGTTTAAGGAAAATAGCAATGGGGCTATAATGTACACTTAACACGTTCAATGCTGACAAACATGTTCAAATATGAAAATCACATAAGTTTCAATGTTAATTAGAGGACGAGAATTATGGTCCTCTGCATCCAACGTGTTAATTATTGTTGGTTATATTAGACATACTACCAAGCTCTTGCAAAAATAACCGGTGTGTCGTAATGGTATGGTATAGTTTGTACATTTCAAAACATATATGTTAATACGTTTTTTAACTAAGTGTTTTATATTTCATACTTCGTGCTAAAATTAACAAAAAGGGAAAACGTCTTTTAACTCCGTTCCGGCATAATGAATCGATATGGAAAATCTTTTTTAAAATAAATTCAATTATTCTGTGAGTTACGTGTTGATACAAATTATATCATGTACTACACAACATCGTTTTTTTAGCTAAATACAAAGCAGGATGAAAGTCACAGTTGCAGCAAACAAATCGGTCGCAGTCTACAGGTGCACCAGACTACAATTTATTTTCAGTCACGTCCCGTCTCATTTATTGACAAGTGAACACGCAATCTGAACATTCTTCTATCTTATGTTTATGTAAAACGCGAGTTTTATGACAAATAGGGGACTTTTAGCAATATATTTAGATGACCATAAGCTATTATCATCTAATGGGCACGTTAGAAGAGCGCATAAACAAATCATTAATTGGTCTCTCACGTGAAATATGAAGGACTAATGATAATTACTTGGGTGGAAAACTATAGATATAACCCTATCAATGGTTATGGTATGGATGGTTAGCCGACGAAGCAATTGGTTTATTCATCTGGTTGCCACCTGGCCAATTCATGAGAAGACGCTTGGTTGCCAATTTAGGGGTCTAACTATTCAGATACGTTTGGGCGGCTAGCTGACCCGATGAATAGAAGCCCTGAGACGACAATTTGATAGCATTTTGCGATGATAATATGGACTATAATTTGTATTCGTTATCATTCGGAAATCATCTATGGTGAAAAGGCTATCCATAGAATCAATAACACAATGCTACGTTAGAAAAAGTAATACTACATATTCAGTATGAAATAATTTATAGCTTATTTTCACAATTAACGTTCTATGCATGGTATGCTGAACCAACGTCTTGGTGTTAATATTACACTGGAAAATGTCATCAATACTATTTGGCATTTACAAAATTGTAACTTGCTGTAACTAGTGTTGTAAGATGTGAAACTCCACAGCCACTTTTAAAGAAGGCCGCGGCGGGCGTTCGAACTGGCAACGCCGCAATCTCACAGAGCAGTTGAGTCACTGGCAGCACATAGCCCACAGCCGCCAGTCGAATAACACGTCCTCTTCAACAGTTTTAGCTATATTAGTTTGTTGTATTTTTTAGATAAAAAATAGATTATGCGGGTTGAATCGTTAATAATGTATTTAAGAACCGAAAAATAATATTAAGCATACTAATTCATAATAAACTAAACAATTGTAGCAAAAAATCATATCTTCCATTTAGGTTTAAAGGATGATTGCTTTGTAAAACCATGGTCACGGTAACTAAATCGTTTTACATGTCCATATAAATAGTTTAAAATTCATATTTTAAATAAATGTCTCTGATAAACTATTGTAATAAATGAAATACGAGACACAACATTATTTATTTGGAAGATAAAAAATACGAAGTTGTAATACACTGTACGGACAGTTATTACCCCTGTGATTTGTTCATATATTTTTCTAAATTAAGTACTCTTTGTCATCAATTAAACTGTTGTATCTCGTAATTTTAATTTTGTTTATGTGGTTTTGGAAAAATAATTTATTAGCGCTTAGTAAATGGTTTTAAGTATGGCTTTATCTATTGATATTTATAAAACAAAACTAATGATAAAATCTAATTGCTATTAATACGTGATTATACTAATAAAAAATACATAACTTGCCGGTCCTGTGGTTTAAAAACAAATCCAAACTACGAAAAAAATAAATGTATACAACTTTTTAGTACAAAACCTATAAAATAACTTGACTTTAAATTCAATAAATGGGTGGATGTGTTACTACCGGGGATTTTTTTTAAGTAATTAAAATTGTTAGTAGCCTACATTCTTGAATTAACTTGCTAGGCATTCTAGTTTTACTATACCTACGTGAATAATCCAGCAATACTGACTATAAACATGCTCAACTTTACCCTCAGTTTAAATATGAACTCTGTTGTGGGCTCACAATAGGGTAAGACACACGTTTGCAAAATGATAACATAATTTCAACGGTATTTTCTAGTTTTTTGGACGCCGGTGACTTGTTTTCCTCATGCGAGGCAACATGTATACGGTGGCGAGGCACGCGGTAACTCCTCTTGCGGCGTTGCTAATTCTACTACGCCGCGGCCATCTTAAAGGGGGCTATAGAATACAACAGACACACCAAAAACAAATTACAACTTGCTGTAATTAACTTGCTGTTTATAGTTTGTTTTTTTGGATGTTTGGTGTTTACGTTATTGTGTTTTTTAAGTTTGTTTCACGCTGTCTATTTACAAATTAAGTTTTTATAATATCATTAATAAATAAATAAGATATTAGACCATCTTATCAAAATAATATTTAATTCGTTTAATAATGTGTTACATTCATATTTAATGCTGAAAACTGAGTAAAATCGAGAGTCATATATTTGCAAATACCTTTTGTAAATATGTATGATACTTCATATCGTGAAAGGTTCGCCCTCCCAGTAAATACTGAAATGTGACCATGTTTGTTTCCAATAGCAATCGTCCTTTAGGATTTATTGTTTCAGATCCGATAGTGTCGAGAGATACGTTCATTATTTAATAATAATTATTAATCCTTGTAATACTAAAATTAGGTAGATTTTGTATGATCTATTTGAAATATTCAAACAAAGTATTTTTTATAGTATATGCCCATTTCTGTTAAACAGATGGATTAGAAGGAAATTGTTGTTTTTAAAACTTGAATGATAAATGATATATTCATTAGAAGGGGTTTTAAACTTTGTACGATGGATTTAAAATTGCATTACAGGTCTTATATTCAAATCATGTGGGTAATATAACCTATTACCTAATCTATTACATAAAACATATTTTTTTTACCCTTCAAAATTTATATTTAATTCATCATCATCGATGACTTAGTTTAAAACCAAAGTCTTAAAGATCTTGAATTTTGGCAAAGTGCTGTAATTCAGGAATCATCCACTCGCCCGAGTTATAGGGTAAGAGACCACATCGTCTGACCCTCGTTTAGTTGGGTTTAGTTGGCAAACTGCTCTGAGATTTGTGCAGGGAACTGCATATTCCTTCCTTCCTTGGAATACTTTGATTGCCAAATTCTATTGTTGAAATGAAGGTGAACCCATTTACTAACAGTTAAAAGGTATTTTTAATTATTTTTAAGCCTCATTTTACAAAATATTGCAAATAAATTTTAAAAAAATTAATAAACTTTCAACTTATACCTACCATATGAAATCTAAACTTTACCACTGATAAATTGAATAAATTAATTTTAATCTATGATCTAAATCAAGATAATAAAAGCTTTGTAAATTGGCCTTTGTTTTGGAGTTTATTCATCTTTCCAAACTTTTGTCAAGTTTTAATTAATGTTTCCGACTAAAAAAAACGCTGGAATTTTCCCCGGTTTTCCACACCGGTAACCTTTAATCATGGCTTAAAGAAGTAAACAGATTTTTATTTTGTTTTACAATGGAAATATTTTTATGTAGACCCCTGTCAAAAATCCAAGAATACTCTTAAGCAATTTGATGTATGCATTTGTTATATTTTGTATATGTAAAGTACATGAACTATGTCTAAAAAAACTCCCAAATGTTTGGATATTTGTGTCTATTTTCTTAAGATCCAACAATGATAAAAAAATGATTCCTCTACCCTGAAATAAGATTAACTACGATATGAAACTGTTGTTCCAAAATAACAGTGGCGAAATAAATACTGCAAATTATCATGTAACACTTGAATATTAAATATAGGAAACCTTTTGAAAGCCGATGTTTTAATTATTCTTTCCACTTAGAATGTATAATACATAAATGTGTTTAGGTTTAAGGTTTGATAGTTGAATACAAATTAAAATATTTAAACTAATCAAAACCAATAGGCAAACCCCAAAAAAATAGAGGAATAAACCTTTTCAGCTTAAGAGTAATGTGTGACCATTGATATATTAAAATCATTGGTTTGACTATTATTAAGTTTTGTATTTTATCTCCTCAACTCCAAGTGTGCAGAAAGTTAATTTGGTTGGTTTGGCGAGTCATTTTTAACTAGTGGCTTTAAGGGGCTATAGTCCATAACCTTACTCCAATACTCTCCCTCATATGTTTGTTTAACCGTTTAAATGATAAGGAAAATAAAACAATATAAGTAGGATTACATGCCTGTTCGTAAACACAGTAGACACTTAATCACAGGTTTGAATGTAAACAAAGCAGAATTTTTAAATTCACATGTTTTCTTATTGAGGATATTTTACATTATTTCTCATTTTCGGGTAACTTTTTAGAAATACTGATATTTTTTCCGAGTCTCTGGGATCAAGACTTTTAATTTAAGCCGTCTCCCATAATTCAGATTTCGCCTACAGAATTATATACAAAGACTCGCTTCTCTCGCTGAGAGCTCCGCCCCCAGACCCCATTGGGGTCACTCCAGTTGTTATTATAACTCGATGTCCCTTCAAGTTTCTTTATATAGTATGTTATTTGATTTATTTGGGAAATATAAACTCTAGATTTTATTTTCATTCAATAGTCCTATAGTTTGTTTATACTCTACTTTGTGAAAATTACATTGACATTTTACTGGATATTTTTCTGCAGCTGTTATGATTCTTTTGTTTTAATTTGTATCTCCTTAAGCCCAGTGCTAAAAGTACCAATTTTCAAGGTAACAATTAGAGGTTTAAAAATTGGAAATTGTAACTTTTGACAATTTTCTCGTGAGTTTCTAGGTACAAGCTACTTGCATGCCAAATTTCACGTTTCTACCACATCTAGAAGTGGTCTAGAATTCGTATACGTGAGTGAGTTACACACTGGGCTGAATTTAGATAAAGATACTGGAAACAATAATATTATTTATACAATTTATGATTCGAATACCGTCTTAAAAAATGTCATACGTGCAAAGTTCATCTTTGAATTCCAAGTCGTTCTGATGTAGTACGTTCTAAATTAAAAACTAAATACAGACGGATATCTGTAAGACTAAGCATTTAACCTTTAAGGAAACCTTGTTGTTTTATCGGGTGGTATTATCATTTAACCACTAAGGATATACAAAACATGAAATGTCATACCTCGCTCATTGCCAGCAATCCTCCCATCTGTGGTCGGTGGTGAGTTGTGGCTGTCATTACTCTAATACCCGTAACATGGTTGTCCCTCGTTACCTGACCTCTGCTCCCAATTCCGTAGTCTTTACAATTTGTGAATAATATTTAACAAATTCACTGACCACTAAGATTCTAATTTTTTTTTAATTTGCTTAGTTAAACAACTACTTACATTTGTGTACACATATTTGGTGACCCGTTTGTTGAAAATGTTTTTAAACAAGATAACTAAACCATTTTTTCTGTTGAAAATGGTTCATCGTAACGTTTAAAGTAATAAACTTTAGGCCCTGATAAACTGGACCAATTTTATGCACTCAAAGAAATAATTAACGATCGTTATAGTTTATGAAAATTACAAACTTTCATAGTTAAATATGTTTATTTTAGCGAATTTCCCCTATAGGGAAGAAGCTATTACCGTAGGTCTCATGGTAAGACCTAAGCCCGAGACCATGATAACTTTTCACTTTGAGGTCCCCAGATGCTAAAAACACCATTCGTTCAAATTTTTATGCATGTATATATATATATATATATATATATATATATAATATATTATATATATGTGTGTGTGTGTGTGTGTGTGTGTGTGTGTGTGTGTGTGTGTGTGTGTGTCCGTAAGCACGATAACTCTCGTAAAATAAGTTCGATCTTAATGAAATTTGGTACAAATGTATATAGCACCATTTATTTGAACGAGTTCGAAAACCAGACGAATCGCACCATCCGAAGGGGGTTTTTGGGTTTTTTTACCTCAAAAACTTTTTTGGGATTTCCACATGTAATTTTTATTTAAATAAAATTTTAATTTTCACCATTGAATTCAGCATACAAAAACCAAACAATTTGGTATTTTGATCATTGCTCTACGTCAATTGGTTACTGAGATATTGAAAGTGCTCAACAAAGTACGTTGTCTAATGTTATTCTTATGGAGAAAAATAAAAATTGCATATCTCGCTTATTTATGATCATAAACTGACGAAATTTGGTATATGGCTCCATCTGGCTGTGGTTCATTGTTGATTGCACAAGAAAATTTTCACCTATGGTTCCCGTAGCAGCAAACCTAGGTACTTGGTCCCCCTGTTATTGTTATGGAAAATAAAATGTTATAAAAATGTTATATATCGCTTATTTATGAATGTATATAGATGAAACTTGGTATGTGACTTCACTAAGATGAGTTCTTTTGATATTTTCATAAAAACCCATTACTTTGTGTTCCTCCTTGCAGCAAACCTGCGTACTCATCCCCAATGTTATTCTTATAGGGAATAATTAATATTTTAAATATCGCTTGTTTGTGAATATTTCTTATAAATCCTGTTAAGTGTTTTAATGTGTTATGTTATATATCTATTGGAAATTCGCTGAGTATGCAGGTTTGCTGCGGCGGGGGTATTTATATTCCAGATAGAGTTTATGTATTTGTTACCGTGTGGTTTATCATTTTGCTAGAGCAAACCTCCAACTTTTCAACTTTTCATTCAAAGTTTCTTGTTATCTTCACAGTGGCCGGAGGCCAAACCAATCTCCTTCCCGTGCGGACATGAGTTGCCTTTACAACGAGGCTTATGAGGCTTTGGAAAGTTTAGAATTTGAATTATTATTACGTACTGAATTTCCTCAAACAATGTAAATTTGTAATACCATTTCGTTTAATCAAGGATACACAATTTATTCATCATCACAAAAGAAAATAATCTTTTGGTAAAGTTGTTCTCAAATTAAATACGCAATTTTCAAAATATATAAGAGGTTTAATTAAAACTATTTACTATTAAGAGTAAAAACATCTATTTTGAGGACGTTGAATTTATTTTTTCGTATTTACTCTTACTTGTAATAAACCTAGACCTAATTAGGGTGTTTTATTTAATAATCTGTTTTATAATTTAGTGTATAAATAAACGGAACTTTAACTACTTCTACTTCGAAGTAGTTCGAAGTATCACGAAACGAAGTTTTTTAATTATGTAATACCTCCACAGCTTTCAATGTCAAGCGTACATTTTACCGACTTGAAGACCACTTAAAACATGCATGTTTTGAACATTCTTAATCATTTTGAAATTATAGGAGAACTTAGTTTTGTGAAGTGGCAAAGTGGAATCTTTCACCAGTGTAACATCCAGGTAAGACCTCCTCTTTGGTCAGCCTAAATTGGGTTGATAATCTAGTCCTAGCACACTAGTAATTTAACATTTAAAATATAAGAAATCCAGTACTAACTACCCTGAAGTAAGTTTTAATTTCTGCGCAAAAAACTTACGAAAAACTGCAATTATCTCCATTTATTAATACAACGTTATTAGTGTAATAAAACTGCATTTATAACTGGACAAATAGAGACGTTGATATACTGGTCAGGTTATTAATTAGAGAGTTTCTATAACTCATAAAACTAAATGTGTATGGGTTTTGCTTAATTGAATAGAGTTTATTTAATTGTATTGATAGTATTGAAGTGATACAGTCAAATAATTAAAGGAAATTAAAAATGCATAATAATTTCCACTTAACAGGTTACGTCTGATGTTACGTATAATGATCTTTTATAAACTCTGTATATAATAGGTCTATATAACAAATCGGTTTTAGTGGGCAAGTTACGTAGTGTAAAAGTTAGTCAATATCTTTGGCCAGGTTGTATTATTTTCTTTTAACTTTCATGTTATAGACTCAGTTTACTTATAATTACCACAATATTTATATATATACATATAGATATATATACTTATTTATTGTATCCTACAAGTACAAAACCTAATCGCTTTACAACGGAAACAAAATAAACTGAGTCAAACACATACAACCAAAAAGATACTAAAACTACTACTGTAGTACTCCAAATGCATAAAACCTCAGTAACTTTAGAAAATGATACGTCGAAAAAATCTGAGAGGATATGCAAAAATTAATGTCGTCACCTGCATTTTTAAAGAATATCCAAACTGATACAGTATTTGATGGCCATAAATCTTCTATTGGGGTGATCTATAAAAACTATAAAAAGACATTCTAATTAGGGAAGGGATTTTATTGATATCTTTTTGCACGTTTAAGCTACTTAGTGGTGAACTAACCATGCTGCTAGTTAAAGCAATTTTCATGAATGAATTTTTCGTATATTTCGTAGTGAGTAACAACTGGCACACCAAGGAAAGAGGCTCCACAGCGCGGCCATCATGCAGAACAGATCGGTCTCAGGTGCGGCAGATTGCAATTGGTTGCCTTCAGCCAAGGACTGTCTATTGACTAGTATATTCAGACTTAAAATGTTCACCTCCGGTAACGAATATTTATTACAAGAAACTCAAAAAGCTAGAAGCACAGTATTTTTGTCAGTATTATATTTCAAAGCGAGGCAGATAAGTGAAGTATGTTTTAAGTGTTTTTTTGCGCGTTTATTCGATAGGTATATTGCAATTATTTTACATAATTTGTATATTCTCAACAAATCTCAACGATATACGCTTATAATGTGATACGCTTAAGTTCGACAATTCGATGATGCCCTTTTTGTATTTTACTGTTAAGAGGCATTTGTGGCGAGGCGTATCCAAGTGGTTTTAACGTTTGTTTGACAACTCATGTCAAATATGAGAAGTCGAGAGGATGGGTAAAGTTGTCATTGCATCTTTAGCGGGGCGATAGCTAATGAGCTAAATTTACCTTTTTCTAACATCTAAAAGCTGATCACGTGTTAAGCTAACAATAGATTTAAGAAAAACATTTTTTTTAATATCTTAAGAGGGCTAATGATTCATTTACATGTATATCTCTCTCTCCAATACGATATTTTGTAAAATAGTTGACTGCTTTATTTTGCACTAATTACTCACTTCACTTTGAGCTGTTTAGCTCTGCGTTTTGCAGGGTCTCACAGTTTTGCTTAATTTTGCCTCATATACTTAGTGTATTGCTAGTTATTGTGCTGACGCGGTTTTAACAAATATATCAAACGGATAAAACGCACGAACCCCCTCATAAAAAAACATTTGAAAGATATAAACTAAGAATTTCTGTGATCACATTATATTTAATATTTAAGCTCCAACTAATAAAACAAATATTGTGCAAGACAGTTTTCCTGTTATGGCTCAGTTTAACTCTTCAGCTGCTATGTTATTGCTCCCCTTAATTAATTGAATGTCGGAAAATCAAATTTCATTTCTTGAGGTAACGTTGCAGCGAGCTATTCCAAGCAGCTATTCTTGCAGGGTTGTAGCTTCTAAGTAATATTGAATTGCATCTTGTTGCAATACAAGTAGGTAGCATAATATAGACTACTAGAAGAAAGATGTATTTAAAGACTCGACTTACAAGCGTATTTCAGACTTTATTAAAAATTCAAAGTTAAAAACGTAAAAGGATTATTATTATTTAAAAACATAAAAACTGGTATTTTATTTTCAGATCTAAAATAGATGTTACTATTGACTATACACACTAGTGTATGGTTAATAGTGTTACCGTAATTAATTAAAACACTTTAGTTATTGGCTTGTTAAACCAACTTTAATAATAAAGAATTGGAACAAGTGCATTATATAAATTAAATTGCATAAAGCTGATTGAACGCGGTTAAGGTTTCTGACATTATGAACCATTATCGAATCCAATCAAGTTATATTTCACTAACAGTGAACTGGGAGTGACAGTGATGTATCGTATGGCAATCGATTAGTCATTTGGTTAAAACAAACTCACCTCTGCAGTTATCGTTTTCGGACGAAGTTTATTTAGTTTGAATACGACTTTGATCAATAACGTCTTTACAACTAATAATCGAAACATATCAGAGGTCATCAAAATCTTTCGTTGCGTTTCATAAATCACAACATAACTTTTCCCCCGCACCATGCAAATGTGCCGTTGTTAGTGTTCGTAGATTTGTATACGTTTTATGTTGCAATGAAAGTCGTACACCTTATGTAATCCATAGAATTTGAGTAAACTCGGTACGAACAAAATAAAAGGAGTTGTGAGAGATGCTGGCGAAACCTTGGCATTGGCTCTATCGTGGGTTCAAACCTCGTCGTGACAAGACAATTGTATCGGTACCTTAAAACTCGTATTGTACAGGCTCACGAAGTTTTGCTAGATACTTTCCTCGCGCAGATCTGTAGTCTTTGTAAAGTAAGGCAAAGTAAGGAGAAATGAGGCTGCTAACCTGTTACAAAACTTAATACCTCCCCTTGCCCCTCCCAATTATAATATAGAATAACACCTCTCATCCAAACTGATGGTCTGCCACATACGGCAATTTAATTACGAGTATAGTGCAAAAATTGTTGATGTTACGAAACATGCGATCCTTCCTTAAGAGTCTTCATCACCGGAAGTAGCCAGACGCCATCTTGGAGTTTTGTTCCATAAGACCAATGTTAACTGTGTGTCTCTGCTACTCCTCAATGGATAGTCACAAAACATTCGTTTAGGTGTCAAATTAAAGGTGTAGTGGTTTTCGAGGGAATTAAAATTTCGATTTCCTTAAATTGGGGATTATTGTTTTATAATAATTTGTTTAATTTTCCATTGTATTACTGTACATGTTCTCATAATTTGTAAAATAATTGGAAATTCAAAATGGTCTTTCACTAGAGGACGACGAAACCTTTAAATATACACCAAAATGAATTGTATTTAATGATGAGGTGAGAAGTAACGGAGGCACAAAGTTAACAATAGTCTTATAGAACAAAACTCCAATATTGTGTCTGGCTACTTCCGGTGATATGTACATTCAATTTTACAACCTGCTTCAAATCGGGTGCTGATGTTTTTACATTAAACCTAATATTTTAATTTTGAATCAAGCAATTAATTTATTATAAGAGACAGAGTAGCTTAGTTCGACTTTCAATAATATATAAAATTATTATGTTAGCTAGAATAATTAATTCTAAAATGTAGGTTTTCAGATAAATTTAAGATAATTGTTAAAGTGTACCTCTTTTATTAGCTACTTAATTTATCCTCTTTGATTAAGCAATGACACCTTGGTATTGGTGACTTCATTTGCCTGTTGAATGGCTCAGTATAAATATTAAAATAATGTTTACACTTAGCCATTTTAAATGTTAGGGAAGTTATAAAATGTCGTTTTATATAAACACGGAATGTGTATTCAAGGCGTACTATACAATGTGAGATCTAAAAGTTTAATTTATATTTACATAACCACCCTTTCCAGCCAATTTTTAAAATCCTCAAAATAATGTAGTCCATCCCAATAATAGGATTTTTAAGTTACTAAATAGCTCCACCATTTAATAAAAACTTGAAAACGTTGGATGCAAAAATGGGCTTGTAAAGTTACAACTTCTAAACAAAACCTTGTTAACAATATTCGTGTCTATAAATTCGTATTTATGAGGTAACCTATTTTTAAATACATCCTGGAACCATTAACAATTTCACAAATTTAAACAATAAAACAATTAACAATATTTAACCTACGATTAGTATATATAGGTTTTTTAAGATATAAACCCCTTTGATTTAAATAAGATATTAATCCGGTATATCAAGCTAAAAAGTATCTAACTTGTAAGGATAGTTCAGAAAATCTCTCTTCAGAACGAATTTAGCTATATTCCCATCCCCAAACCCCCACCTGATCAGAGCCAATACAGATGCTATCTTATACAATCTTCAGTTAGTTAAAGTGCATGATCCCTCATATTTATTATACAACAGCTATATAATATGTATAAAGAATCTATCCGTGTTTAATGACGAACTCTCTAAAGACAAACATAATATATAATACTCTTTATAGTCAAATAATACTTTATAGTGGAATATATAATAATACCAGATATCATTCTGAGTAATTCACTTTATATAAAATGATTTTACTTTGTGATAGACTATAGTTTACAGTTTATTCTTAGTTAGGAATTTTATAAAACTTTTATTTTGTATACAATAATATCATACTTTTTTTGGGAATCGGTATCCGTGAGTTAATTCCAAATTACTTAAACTGTTTTAACATTAAAGTAATGCACAACCACGTACAAATTTATTCAACTAAAGTTATAATTATGGTCACTTATCAGTCTGCCTGTTAAGGTTTAGGACCTTAGCTTTGTCGTTCTCCTATAAATCTCCCTCTGACCCATTAAAGTTTTCAGTTTCATTATGTTGTCCAACTTGAGTTTAAAACTATTTATGATTTGAACAAAAATGTTGTAAATAAAATGTAAATTTGTGTATCTTTTATTTATGTTTCATTAGGTTTGTGTGTATATGTTTCAAAGCAATGGAATTAGCTTTTACAAATAATAACGCTTTTGGAAATTTCTTGCGTACTTTTATTTTATTAAAAAAGTTACATGTTTGTATATTTCTTCTTCTCTGTTGATAACATCTAGGTAATATCATAGGTTAACCTCTAGAAAGTGTATTGTCACCCTATGTGTTGCAATTCGTGATTTTTTTTTTTTTTTTTACGTAGGAGGAACTCTTAATGCGCGAACCCAAAGGAACAGTGTGTGACTCCCTCTTACGAGGTATACCCACTAAACCTCCTACGGAGCCGCGGGGGAAAAACCAGGCCGGAACCCTTATCGGACAACTTCGGCACTGGCCCGCGTGTCTTGCGCCCAGACGGGTCACGTCACCGTTTCGGGAAACTTAGAGGTCACCTAAGCATCCCTCGTCTCGCTTTCCCCGAAGAACGGATTGCACGAAGAGCGCAACCGCTCTCCAGGAGTCTTCATCTCGAAGCATCGCCCCCACCATGACGTCCGGGGACAGATCGCCGACAGCAGAGACGAGCCTCCTCCTGTCTTCAGCGAAACGACTGCACCGGAAGAAAGTATGATGAGCATCATCCACCTCCTCCGGGCAGTACCTGCACTGAGGTGACCTCACCTTCCCCATGCGGAAAAGGTATTCCCTGAAGTACCCGTGGCCCGTCAAGAATTGACACAAGAAAAAGTCAATTTCCCCAAATGCACGGCTCAACCACGGGCTTATGTCTCTGATGAGACGAAACGTCCATCGCCCTTCCAGTCCACCGTTCCAACGGTCTTGCCAAACTCGCAGAGTTTCGAGTCTGGCTTCCACAGCAGCTTGGTCTCTTCCGAGATCAGGAGCACGGCGAAAGATGCTCTGCCTCTCAGCGGCGAGCAGATCAAGGGGAAACACTCCAGCCACAACCATTACAGCCAGTCCAGACACAGTGCGATACGCACAGGCAACCCTAAGAGCCGCCCTGCGCTGAACGGAGAGAATTCTCTTGCTGTGTTTTTTGACTCTCATGGCACCCGCCCACACTTCTGCGCCGTACAGGAGAGTCGCGTTGACGGTGGACATGAGAAGTCGCCTCTTGCTGGACCTCGGGCCTCCGACATTCCCCATCAATCTGCTGAGCGACAGAACAACCCTCGTCGCCTTGTTGCAAACCGCCTGGATGTGCTCCCACCATGTGAGGCGGCGGTCAAGCACCACTCCCAGATACTTCGCCGCAGTCTTCGTCTGGACCTCCACGTCACCAACAGTCATAGGGATTACTGTTTGGATCCTCCGTCGCGTGAGCATGACGATCTCGGTCTTGGCGACCACCAGCTCAAGTCCATGACCGCTCATCCATCTGTTGACCCGAAACATCACCTGGTTGAGGCGAAGCTGGGCTAACTCCGGATTCCGAGCCGTGATGACTGCGGCTACATCATCTGCGTAGCCCACGAGATAGGCTTGTGGTGGCATCTCGAGGCGAAGCACTCCGTCATATGCCACGTTCCAAAGGTCAGGGCCAAGGATCGACCATTGCGCCGCGCCGGCGGTGACCACTTTGGAACGGACCCCTGCTTCTGTGCTATATAGCAGCCTGCGCTCCTTCAGGTAGTCCTGTACCACGACCAAGAGATAGTCGGGTACCCTGAAGTCCCGCTGCAACGCCTCGAGCATGTCCACCCAACGGGCCGAGTTAAAAGCGTTTTTAACGTCCAGGGTGACCAGCAGCACGATCGGCCTGGCCTGATGGCAGGCCGTGTCAGCCCGCTGGACGGCGCCCAGGACTTCAGCCACGGCATTCAAGGTTGAGTGGCCCTTCCGAAAGCCGTGCTGCCGGGGGGACAAGTCCCCAGCGGCTTCGACGGCCAACCTCAACCTGGGTTTCAGCAACCTCTCAAAGAGTTTACCCGCCGTGTCCAACATACAGAGTGGTCTGTATGCCGACGGGGACTCCGGGTCACCTTTGCCTTTGCTGATGAGCGCCAGTCTAGCTGTCTTCCAGTGTGACGGAAACACACCCGCCGCCAAACACGCGTTGAACATGCGCAGCAGCAGATGTGGGTGACTTCCCGCCACAACCTTCAGAGCCTCAACCGGAATGCCATCAGGGCCTGGAGCTCTGTTGTTGTGCATGGCAGACGACGCTGCCACGAGCTCCTGTTCCGTGAACAAAGGAACATCAGGCACCGGCCCCGTTACTCTTTCCTCTCGCCTCACAGGGTGACTTGGGAAGATAGCATCGACGATGGCCGTGATCGTGCCTGCAGGCATAGAGGCACTGCTGGCCCCCATTCCCCCGAGCTTTCTCGTGACGAGCTTGTACCCTTTTCCCCATGGATCGGAGTCCACGTCCCGGCACAGCTCCTTCCAGTAGCGAGCCTTGCTCAGGCGAATTGCACTGGCAAGAGCTTTTTTCGCAGTCTTGTGCTCTGCCGACCTGGCCAAAGCCTCCGGTCGGTTTCGAGTTCTCTGCGCTCTTCTGCGAAGCATCAGTGCCGTTCTCCTGAGCTCCGCGATTTCATCCGTCCACCAGTACACGTAGCGACGACCCCGGACAGGTTTTTTCCGAGGCATCGACGAGTCGCATGCACGCTCGATCAGCTGCATTGTGGAACCCACGAGAGCTTCAACCCGATCTCGATCAGCGGAGTCAAAGCGCTCCGTCAAACCGGCCTCGGGGCTACGACTGAGCCGCTCGACGAATTTTCCCCTGTCCAGTTTGGCCTGATTCCAGCCAATTGGGTTTCGGGTACTGCATCGACGAGACAACTCGTTTTCTTCCAGATTGAAGGAGATGAATTCGTGATCACTGGCCGTGTACACGTCCATCACCCCCCACCCCGCTACCAGAGGAAACAACCCTGCCGATACCAGCGTGACATCTGGTATGGAGTCACCAAAACCAGGTCTTCGGTATGTCGGCATGTCCCCTCTGTTCGCCACTTCCAGGTCGAGCCTCGAGGCCATCTCCAAGATTCGTCTCCCCCGGGCGTTAGTGACTGGCATGCCCCATTCAACGGCACGCGCGTTGAATTCCCCAGCAACTATTACGCCCCCCGAGACACCCTGAAGACTGTCTTCCAGCGCCTCCAGCCTCTCTCGGTACTCCTCGGCGGAATAGTTTGGAGAGAGGTAGACACTGTATACGTTGACTCGCCGAAGTCGCACCCAGACGTAACCGTCACCGGATCCGTGACCCAACACCTGAATCCCCCGACTGTCCGAAATCCAGAGAGCCGTGGTGCCAAGCCGGTCATAAAACCAAGATGGACTGGTTTTGATCCGGTAGGGCTCGCTGACGATCACGATCTGGGCTTTGACCTCACAAGCAAGCTGCTCAAGAATGGCGTCAGCTGCTCGACTCCGCTGCAGGTTTGCCTGGACGAAACGGATCATTTCGTGGCAGATTGAGCCCTCTTAGCGTCTAGGGCTTTCCTGAAAGCCCTGCACGCCCCTGAGCCCGGAATGTGGTCCGCGGACGCTCCAGGTGTACCGGTGCAGAGAACGCAAGAAGCGGCCGCTGTGCAAGCAGCGGCCTTATGTTCGCCGCTACCACACTTCCAACAATTGTTGCCGCGGTCGGGACCGGAGCAACTCCGACGCGTGTGGCCGTACCCGAGGCACCGAAAACAGCGTTCTACCTCAAGGCGCTGCCGAACTCGGCAGACGACCCAGCCAATCTTGATCTTCCCAGACCGAAGAAAGAGAAGACCGTCTTTCTCTTCCATCTCAACGACAGCCTTTCTCTGCTCCCGCTTGTTTGGCGAGAACAGGGTGACCTTAGGCACACCGGAGATTGTCGGAAGGTCTCTTGTGATAGCCGCAATGACATCGGCCTCCGAAGCCAGGGCGTCTAGATCCAAGATCTCTACCCTCAGCTTCGGGATGATGGAGCGGACCTCGCCCTTGTCCCCTATAGCTCTCTGAAGTGCTTCCTGGAGTTTCCCCCGGTCGTCACACTTCGAGAGCTCAAGGAGAACCCCCCCGGCCTCCGTCTTCCGGATCTGCCGAACCACAGTTCCGGAGTCCTCTGGCGTCACCTCACTCTTCAACAATCCGAGGATCTCCGAGTAGGTCTTGCCGGTGGACGGATTGATCAGGACCACCTGGTTCCTGGTCTTCCTAGGCCGAGTCTTCTTTGGCTTCTCCTTCTTTTGGCTGGGTGCTTGGGAAGGCGCGTTTTCCGCCTCTTCCCGATTCATCTGGGCTTTCGCCTCCGCCCGAAGCTTCCTCCTCTGTTTCTTGGAGAGGACCTGATTAAAACCCTCCCTGTCCGCAGACGCAGTGGTGGCTTCTTCTCCGTTCCTCTCCACGTGGACGGTCCTGTTCTTGACATCCGGTCTCTTCTCCGTTTGCTGTTCCGCAGGAGGGCTAGTCGCCGATCTCTTGGCACCACCACCAGGCGCCCCAGACTCCGAAGATGGAAGTGGAGCTTGCCCCTGCTTCTCCTCCAGAAGCCTGAGCCGCCTTAGCGATGCCTTCCAGAGACCGAGCATCGAGTCAAAGACATCAAGGGATGCATCCAGGGTCACTATCCCGTTCTTGATGCCCATCGACACGGTCTTCTGCTTCGCGACAGCGGCGGACATGTCGAGGAGAGTGTCCCGCATCCTCTGCAGTTCCTCCTCGACCTTTTCCTGAGCAATAGCCACGTTCCTTTCATCCGGCGAAACTACCGGAGACGGAGCTCGAACCGTTCTTGGCTTTGGGGTATTCCTCGAGCTGGCTGAATCCGTGGAAGCCAGCGCGACCACAGGAGAAGAGGCCGGTGGTGGGGACCTCGCTACTAAGCTACTCCTCCGAAAAATGGAGGCAGTACTGGCGCTAGGAGGAGGGAGTTCTGGAAACTCCCTCATATCGTTGCCAATGTTGATGTTGTCGTTGTTTTTAGGGGTTGCCATACTTTAGTTTAACCAGCGCATCGCACGACGAGGGTGAACCCGGAATTGGCCAGGCGAGGGTATACCCACGGGGACGATGCCCCACCCCAGTTCCCCGGGGACCCGACCTCCGTTTGCCGGCACCGGATTCCAGACGTGCCGGGGTTCACCGTGGCAGTGCAGAGCCCGACCTCTGCACCCACGCCGCACTCCCTGACCAGGGCCCGAAGGGGCTGGCTCCTGACACCCACTGAAGAGAACCCATCGGCAGTGCAAGCACACATCAATGTGATATTCGTGCAATTTTAATATTTAGTGCAATTCGTGATACACGTAGTAATAGTGAGGCTTGTAAATATTTTGAGCCGATTGTAAAACTGTAATTGTTTACAAATATTGATTATTTAGTTTGCCGTGCACGACATATTTTGTAACACATAATATTTTACAACTTTTTTTTAGAATTGTATAATTTTTAAGCTGAAAATTTGTAAGCGGATCTTTTATAGTAGTTTTTTATGTAAACAGCTGGTGCAGTATTTGGTTTTACCCGAGAAATACAACATTTCAACTGTTATGTGTTGTGCATTCCATCTGATTTTTACTGACTCATTCTTTTATACCACCATGTTTTATATTATAGATACTATAGATATTATAGGTATTCAAAACAACTCAAGAAAAAAGCGTCCTTCATGTAATGTATTAAGTACAATATTTAACTTTAAATTTAACTTGCAGTAATTTGATCAAAAATTAAAATATATTTTATTAACAATTAACTCTTAAAATTGTAATATTATCTTCAAATCAACATATATTACTATAAAATAAGATTTTTGGCTCGCATCAATGGAAAAATACATTTATTATTTCAATGAAAGAGTGTGTAGCAGTGAGGAAAAGTTTGAATCGAAGTAAGCCCCATTCACAAGAAAAGAGCCCAATTTCACACTGAAAGACTTCACTGAGCCTGATTTAAAGGCCACTTATTTGCTCCATTTCACAAATTTGAACCTTGAAACTCTGCTCAAAAGATACATAGAAGAGTGTGCTTAGTTTGAAACCTTAAAGCGTACAAGTTTATTTGTAATTAGTTATTGATAACAATATTAGAGAAACATCTACCCTCTGTATCGCTAAAAAACCAAATAAATCGATCAGTAATCGATTTTTTAGGACTTAATATATGATATAATAAACAATCGTATTGGTCCCTAAGTGTAAATTCGATCCCTAATAAATGAAATAAATTTAAGATACAAATCATTTTATACAAAATGAAAGGATTAGATTTGTTTTGTTGTGTGTCTCATATAGTACCCATAAGGGCCCATAATTAAGAAATACGTCTCTATAGTGAGCAAAACGCGTTGTATGTAACAATTGGGGAAACAACGTTTTTAGGATATGTCGACCCCACTGAATACGAATCTGCCTGTTGCCAAAGCGAAATTTGGACCGGAAGTGCGGTATCCAAGATGGCCGCCAAAACTCTGTTGTCCTGTATTTCTCTTGTTTGTTGGCTTAAATAAATTATTTAAAAGACTGCATAGGGCTCTCCTCGAATTACAAACACATCGAAAGGCTTAAAATTTAGTTGCTATTTGTTTGGAGGGCATAAGTTCCAAGATGGTGCCCAAGATGGCGCCAAAACTTTCTTGTGTTTACGTGATCTCCGTGCGTCTTGTATTTGGAGTTTAAAATCGGTCGGATAGGTTTTAGTGGTTGGACGTATACTACCTTTGATTATTGAGAAAACAGTAGATATTCAAAGCAACTTTAAAGTTTAAAGCCGAGTTTTGAAATGCACTCTGGCGGTACTACCGATGAAGCTTAGAACTCTTGAACCAAATTTTTATAAATGATGTTAGAGTATTCCAGCATACGGCAAGAGGTAATGATTGTAAATTAAATTACGAAATGGTACTTTAAAATCGATTTAACATATATTCAAGAGTTTCATAATATTGAATTATGATTGTATACTGTGCAGTGATCTAATGGGAAAATCTGTCATTTAGCTTAAAGCGTAATTTACGAGCTCTCACCCCTTTTTCATAAGCCTTGCCATCGAGAACTTTGGTAATACTGCCTTCACCCATTAGTCCGCTGTCTCACCACATTACGTCGAGGCCGTTCCCTGTCACGTGCTTTCCGATAACCTTAAGAGAAGTTCATAGCTATGGAAAGGCCGGCCATCCTTAGGATAACTTGACTTTGCATCTCTTCCGAACACCATTTCAGTTCCAACAGCCTGCTGTACAAGGCCTGGTCTGTTTTCAATATTACATAAAGCTTCCCAAGTTTGTCAGCAGTCGCAATACATTTCGTTTTAACTATAACAAATAAATCTGAAGGTACGTCCAAACAAATATAGCCAGTACGCTTTAATTAAAATGCGTTTCTGGGCATTAGAGTTATAGTCTATTTGTCGCGAAATAGTCCGATGGATTTGTGGTATGGAAAATTAGGATAGTATAGAAACTAAACTAAATATTAACTTTAGAAATAGAAAAAGTCAGGTAACAAGAGGAATTAATTAAATATTAACTTTAGAAATAGAAAAAGTCAGATAACAAGAGGAATTAATTAAACCTATGACTTATTATAGTATTGAGAGTTTATATTATTATTGTATTATTATAGATTGAGAATCTCAGATACGTTGTATAGATAAATGTTCAAGAGGTTGTTCTACCTTTGGCTTTATTAGCCTAGTTTGTCTGCCTACGACTAAGAGTCTATTAACAGTATATTTCATACTTCATTGGCATTGAAGTATATTGTCATTGAGATGACAAATTGCTTGATAATCAGTTGGTATTTTAAAGGGTTTTAATAGCCACCAGCTGCTATAGTATGCACTCACCTGATTACTATGTATCGTAAATAAGTGTCTTATAGATGTCATTAAGCAATGAGGAAGGATTATGGATCCATCAAAATTGTCCAGGGAAATTTGAGGTTTACTTGGCCGGTAAGAAGGGAAGCGGATCCTCGTTTGTGTTTGTTGAAGTATAGCTCGATATAGACAGGACCACAGTGGAAAAGTTGTGTTCGTTTTTTAAGACAAGAAACATTTTAAATTATCGTTGGTTTATTGATACAGTTTAAACTAATTGACCTTCATCATATCTTACACATACATCAATTTGCAAATGTTATGAGTGCTAAAAGTTTTTTTAACGCAATATTTATCTTATATTGTGACTTTGGGTAATCTATTTTCATTTTATATGTAATTTATATTGTTCATTTGTTGCAAAAATACAATTTTATTTTTGTTAAACAATGTTTGTTTTGTTGAAATTGTTATTATTTTTATAACAATAAAAATAACAAACAAAATATGAATGTTTCCAACTTGTTTTAAATACGTTATCAATGTTTAAGGAAGGTAACTTTTTAAAGAGCTTAAAGTATAACCGTCGCGACAGACCAACTATACAATACATTGCAGGGTGATAAACAACACTGAAAAAATAAATTGGAACCCATTTGTATTTATAGACAACATTTTATATAATAATAACTCTTTTAACAAGTCTTTCAGCACAAATGGTAAGTAACAAAAAGATTAATGATCCTACATGTCAAGGGTTAGAGTAATACATGCGATAGTCTTGATATCTTCTTGAAAATACATTTCTCTTACAATCCCTGAGAAAAGATTTTTTGCAGTGAATTTAAGTTTCTTAAAATTTAATATTAGTTACTAATTCATACCATTAGCTAAATACTATTGGTGTTTACTATAAAACCAACTTTTTTGTAGTCATCCATGAATTTAAAGTTTCAGATAAATAAAATGAGACATATGTAAAAAGGCATAATATTATATATAAGTTATATGGTATATGTTTACTGTTTAAATGCATCCCAATGAGAGGTTTGTCTAAATTTCCTAGTCATAGACATGAAAAAACACAGTATCTTCTCCAAAGATGGTTTTCTAATACTAATATAAGAGACTGGACCGATCCCGGAACACCCAAAAGAGCTTTAAAATCCGATGGAACAGATGTGGTCCAGTCTGATTTCCCACCTGAAAAGGAATCCTAAAATAAAAAAATATTGAGTGATCGAGACAAAACACATATTATCTGGTTCCCTCTTCTGAATTACCTCAGTTGTAAATTAATAATTTTCCAAGAATAATGCTACAGTAGCTGCTTGATATTGTAGTCAACAATGTGTGACATTGATCTTAAAACGAGACTTGTCTAATTAACTTCTTATATTTTTCTCGGACTCTCGTTGAAGAAATGCTAGTGGCTTATTCAATTTTTTCCCCTAACATATTTTTTATTATTTATTTTACTACACGTTTAAAAAAAAGGTGTTTTGTAAATTAAATACTTGACATATAAGGGAATTGTATTGTTTGATTGATTTCTTGTAAAGATTCTGATCACTCACCGTCAAATGTTCTAAATTTAATTTGTATTTTAATGTATATTTGGCTTACAGATTGATGTAAAATGATAAGCAATATATTTTAAGCAATGTGAGTATTTTAATAATAAATTGACTAAACTGGTATATTTCAAGTACTAAACGTTTTTATATCAAAATTTCAATCATAATAGACCGGTTGTAAAGTTACTAGATAATATTGAATCTTAAACATGTTTTTCGCTTAGATTTTCAAATATATCACAATAATAGCTGTTAACCGTCGTGGCTTCGCCCGCAATCACTTCATAGCGCTAATAAGATATATGTTAAATGACTAAATGTCGCGTCGTATTCCAAGGCAGCAATTTTAAAGATGTTCCGCGTATTTCTGGTGAACGTTTGCAACCGTTGGGTACCTCTTACAACAAACTTGTTGAAGCCTTCTAGTCCTATCCTATCCTATCCTATCCTATACTCTAATATGAGTAAGCTTTGCTTGCTTGCTTGCGACACTGATCTCAAAAACGGCTCAAACGATTTCCTTCAAATGTTCAAAATAACTAATTTCTGGGATAAAAATAAGTTCTAGATAAGCCTCATCCACAGGAAAAATCTAATAATGTAAAAAAACTAAAATAAAAAGTTAAAAAATCAACATTGGGCTTATGGAGTTTCAAATCAAAACAAAAGTATTGTAACAGCTGTTCATAATCAACCAGGGAACTGTCAAAGTAACACTCATGTTGTTTATGATTATTAACATGTGGTTTCCTGAGAGCAGAAATTAAAAGATTTGAGTGAATATTACATATAAGGCGTAGTAAACTAAATCAAAGGGACACTGCGCTATAAATAACAACTGGAGTGACCTTAAAAATGTAGAAAAGAGGTAAATGAGTTATACAAATTTGATTATCAGTAGAGGGGAGTGGTTAAAAATTACTCCAAGTTATCTAAACAAACTGACTGACCTTCTCCCGAGCAAAGCTCGGCTGCCCAGGTACTTTCCATTATAATTTTCTGACTTGTGGTAACTATTAAATCGGGCTTTTTCCGACCAATACGTCTTACTTTTCCTCGAATTTATTATGATACAGGTACGTTCGTAGTTAAACATGGAACGAAAGTGTAAACCAAAATTTTAACAGTTAAATAAACTCAAAATATTATTTAAAATCTCAAATACAGAACACCTGTTTTAGTTATCATCTAATTCATTAAGTGTTAGTGCACATAAGATTAAAATGGGAAGTTTAGTGGCCACCGGGGTGAAAGCCCTATAGGAATTTTAGAACTTGAACAGTCCTATATGTTACTTTAGGATATTAGCTATCTTCCTACGCCAGGTCAATCGGTTTAGTAGTTGGAGTGAGAGTGGAGTGCATAGTGTTAAAAGCCACAAACAAAGAAACTTACAAAATTTCATCTTTATAATATTAGAACGATATTAAAGATGAACTCCTTTATTTAATTGTTATTTTAACATTCTCAATATTGTCATAACAAACAAGATTGTGAATAGTAATATGTATTCAGTAACTGTTAACCAAACAGCTGTTCACGAATGCCATGAACAATGTAGACCCCTTTATGGAGCTGAATTCGAAATGGTACTTGAATAATTACAACAGTCCAGTCAGCAACTCTGGTCGTGTCAAGCGATGGATATCCCCGTGACATTGGAGTCACAGATCTGTGGCAGCTTAAAATGTTCTACAGTTAAAATTAAATATTTATGTTTGCCTAGTATATTCCTTTGATAAGGTCAAAGAATTATTACGATATCATTTAGGTTAATATCCTCTATATATAATTCTGTGATCGGAAACTGTGGGCTTTTCGAAAATCGCAGGATGATGGGAGGGGCTCAAATTAAAGGTCTCGAACCTTATACCGCTTATTCTGTAAGCGAAATAAATTTTTAACTAGAAATTTGGGTATTTTGACAATTACAGGATGATGGGAGAGGGTTCAAATTAAGGTCTCTCCGAGGGATTCGGAGAAAATGGCAATTTTTCCGAAAGGTTACCAGCAAATATTTCGTTTATGTTAGCAGAGTGGAAGGGGAGTACACGCACCTCCAGCAATATGGTCCATGCTGCAGGCTGGAGTGGATTGTGTTTTAATTTCAAAGCTACTCAGCTATTTAGCCTCATTTTACCTACATTTTCTTTATTTATTTCTTATAACAGATTTTAATATAAATAAAGCCTCCCAAAAATAAAGGATCTACTAAACATTTTAAAGGACCGCTTTCCTTTATAAATCTTCATAATTATTATTTAAAACTTGAATTATTACATTGTTATTATACAGGGTGTCCCAGAACTCTCTGAGAATATTTGTATGTATTATTCCTGAGTCAAAGACAAATCAAAATATCATATTTAAAATTTTCGAAACTCCGGAGTTACCCTTACAGCCGCCATTTTGTATTTTTCACTTATTAATATTTATGAAATGAACGATTTTTTGGAGGAAGAAGAAATTTGGTATGAAGCTTTATGTTGGCAAGACCTAACTTCAGGAAAAAAATTAATATTTAGGATAATTTTTTTCAAATAGCGGCCATTTATAATATTTAATTGTAAATTAATTAAAACAGGCTAATATTTCACATTATAGAATCGGAAACATTATTTTAGGAAATTTCATTACAAATCCAACGGTGTAAAGTTTTTGAAAATTGGATGAATATTAATGGAGCTACCTATGGCTACTTACGTGATGTCACTTACGGAGAAAATTCATTCAGGAAAGCAATGGGTGAGGCTCACCTACTGTCTGTCACATGCAACAATCAGCTGTTTTAATAAATTGTTGCCCTCACTTGTCAGCTGCTTAGCGCTAAAGTGCATCTCAATCAGCTGTTTAATAATTAAATGCATGTCAGTTGAGGCAACAACATTTACCATTAGGAGTAGTTGGATGTTTACCTTCGTTTGTTGTTATTAGTTACTTTGTTATTGGTATGACCAATACTTACAGTAATGAAGAATGTTGTCACATACATTTTTATTATGGAGTAGCTCTTGGAAACGCCTTACAGGCAAGAAGATTGTACGCAGAGCTCTTTCCAAACAGGCGATGCCCTAGGCAAATACATTTCAGGCAGTTCATAAACGGCTCCGGAAGACTGGAAGATTCGATGTAAGTATGATTGACACTGGTCATTCGAGGACAGTACGATCTGTCGCATTTGAGGAGGAGGTGGTAGAGAGGTTGAAGAAAATCCTCGCACAAGCATGCGAGCGACAGCACTACCGACAGGTAGTGCCATGAATTTAAATAAAAACTCTGTATGGCGGGTCCTCAAAGAAGAAGGAATGCATCCATTTCATTTGCAAAAAGGCCCTTAAACCTCAGGTAAGCCTCGCCCATTGATTTCCTGAATGAATTTACTCCGTAAGTGACATCACATAAGTAGCCGTAGCTCTATTAATATTCATCCTATTTTCAAAACATTTATACCTTTGGATTTGTAATGATATTTCCTAAAATAATGTTTACAATTGTATAATGTGTAATATTAGATTTTTTAGGCAATTTACAATTACAAATTATAAATGGTCGCCATTTTGAAACAAATTTATCCTAAGTACTATTGTTTTTCCTGAAGTTAGGTATTGTCAACATAAAGCTGCATATCAAATTTCTATTCTCTCCAAAAAGTTGTTCATTTAATAAATATTTATAAGTGAAAAGTACAAAATGGCGGTTATAAGGGTAACTATAGAGTTTTGAACATTTTAATTATGATATTTTTATTCGTCTTTGACTCAGGAATAATGCATACAAATATTCTCAGAGAGTTCCGGGATTCCCTGTTTATCTGTAAAACGTTTATATCACATGTTAAATTCTTATTATTCTAATAGGCCTAAGTAAAAGGAAGTCAAATCAAATAAGTAAAGTAAGAGATGGTAAAGGAAGTGATTGTGTAGAATTTAAGTTTACAAGTACTGTCTGTTAGAACAAAATTAGGGAATTTGATGTTACAACACTGAGTTAGAGGCGAACCTCCAACGAGGCAATAAACCCGAGATGGATCGCAAACACTTCATCTCTTTATGTTGGCTTTGCTTTATATTCAACATTATCTTAGCTACTTACATTAATATCAGTCTCATCCTACCTTTATTTGGTTTATGACTTTTATTTTATTTGTTGCCTTCCTATGAAATACGTTAAAAATGCATGCTAATATTTCACTCCATTTATTTTTAAACTCGGACCAATAAAATTCCTCAGCTTTATAGACTAATTTATAGACCTCACTGTAGTGCAAAGTTACGGTAATATTAAGTAAATAGCACTTCAGCCGTATAATATTTGGTGAGATCAAATATGAGTTTACAATTCAAAGATACTAGAATATGTCAACAATATTCTCCGTACCTATCTACCATATTATACATTCTATATTATGAAGAGGTACGAAATATAATTTGAATCTATATTGCAAGTTAATTGTAAAAATGTTTATTGATACTTTTTATTTTAAAGAAACATAGTTCAAGTAGCTGTAGAATTATTTTCCCTAAATGTTAACATTATATTTTAATATTTTAACCGTCCAACGACAAGTAGTAAGAATAAAATGTTAAATAAAAGCATAGATCAAATAAATATATATAGGAATGTTTGTTTAGTTACAGATATTTTACTTTATTTATATATAAACGGGCATGTTGAGAAAAGGTTTGGCCGATAGCGCTATTTACAGCCATTTACAGACAGTGGGATTAACAAGGCTGCTTTGATGGACGCGTTAATATTTACACTGTTAGCCAGCTCAGAGAGTATAAAGGTAGGATTTGTAGTGCTCTAATGTTCCTGTGTAAACTGTCTGATTGGACTGATATTTGCTGTTTCTGCTATACTCACGGATCGCTAGCTAATGATGAGTCGATTATACATCTCATCCTAACAATTTCAAGAAGCGACTATACATTTTCCTCATTAAACGTAATTAAAATAATGCTTAAGAGCTTAAAAATAAGCTTTTATTCCTTAAACCGAAATGGATACAGTTTTCATTTCATTTTTGCTTCAACATGGTGCGCTAATAAACATGTTTACAACAATTCTTGATCCGATATATTAAACATAAAATTAAAAGTTTTCAGGAAGAACGTGTGAGACTTCCACTGGACCGATTTACACGCGAGTGGTGTCAAATAAAAGGAAATAACCTCTATATTTGCACATTTTACCTTAAATGTTGGTATCTGGTCGATAACTATTTTAAACACGAGATTAAAAGTTTTCTTATGGCAATATAACATGGGGTAAAATTTCAACATTGCACCTTCTTTGGTCAGTTCACTTGAGGTTTCCACTAAACCGTTTTACACGCGGTTTGTTTTAATTGAAAGACAATCTCTCTATATTTGCACAATGTACTTACAATTTTGAAATAATTTTATTTAGAAAAAAAACTGTGTAAAACCTACTGCTGTGTACCCGTCCTTCGTACGGGTTGTAAATAAATAGTAGAACTAAAGCAAATAACAATTCAAATGATTTTACAATATTAAAATTACATTTTTCACGTTTATTGTACAATTAAATAGAAGTTAACGAAATATACTGGCAGATTGTTCGGGTACTGTTGCTAAGTCGAGGAACTCTGTCGGGTAGTAAACGGCGTGTGGTTTGCGACTCCAAATCGGTACACGTAATACTTTGGATTCGCTTTTAGAAATAAAATAACTCAAGTACAAACAAAATAAAATAATATCGGGGAGAGGGTGGAGGAGGGCATAAATATAAAATCGCGGGGGAGCAAAATATAAAATCAGGGGGGGGCAAAAATTAAAATCGGGTAGTGCAAAAATATAAAATCGGGGAGGGGGTAAAAAATATAAAATCGGGGGGGGGGCAAAAATATAAGATAGGGGACATAAAATAAAAATTTAAAATCGAAGAGGGGGGTCAAAAATCTAAAATCGGGGGGGTGGTCATTAAGATCGGTGGGGGGGGGGGAGCGCGCAGAGTTCCCCAATACCCCCTACTCTCGCCTATCGAAAAAAGAGTTTGAGGTACCATTCAAGAAGTTTTTTTATTTCCATAATGAGAGTTGCCATTCAAGTAGGTTTTTTATTTCCATAATGATACAATATTTGTTTGCTGTTTACAATATTTTAAGTTATAGATATAACTATTAAGTCATCATCTGGTTCAATGTAAATAAATAATTTGTCCATAAGAATAACATAGGATCTTTAAAACACCGAAGGGCAGAGTCCTAAGGTGATTTCCAAAAATCCAATTAACCTAAAACCTTCTAACGCACATATAGAACATAGAAAAAAAGTTTCATTGAAATTAGTGTACCCGTTTCCCTGTGAAATGGAACAAAACGTGTCCAAAATCGCAAAAATCACGTTTTTGAGCGGCCGCAATTATTTTTATAAAAGGCGTATGCCGGATTAAAGTAGCCTAAAACCTTCTCACGCATGTATAAAACAAAGAAACAAAGTTTCATCAATGTCAGTGCACCCGTTTTCCCGGAGAAGGCTGTGTAAAATGCCGTTTTGAGCGTCACTGACAGACAAACAAGACAGACAGAAATTGAGATAAGACGCGTTTCTGCTTTCTTATGGTATGAAACGTAAAAATATGCAAAAATTTCATAATTCCAAGCAATGTACAGACAAACCTCTAATTTGATTTATATAGATTTTATCACCATTTTATATTTCTCTAACCAGCTGATTATTAAAACAGGTATACTGTGTATGAAGAACAGCCAAAAGAGAATCAGCTGACTTAGAAACAATCATAGTATCTTTCAACGATGTCCCGCATATATTGTAACTAGCTGAGGTACCCGTTCTTCGCACAGGGGTTTTCTTTACCCTTTCTATAGTCAATGCAATTTGCATTTTAGTTAGCTTGAAACAGCTGTTCCTGCTTCTGCTCTTTAAGCTGTCAAATGGAAGTGTCCTCAGCTGTTCGCATTACGATATTCAATCATAAATAAGTGATATATGACATTCTAGTTATTCTCCATAAGAATAACATGGGGGCTGAGAAAGCAGGTTTGCTGCAACAAGGAACAGAAAAATGGGTTTTTATATAATTATCAATATAACTCAACCAAGTGAAGCTACATACCAAGTTTTATTAATTTATGTTCATAATTAAAGGAGTCAGTACATTTTACTTATTCTCCATAAGAATAACATGGGGGCTGAGTACACAGGTTTGCTGCTACGGGAATAATAAAAAAAAATCATTTTTTTGTGCAAATATCAATATACCAGTACTACTTGAAGCCACATACCAAGTTTCATCAACATATGGGGGATATGGGTAGCTTAAGGAAAAACAAAGAATTAAAATTAAAGTGAATTCACATAGATGGAGGACCAGGGAATTTATTGAAATTCCCAAAAGAAAGGAAAAAAAAACTAAACACATATTGCGTTGACAGAAAAGGTGATTTATTTATTAAATTAGATGCGGTTAATATAGGAACAAGAGACAAGTATATTCAAAACAAAACGGATATAAATATTATACAAAACTTGGTGTGCACACAAAATTAATCTAAAGGTTGCAACCACTCACCAACACTGTCCACGTCCAAGTTCATATTTCACTCGCGTTGTAGATTGTCCAATTCACATAATTCCGTTCTGTTTTGATCAAAAGTTTGATATAATGTGAAAGATTTGTATTCAGGGATCCAAAATTATATTAAAGAACTCATGTTGACGTTGCATGAAAACAAAAACAAAATGAAACAATAAAATAAAAACAGATGATAAAATCAAAATAAGAAAAGTCAGATGGTACAAGTTGTGCAAAACAAAGGAATATATTATTAGACAGGATGGATTTAAAATGTGATTACTCCACTCTCTGTTTGTACGCAACATAACCGGCCCCCTTGAAGTGTCATCACTTCAACAAATTCACATGGTTGGTAAAGCGAATAATTTGACAACTGGTCGTACAAGTGTTACTGTTGCAGTCTGGATTTTTGCAACTCGAATGACTCCATCGGTTCCTGGATAAACTTGAATGATGCGTGCGAGTGGCCAGTTTAATGGGCTAGATGGTGAATGTACCAGAACAATGTCACCAATCTTCAAATTTACATTATTGGTTGTCCATTTGGATCGTTGTTGGAGTGTATGCAAGTATTCGAGGCTCCATCTGCGCCAGATTTGTTGGAAGAATTGTTGAGCCAATTGCCAATGTTTCAAGCGATTAGAAGGAATTTCAGTAAAATGTTGTTCTGGAATAGAGATAAGCGGAGCACCAATTAAAAAATGGCCCGGTGTTAATGCAGAGACATCGTTGGGATCATGAGACAACGGTGTCAGAGGTCTTGAATTTAACATAGCTTCTATACGCACAGTTAGAGTGATAAATTCTGGGAGGGATAAAACTGTGTTACCCATTACTCTGTTTAAATGGTGTTTGGCACCTTTGATAGCACTTTCCCACAATCCACCTTGGTGTGGAGCAGCGGGCGGATTGAAGTGGAATTTAATTCCGTGATTAGTGACAAAATGATGAATTTGATGATGTGATTGGGCATTGTGTATAGTTGATCTTACTATATTGCGAAGTAACGTATTTGCTCCAATAAAGTTTGTACCGCAATCTGAGTATATCTCAGTACATAGCCCTCTTCGAGATATAAATCTTGTGAGTGCTGCAATGAAGGCGTCTGTTGTTAACTCCGTGACTACTTCGAAGTGTACCATACACACATACTTCCGGCTTTATTTACCATACATACAAAAATGCATATGTACACCTTGATTTGTTTCACAAAGCGCAGGTTTACCACTTTAACGTTATACGGCCCACCGAAGTCGATTCCTGTAGACAAGAAGGGTCTGGCAGGGTTTATGCGGCATGAAGGTAGTTCACCCATTAAAGGTGTGATGTTTCTTGGACGATGCTTAAAACATGTTATGCATTTGTAGATTCGAGAACGAATTACGTTCCGATTGCAGAGAATCCATACATGTTTTGCAAGCAATGATTGGACCAATTGTGGACCAGCATGAAGATATTTTATATGGTGATGGTCGATAATTATATCAACAACATGATGACACTTAGGCAATAAAATGGGATATCGTGTGTCATAAGGAAGTGAAGAATGAGTAAGTCGTCCTCCAAACGGATTAGATTGTTTGAATAGAGGAAAGGATTTAGTCGTTGAACACGTTTTGAACAATTCTGCTGTTTTGACAACAATTTTAATTCTTCTGCAAACGTTGTGCGCTGAACCAAAGCAAATATTTTCAATTCAGCTTCTTGAAGATCGTTAGTTACAAGATATCCTTGGCGACGTGATGAAGTACGACAGTTATGAACAAATCTCAATACAAAAGCCATAACGCGTTTCAGTTTAGTCCATGATGACAATTTTGTTAATAATGACCATTCTTCTTGTGGAGTGGCTGTTAAAACAGTGAGTGGGGTTTCTTTAAGCTCATGTGAATGGTCAAGTGAGATAGGAATGAACTTAGGTGTCGGCCAATTACATGAAGGGTAAGTAAGCCAAGCAGGACCGTTCCACCATAAGTGATGGTTGGTCAATTGTGACACGAGTAGTCCACGTGAAGCACAATCAGCAGGGTTGTCTTCTGAAGAAATATGTTTCCACGATTCGGTGTGAACGAGTTCTTGCGTTTGCGACACACGATTGGCAACATAGGTCTTTAACCGGTATGGCGGGGTTTGAAGCCAAGTTAATGCTATGGTTGAGTCGCACCATAAATAGATGTTTGTTGTCGATAATTTATCCGAAAATATGGATTTACAATGAGCTACAAGTTGGGCTAATAAGTGTGCTGCGCATAATTCCAAGCGCGGTATTGTGACACGTTTTAGTGGAGATACTCGACTTTTGCTGTTATAAGCTTAATAGATACATCATGATTAGGAGATTCACATCTTAAATAAACTACTGCAGCGTGTCCAGCTTCTGAAGCATCGCAAAACCCATGCAATTGAATGTTGCATGACAATGAAAAATTTAATGACCGAGGTATCGAAATGTTCGTCAACCATTTGATGTTATCGGTAAAGGAGTACCACTGTGAACGGAGATCAAGAGGCAAAGGCGTGTCCCACGATAATCCTTTAGTCCAGATTAGCTGCATGAAGCATTTTGCAAGCATGATAAAGGGTACGAGAAATCCACATGGATCATAAATTTGTGCGATTGTGCTTAAGACAATTCGTTTAGTGGGAAATTTACAAGTATTAGGAATTTGAACATTGTATGAAAAGGCGTCAGTAGTAGGAGACCATTGAAGACCTAATACATTGAAATGAGGTGTATCATCAGAGCTCTGAAGAAACTTGGGGGATTCCAAATGATTTTCAGGCAAATTACCTAATAAATTAGGCGAGTTTGAAACCCATTTTCGTAATTCAAAACATCCACGATTCAAGAGTGAAATAAGTTGCTGTTGTAGCATTATAGCTTCTGTTTCAGTATCAGCACCAGTGATGATATCGTCTACGTAAGTATGGTTAAGCAAAACACGGGCAGCATCCGGAAATTCTTGTCCTTCGTCATTAGCTAATTGATGTAACGTTCGAATGGCAAGGTAGGGGGAACTATTCATACCATACGTAACGGTGTTCAGCTTAAAGATAGATGCAGGTTGGTCAGATTGTGTTCGCCACAATATTAATTGGAAATTTTGATCGTCTGAGTGGACCGAAATTTGGTGGTACATTTGTCGGATGTCGCAACAAAATACAACCTTGTGACTACGAAAATGCATGAGCAAGTCGCAAATGTTGTTTTGTAGTTTGGGCCCAGTTAACAAGATTCCGTTACGAGAATTTCCGGAACTAGTTTTGCAACAAGCATCGAACACAGTCCTCAATTTAGTAGTGCTACTACTTTCCTTAAGTACTCCATGATGGGGAAGAAAGTAATGCGGGTGTGAGAGGTTTATGTCATTACATTCTGACATATGGCCTAGAGACAAATATTCACCCATAAAATCATAATATAGTGGAGCAAAGCGGTTATTAGACTTGAACTTGCGTTCCATCGCATATAGGCGCAATTCCGCAGCAGTTTTCGATTCACCTAGAACAGTACTAGAGTCCTTAAATGGAAGACGCACTATGTAACGTCCGTTGGCATCGCGAGTATGTGTCTCAATAAAGGGTAGATCACATAATTCTTCCTCATGTGTTTTAATTGAACGTGTAGAAGGCTCTTCTTGGATCCAAAACCGTTGTATCGATGTATGAAGATCAGCCTCACTAATCGAATGGAGACACACGTTGAGTGTAGTAGGCGGTAACGAAGTGGAAGGCTTGGATTGAGTCGGCATGCATGGAGCAGTGCCCATGAGAACATATCCGAAATGAGTGCCCATAACATATGGCATATTGTGACCAAGAGAGAATTGCTCTTGAGTGAACAATTGAGGAAAGAGTGAGCCACCAATGACAACATCGATGCGGCTGGGTATGTGAAATGTAGGATCAGCGAGAGTGAATGATCTAGATTGTTTCAATAAGTCGTTTGAAAGAGGTACGCGAGGAAGATCAACCGTTAGTTTGTCAAGGACTAATTTGGGTTGATTAGTGGCTATGATTTGCCCAGACAACGTTTTCAGATCGACAAAGATTTGTCCTCTGTTACTAGTTACATGATTATCAATGCCAGAGTGTTGAATATCAGATTTGTGTCGTCTAGTATTGAGGGTTGAGGCAGCGTGTTCAGTGATAAGATTGCACATGCTTCCAGAATCAAGAAGCGCACGAAACACGTGTGAGTTTCCGTCAGATGAGCTGAGTTGTACTAATAAGGTACCTAGTAACACTGTAGTATTAATACTTGATGAAGGGGGACTATTTTGTGAAGTAATTACCGGTATGATAGATTCTGATTTAGAGGTAGAATCTCGTACGGAACCATTTGATGATTTCTTAGAAAACAAATTGTTTCCGACATTGGAATAACTTTCTCTACTATGAGTCGTATCCACATTGAAATGTAACAAAGTGTGATGGCGTTTATTACAAAGTTTGCATGATGATTGTGATTTACATGATTTAACGTCATGAGTTCCTAGACATGAAACACATTTACGGTGCTGTTTGACCAATTGAAAACGTTCTTGAGGTGTTTTAGTTTTGAAGGCAGGGCAAGCATAGATCTTATGGGAAATCTGGTTTCACGCGAAACAAGGTGTGTGTGAGTGTTCATTATGGTCAGTTTGCGGAGAGAAGTAAGTGGCCACCATGTTAACAGGTTTCTTTGAATCAAATTTATTGCGATTAATAGATTTGGAGTAGCTAGAAGATGAACAAGTTGCCATTGTCTGAATACCTTGTGACAACGTCGCATCTTCCAGGTGGTTGCATTCGGTAGTCAAGAAATCAACTATTTCTTTAGTAGTAGGCAACGTGTGCTTAGGTAACGATAAAGTTGCACGAAAAGATTCTAATTTAGTGCGAAGTTCCACATCCATTTTCCGTAATAATGTCGCTACCATCAAAGGGTCCAAATTTAATACTTCGCATTTGAGAGCAACCAAAGCTTGAGTATTTTCATGAAAGGTATTGACAAACTGACGAATGCCAGATGTGTGTGAGCTAGTAATTTGAGGTAAATCCAACAAATTGTTAAGATGGATCAGTTGTAAACGACGATCATTATGATACCGATCCCTGATTAAATTGTACGCAACTGTGTAATTAGGTGCGGTGAGATTAAGGCTACGTATCAAGTTGAGTGGTTCTTCACCCAATGCGCTTAAAAGATATTGAAATTTCATCACGTCGGATAGTGAGTCGTTGTGATGTATTGTCGCATCAAATAAGTTGATAAATGAAGTCCAAGACGTCAATTCACCAACAAACTTAGGGAGTTCAAACTTAGGTAACCGTACTTGTGAATGTGCAGTGGATAATGATCCGTTATTGCTATCACCGTTAGTTTGCGATTCATTAACTGGAATCAAAGCTTCAATATGGCTCAAGATGTGAATGTATAGATCGTTAATTTCATCTTGATCTATAGATCGTTAATTTCATCTTGATCTATAGATAAAGATTCATGAGATAAAGCATCTTCACCCGAAACCGTTAGAACTCGTAGATTCAATTCAAAATCATTTTTTTTCTTTTAAAGTTCGCTCATGTAAGCATTTAGGGTTTTAAGCTGGACAACGGATAGTGGTTCAGTTTGCGCAAACAGAATGTCAATTGAAACCTTAATACTAGACAACCGTGTTTTTGTTAAGGCAGTAAGCCGTTTGTATGTCTCGGCTTTGAAATCAGTATTTCTTGGAGGCGCCATAATGAATAATAGTACAAATAAATATAGTTGAATAAAACTTATGATGGATAATCAAATATCAGTTTCCACAAGTTCTTTAGTATGTTTTGGATGCGTAACAGAGAGCGGTATAGACACATAGGAAAATTGAAATAAAGGAATCTATAAAGTGAACTATTGTATTTCCAAATCGCTTTGATACTATCTAGGCCCGTCAGGACCAAAAAATGGGGGATATGGGTAGCTTAAGGAAAAACAAAGAATTAAAATTAAAGTGAATTCACATAGATGGAGGACCAGGGAATTTATTGAAATTCCCAAAAGAAAGGAAAAAAAAACTAAACACATATTGCGTTGACAGGAAAGGTGATTTATTTATTAAATTAGATGTGGTTAATATAGGAACTAGAGACAAGTATATTCAAAACAAAACGGATATAAATATTATACAAAACTTGGTGTGCACACAAAATTAATCTAAAGGTTGCAACCACTCACCAACACTGTCCACGTCCAAGTTCATATTTCACTCGCGTTGTAGATTGTCCAATTCACATAATTCCGTTCTGTTTTGATCAAAAGTTTGATATAATGTGAAAGATTTGTATTCAGGGATCCAAAATTATATTAAAGAACTCATGTTGACGTTGCATGAAAACAAAAACAAAATGAAACAATAAAATAAAAACAGATGATAAAATCAAAATAAGAAAAGTCAGATGGTACAATTTGTGCAAAACAAAGAAATATATTATTAGACAGGATGGATTTAAAATGTGATTACTCCACTCTCTGTTTGTACGCAACAACATACATTACTAAATAATCGAGATATCAAATTTTATTTATTCTCCATAAGGATAACATTGGACAACGTACTGTGAATATCTCGTTGCACTTCGGATATCTCTGCAACGGTTGGGCGTAGAATCACAATTTAAACACAAAAATGATTGTTTTGTGGAACTGAACAGATTGGTAAAAGCAAATGCGACGGAAGTTGTACATTAAATACAACTGTAATAAATTCAATTCCGTCTAAAAATACTGACAGCTCATTTAGGTGTAAATTCTGCTGATTAATTTGACGGGTATTTGTTTACTAAAATTTGACATCACAAAGACAATATAAAACTCGGTTTATTGTCTCGGTATGTTGGTGGCGACCTAAATGCGCACCTAAACCTTGGTACACCTGAATCTCTCAGTCTCGTCAACCTGCTCAGATCTCAATAATGTCAAAGAATTCAGATTGTATCTTTTCTAAAATAGTTATTTAAACTTACTTCTATTAACAGCTGTTTATTATTTTGTATAATTTGAAAATATTCCTTTCTTTACTGTCCAATGTAATCATTATCTATCATATTATGATGTCTTTTTAGCGAATTTCCCCTATAGGGAAGAAGCTATTACCGTAGGTCACATGGTAAGACTTAAGCCCGAGACCATGATAACTTTTTGGTTTGAGGTCCCCAGATGCCAAAAACACTATTCGTTCAAATTTATATATATGTATATATATATATATATATAATATATATATATATATATATATATATATATATAGTCCGTTAACACGATAACTTGAGTAAAAAACGTCCGATTTTGATGAAATTTGGCTCAAATGTGTAAAATGACATTCATGACGTTAAGTTCGAAAACCAGAAAAATCGGACCATGGGAAGGGGGGTTTATGGGGGTTTTAAATTTTCCAAAAATCAGTTTTTTGCATTTTTCACCCTACAATTTTTAAAAAACTTAATTTTGGTTTTAACCATGTTATATAGCTTAAAAAGACAAATAATTCAGTATTTTGAATTATTAACCTAGGTTAAGTGGTTGCGGATAAAATCCAAAAAAAACCTGCTCATAAAATCTCCCATGTTAATCTTATGGGAAAAAGGTTTTTGGCTTTTCCTCAGTTTATTTTAATGTAAACTTCACATTTGCTTTTACCAATCTGTTCAGTTATACAAAATAATCATTTTGGTGTTTAAATTGTGATTCTACGCCTAACCTTTGCAGAGATATTCAAAGTGCTAAACACAGTACGTTGTCCAATGTTATCCTTATGGAGAATAAATAAAATTTGATATCTCGATTATTTATGAATGTATGTTGATGAAACTTGGTATGTGGCTTCACGTAGTACTGGTATATTGATATTTGCACAAAAAATTGATTTTTTGTTGATTATTCCCGTAGCAGCAAACCTGCGTACTCAGCCCCCATGTTACTCTTATGGAGAATAAGTAAAATGTAATGACTCCCTTAATTAAGAACATAAATTAATAAAACTTGGTATGTAGCTTCACTTGGTTGAGTTATATTGATAATTATATAAAACCCCATTTTTCTGTTCCTTGTTGCAGCAAACCTGCTTTCTCAACCCCCATGTTATTCTTATGGAGAATAACTAGAATGTTATATAGCGCTTATTTATGATTGAATATTGATGAAACTTAGTATGTGGCTTCGCCTAGTTAAATTCTATTTATATTTGCATAAAAACCAATTGTTTCTGTTCCTTGTTTCAGCAAACCTACGTACTCATTACCAATGTTATTCTTATGGAGAATAATTAAAATCGCTTATATGTGAATATATTTTTATGAAACTTGGTTTGCGGCTTTATGTTGTATTAAGACATATATTATACATTGGAAATTCGCTGAGTACGCAGGTTTGCTGCGACGGGGGTATTTTGTGATTATTAAAACCTAGTTTAGGTGTAATTCTTTCTTTTTCAGGTAATCTAATTAGAACATAGTATGATATACACGGTCTTGTTTAGACGCTAGCGGCATTGTGCCCCTTCAATTTGCTCTGGCGTAAGTTCATGTGACCGGCAGTCCTCCTCGGTAGTTTGTCCAGTTAAGATAAGTCTAGTTTTTAACGTAGCTAACGATTCTAACTTCTAATGCATTTAACATATTTAACTTCTACGTTTATTACGATACATTCAAAATATTTGTAATTAATATAGCAGAAATCCACTTTAGACTAATAAAGATAAGAACATTTAAACTAATGTAAATACATAACATAATAATAAAACTATACATAAATATGAATCATAAACTATTAATAAATTATAATTTAAAAAGATAATCAAACAAAAGAATAGTCTTAAATTTAATTTTAATAACTGTACGGCTTATCATTTAATAAAAGACTGTTGAAAGCTGACACTCTTAAAAGAAAAGAAAATTAATAATGTTACTAAACATTTGTGTACACCTCTTCTTTATCAGAATGTTCTTTTCAAACTTTGTTTAGGGCATATTTAGTTATTCTGTGCGATACGATCAGTCTTTATGCGAAGTCTTATAACGCAACAACGAGATGAACAATTCTAGGGACTACTAGTAATTATTGGTACTGCCACTGTCTCGGCCAGAAGAAGTGATGAAATGTTGTCTACTTGAGGTGACGAGTTGTGCAGGTTTTAAATATGTTACAGTGACTCAAATGTTCATCTCTATTGTTCTGCTCTTGCAGTGAATGGCAAGTAGCTAGCACACTTAACATTTCGATGAAACCAGTAAATTAATCAGTGGGAACTTACGTTTATAATCTTTATAATTAATAACTATGAATTAAATTCGGTTAAAAAAATAGCTAATTAAACCCCTTTAGTTATGCCCTTTAGGATTTCATGCCCTGAGCGTACTATATATTAAATAGGTTATACATTGGCTTCCTCAGATTATTTGTACTGTAAATTAAACTTAAAAATATTATTCTGCAAGATTCTACGTGAAACAAGAACTGAAGAACTTTGATTATTATACAATATTAATTACTATTTTTAATTATTAAAAAAATCAGATTTAAAGAGAGGCTCTATTGATTAAAGGAAATTAATATATTTGACATAAATATTACATTATGCGTTTAGTAAGTTATTAGTTTAGTAAGAATTTGTTTAAATTATATTGTGAACTTATTTTTTACTAGATAATACCCGCAGGCTTCGCCCCTCAAATGATTTTTAGCGAATTTCCCCTATAGGGAAGAAGCTATTACCGTAGTCGGCATGGTAAGACCTAGGCCCGGGACAGTGATAACTTTTCGTTTTGAGATCCCTAGACCCAAAACACCATTCGTTGGAAACTGTGTATATATATATATATATATATATATATATATATATATATATATATATATATATATATGTGCCCGTGAGCACGATAACTCTCGTAAAAATGATCCGATTTTGATTACATTTGGTACAAACATGTTAAGCAACATTTATGACTTTAAATTCGAAAACCAGCCAGATCGCTCTATCCAAAGGGGTATTTGGGGGGGTTTTGTACCCCAAAAATGCGTTTTTTGAATTTTATACATATAATTTTTGAAAAAAATCCATTTCAGTGTTTTCCGTTGGATTCAGCTAAAAAAACACACAATTTGGTATTTTGATCATTTCTCTACGTAAATTGGTTACCGAGATATTGAAAGTGCTGAACACGGTACGTTGTCTAATGTTATTCTTATGGAGGAAAAGAAAAATTTTATATCTCGCTTATTTATGAACGTATACTGACAAAACTTGGTATATGGTTTAATCTGATTGTGGTCTATTGATATTTGCTCAAAAAATAATTTTTTCCAAAGGTTCCCGTAGCAGCAAACTGCGTACTCAGCCCCATGTTATTCTTATGGATAATAATTAAATGCTATGTCTCCCTTAATTAAGAACATAAATTAATAAAAACTGGTATATGACTTCACCTAGTTGATATTGATATTGGCATAAAAACCCATTTATTGTGTTTGTTGCTTCAGCAAACCTTGCGTACTCATCCCCAATGTTATTCTTATGGAGAATAATTAAAACTTTATATATCGCTTATTTGTGAATACATTTTGATGAAACTTGGTAAGTGGCTTTATGAAGTATTAAGACATTTATTTCTCCATTGGAAATTCGCTGAGTATGCAGGTTTGCTGCGACGGGGTTTTTTATAAAGACTATGACTGACAGTTGAGTGTACTGTATTCTGTCGTTAGCCCGTGGAACTACTACGAATCAAGATCAGCTGGTTGTATTTTCAACAGCTCAATCAAAACTGAATGACTTCAAGGAATACATAGGAACATTGAACCCCCGTGGGGTAAACCCCTATAGGATTTTTGCAACTTATAATGCATAAATGTTAATTAGGACTATCAAGTACCTCTCTACCAAATTTCAGCTCAATCAGTCCAGTGGTTAGAGCGTGATTGAGCCACAAATATCTAAACAAATAAACATACATACAAACAAACTTACACACGTAACAAACTTTCACAATTATAATATTAGTAGGATAAAGTGAAACGTGATTTAAGAAATATTCTTGGAAACTTAAGGTAAACTGATGTAGAGGAAAAATATATATCTGAAACTATTGTGCACAAAATGAGCGTTTGATTTATTCTAAAGTAATTAGGATGTGGATCATTCCGAATACGCTCAATAAATTTAAACAGTTCCTGTACAAAAAAGTTAATAATTACAATCTATTAAAGTGTTTTTTCCAAGTTGTATGTTTTCAATCTTCTAACTACTAAAGTGATGTGATTGGTTGTGTCAAATGTAATTAAGATTCTAAGCAACCTGACACTTGTAGATCAAATCTCAGACTTGCTCTAGTTCGATCGTGCTAATTAGGTTTGACATAGTTTAATCAAGTCTGAAACTTGATTGACGCATATCGAGTTCCTTGTGACTAATTAGATGCGGCATTGCTTGTTCTATATATGAGTTTAAACTAGTCTAAGGAATGTTAAAATATTGCCAATGCTAACATATATATATATATAATGTAAAATGCTGAGATTTATAATAATAAAGCTTTTTGAATTGGCATTCAAGAGCTTAATTTAAATAGTACCGTTTATAAATTACGTAAATTAGTTAAATATGTATTGCTTATATTATTTTTTTTATATTACGCTTTGTAAATATACCTACATTGTTTATAATGTCGTCAAACACAATAAATAATTGTAACTCCAACGTGATCTATAACTGTTTACGTAATTAATCAATATTGTTTAAAATGTACAATGGATCATTCTCTTTATGGTAGGTAAAGCACTAAATCTAAACTTTTAAGATCATTTATTAATATCAATCATATATTATAACACACAGATGAAACAAATTTAGAGGCCTATATTTTTACAAAATGATAACTAAAATTTTTTATGAGTTTTAATATAAAACACAACTCATATAAAATCCTAAAATATTTTAAGAATCCGTTTTTTTGCTATCCTCATTCAAAGTACATTCAAATCTTTGGGTTGTTAACAGCTTGTGCAGCGGCAGAATTCTGTAGACATTTACATACTAAGTATGCCTATTTACAGACTAAGTATGCCTATTACATACTAAGTATGCCTATTTACAGACTAAGTATGCCTATTTACATACTAAGTATGCCTATTTACAGACTAAGTATGCTTATTACATACAAAGTATGCCTATTTACAGACTAAGTATGCCTATTTACAGACTAAGTATGCTTATTACATACAAAGTATGCCTATTTACATACAAAGTATGCCTATTTACATACTAATTATGCCTATTTACAGACTAAGTATACCTATTACATACTAAGTACCGGTATGCCTATTTACAGACTAAGTATGCCTATTTACATACTAAGTATGCCTATTTACAGACTAAGTATGCTTATTACATACAAAGTATGCCTATTTACAGACTAAGTATGCCTATTTACAGACTAAGTATGCTTATTACATACAAAGTATGCCTATTTACAGACTAAGTATGCCTATTTCACAATACTATGTGCATACTGACTTGTGACTTTAATATGACTAGCTTTACCTGTGGTGAAATTGCATGGCTGTAACGTGCATGTTCTTGTCATCTTATTAACTCAAATGAGCTGTGAACGGTTTCAATACTCACAGGTTTATACTGCTACCCATAGAATATTGGCGCTTTGTTTTAAAACCGTTGGTTTGGCTATAGCAAATTAATTAAATTTTCAGTCTTAAACATGCCTATAATGTATTCAAATCTGATTACAGTGTAATTCCTGATTAAATCGATAATCCAATTTTGTTGCTGACTGATCCGAGATTTTGATCCTGCTACTAACAAATAAATGTCATCAAACATACACTGAGGTACAATACTGTGAATCTGTGTCATTCATAAAGTTGTAATATTTTAAACTTTAACTAATGACAAGACATAATTTCAGTTAAATAATTCTTAGAGTGACTTCTAATTGGTAGTCTAGTACAATGGTTTTTGTACTAAATTAACAATCTTAACATTTACTATAGTTTTAAAATTAGTGTATGTAAATTATAAAATAAATTTACTTCGCATTATAATTTGCCTATTTCATAAAAAGCTTGCAGCGCTTACTTAGCTAACATACTCGTTTATGACAAATTGAATAATAATTATACAACTTTTAAAATACACATAGCACTGAAATATCTAAACAACTGTTGTGATAATGCTGAAAACACGTAAAATTATGATCAATTTGTTTAGTTTAATTTTAGCTGAAGTATGATCAAGGGTTTTATTTTAGTAAAAAATCAAAATAATTCATTTAAATATACTTTATCTTGAATGTTGATATTACGAATAAATTTCAATACAACTAATAAAACAAGACAGTGACATTAAAATCTTAAGTCACAAATTATACTTCAACCATCAACGTTTGTTTTATTTTAGATTAGTTTTAAAATTTCAAAAAGTATTTAATTGTTATGAGTTTATCTTTCCTTCTTTTCTATCGTGACTTTAACTAGTTATAAGATATACTTGCTATATATGTTTAAGAACGAACTCATATTTTGTAGGAGAAATTACTACTTAAACAGTTGTTCGCTTGACATTTTATACGTTTAGCTTTATAACAAATCTATATTCAAATTTAGAGGAAACAAAATATACACTAAACTAGTAGAATTTATTTTAATTTACACAAAAATAATTCTGAATTGCGTAGACAAGTATTGGAGATAAGCTCAAACCACTATTTGATAAATAATTACATTTGAATATAAAAAAAACTTATACTTAAGTCTTTTCTGGTTATAAATAGACTTTAGAGACATAAAAATACTGCTTCATCTCGAACTCAGCACTTATACAAATTGGCGATGAATAAGTGAAGAGAGGGGCTCACGGTTAGTTAGGCTTACCCCGGCCAGCCTGCGCCGCTGGTCAGAAATCCTCAGCTCTAAGGTAAATTATAATGAGCACGGATCTCTGTTTATATAAGGTATTATACTTTAAATATGTTTTTGGTAACATGATCTGATTTAAAAGTAAGAAATTTAGTTTTAAAAATAGTTAGTAGTTATGTGATTGCTAAAATACAGTATTGTTAGAATAATACTATTATAACTATTAAAATGAGGATGACTTATCTCTCTTCGAGGAAGCTAAATGATTTGTATTATAACAAGCTTCATCATTTGACACGCTTAGTGTATATTATCCAGGCATAAAAACCAGATAGTAAATGTAAGAACCTAGGTTCTTCAATGTTTCAATTACTAACAAAAAATATTCGAAATGAAAAACATGTTGCTATTTCTTATATATATAATATTATTGTATCAACAACAAAGCACCCGTTTTAACTAGATCTTTAATATTTCATTCTTTTTCTGACTGACATGTATCGGCAATTATGACATTTTCAAAGTCAATATAATCTCACAAAATATCGTAAAAGTAAGAAAATCCCCCGTAGAAGCAATCCTGCAAACTCAGCGAATTTTCAATGCATATATATGTATCTTAATACAACATAAAGCCACATACCAAGTTTCATCAATATACATTCATAAATAAATGATTTATGACATTTGTATTATTCTCCCTAAGAATAATATGGAGGTTGAGTATGCAGGCTTGCTGAAGCAAGGAACACACAAAAATTGGGGTTTTATACAATATCAATATAACTCTAGTAGGTAAAGCCACATACCTAATTTTATTAATTTATGTTCATAATTAAGACATATTATGTTCATAACACGTTATTTATTCTCTATAAGAATAACATAGGGGCTGAGTACGCAGGTTTGCTGCTACGGGAACTATCGGCCAAAAAAATGTTTCTAAGTGCAAATATCAATAGACCACAATGATATGAAACAATATACCAAGTTTATCAGGATAAGTTGATAAACAAGCGAGATATACAATCTTTCTTATTCTCCATAAGAATAACATTGGACAACGTACTGTGTTTAGCACTTTCAATATCTATGTAACCATTTGACGTGGAGCAATGATCAAAACATCAAATTGTGCGTCTTTTTAAGCTGATTCCAAGGGAAATAAACAAAAATTTAACTTTTTCCAAAATTATACGTAAAAACCCCATTTTTGGGGTACAAAACCCCCCCAAAAATACCCCTTCGATCTGTCTGGTTTTCGAACTTAAGGTCATAAATGCTGCTTTACACGTTTATAACAAATTTCGTCAAAATTGAATTATTTTTACGCGAGTTGTCGTGCTCACGGACACGCATATATATATATATATATATATATATATATATATATATATATATATATATACAGTTTTGAACGAATAGTGTTTTTGGCACCTGGGAACCTCAAAACGAAAAGTTATCATGGTCCCGGGCCTAGGTCTTGCCATGCCGACTACGGTAATAGCTTCTACCCTATAGGGGAAATTCGCTAAAACATCTGTATGAAATCAATTAAACTAATCATATGGTCTTAAATCGAAGTAAATCGAAATAAATCGAATTAATTTATATTATCGAAACATGCCAGTCAGAAAAAGAATACAATGTCTAATATCTACTTATAAAAAGGGTACTTTGTTTTTGAAATGTTAATATTATTACTATCATCAACAGCCCTAATCCATCAGAAATATGAATTTGGTGTATATAAAACACCAAAATATTTATCAATTGGTTACTAATTGAAGCAAGTTATATTATATGTAAGATACGGGTCGTTTTTTTATCAACCTCCGATAAGCCATAAATAAAAGACAAGTGTATATAAACAAATGTTATATTACCACAAGATAGGTACACTTATACTTACTTTTCGAAAAAGTCATCGTAACGATTAAGGCATATGTCGTACATGTGTATCAGCTTTTCAATACCCTCTTCAAAGAATGTTACCGCCAATGAATTGAAGTGTGTTATGACGTTGTCTGTATGATCGCACAGCGTGAAGGCTGGACAGTAGGCGGGTAATGTTTACATGATGGAACAGCGCATCCCTCCCACCAAACGCTGAGTCAGTTCTAGGCTCAGATCGTTTGTCAAGAAATTTAAAGTTGGCTGTATACAGATGTGCGTGACGAAGGGGGTCAAGGTCGCAAATCTGCCGCTACAGAAAAACTTGTTCAAATAGTTGATGAAACAATAGAGAAAAAACGTAGGGTTGACCTAAGTGGTTTATCTTTGCAATTTCCTGTAATTTAAAGGTCCCAACTATACTATATCGTTACGGAACATTTAGGCTAAAAAGAATTGTGTGCTCGCTTGGTCCCGAAAACTTTGTTAGACGACCACAAAACTGGCCAAATGGGCGCTGCTTTGACGTTCCTTGTCCCCTTTCGTCATGCACATCAGTACGGCCATCTATAAATTCTTTACACCAGATCTGAGCCTATAGCTGACTGAGCATTTGGTGGGGGGGATATGCTGTTCCATCATTTAAACATTCCCGCCTACTGTCCAGTGTTTACGATGTGCGATCATACTGACAACGTCATCATGATGTAAATTAATTAATTGGCGGCAACATTCTTTGAAGATGGTATTGAAAAGCTGGTACACAGGTACAAAAAATGCGTCAATCGTTACGATGACTATGTAGCAAAGTAAGCATAAGTGTACCTATCGATTGGTAATAAAATAGTTTTTTATTTACACTTTTCTTTTGTTTATGGCCTATCGGAGGTTGATAAAAAACGACTCTCGTACATTAGTCATCAATTTTTCATCATGTTAATGATTGATTTGAGCCTCGTTTGACACCTAGAAGCATTGGTCCACTTTTTTTAATTAATAATTTTGTATTCACATTTTTCAAAAACTACTTTCTTTATAAATCGAAACGCAACTACTTGCGTTTAATTAATTGTTATTCATTACTTATTCACCTTTAAGTTATCCCCAACCAAATGAAACAAACATCTTCTCTTCTAAAGCCGCTATTACACGATGCAGTTTAGCGAGAAGATAACCTTGACAAGGTAGCCTTGAGTAGGGTATATAAACAGAAACATGACGAGCAGCCTAAACAGTTTTTGTAATCGAGGCTTAAGGTAATATAAGACTTTTATTACAATTAGAATTTAAATCCACATAATTTATTCATCCAGCCATTATAACAAGAGTATTTAAACTACACCTAAATATTTAATACGTACCTCAGTAGCTATGTGATCGTGCACCCGTCGCGTTGTTGAACGAAAACTGAATGATGACTTAAGAACTCATCAGTCAAACATAACTCGGGTCACACTTTGAGGAAGATTTTGTTACAGATGGATTAATTTATACTAGAGAGTAATCACTAGACCTGGGGCAGAGTGGCCTGGCCACACCATTCCAGTGCAGATTCAGTGGCTTGTCAAAGCGATGAACAAAAAAGGTTTGTAACATTCAGAAAGTAAATTTATCCCATCATGAAGTGGAGGACTTGGTAGCCGAGATATCTATTTCAGGGTGGCAATCATATGCATCATCCTTAAGATTTACTATAGTTACCTTAAGCTTTGGACACTTGCTATGTCTTTAAAAATTCAATATAAACTTAATTTAGCTCAGTTTTTTTGTAACAGTTACAACAAATTTATATAAATTGGAAGCGAATTATGAGTTTATTCATTACTTAAATAAATCATACACAGCTGATGGATTTTTTAAATATAAATAATTTATATAACACAGAATTAACAATTTATTTAAATTGGATATGTTATGCTTTGATCGCTTCTTGTTAACAAGATACGAGATACTCAAATAACATTCTACAAAGATAATCCACTCGACTAAGCTTTAAAGATTAATAAAGCTTTATGATGATAACAACATTTTTGTAAATCAGCCAAAGCGTTGATACACTTCAAACTGTTTAAATAATTTTAATTACTGCGCTTTGTTGTTTCGTGTTTTACTTTGTTTTATGGTTATTGAACCGATCTTTGTAGTCTTAGTGAGCTGGATGTTTTGATATAAATGAAGATCAATTTATAAAATTAAACAGTCTAACGTCACGGCTAAAATTATGGTTTTCCGATTTTCCACGAAACATGTAAACGTGGTAATCTTTGGAAGATGCTATGACATTTCAAACGTGGGAAACAGTCAGCTGTTGCCGAACGTCATAAACTGTGTAGACGCCGTCTTGGGGCTTTATTTGGGACTGAATATGAGTAATTACCATCACTCGAGACAATACCTGTATTACTGCTGCAATGTCACGGAGGAGTGATGTCTCTTGTCACGAAATGTCACTTAGTGTCACCACTGTATTAGCGATAGTTGATAGCACATCAAACTCAAATTACATTTGTTGCATAAAACCTCCAACTTCAGTTCTAATGCCAGAGACAGTCTCGTAGTGTATTATTTGATGACACCTGAATAATATTGTTTTGCTTGTTTACTGTTGTTCCCCTGTACGTTTAATTAATTAAAAACTATACGGATTTCCAATATTTGCTTTTAATCATTAATAATTCTTAATGGTAAATAAAAAATAAATAAAATAGTAATATCAAAACGATACGTTAGGCGTCTTTCACAAATGCAATCAATTTTAATTAATTTATAATTATGACAAAACTTCATATTTTCATATATTTTTTATTCAGATTTAGCGAATTTCCCCTATAGTGAAGAAGCTATTACCGCAGGTCTCATGGTAAGACTTATGCCCGAGACCATGATCACTTTTTGTTTTGAGGTCTCTAGAACACAATTCGTTCAAATTTATATATATTTGTATGTATGTTCGTAAGCACGACAACTCTCGTAAAAAAGGTCCGATCTTAATGAAATTTGGTACAAATTTGTAAAGTATAATTTCTTTGAACGAGTTTGAAAACCAGACGAATGGCACCATTTAAGGAGGGGTTTGTGGGGATTTGTACCCCAAATATTGGGGTATGGGGTTTTCACATGCTATTTTTATTTGAATCAAATTTTAATTTTCCCTATTATATTCAGCTTAAAAAAATTGGTGCTTTGATCATTGCTCTACGTCAGTTGGTTACTGAGATATCGAAAGTACTAGACACAGTACGTTGTCTAATGTTATTCTTATGGAGAAAAATAAATATTTTATATCTCGTTTATTTATGAACATACACTGACGAAACTTGGTATGTGGCTTAATCTGGTTGTGTTTTATTATTGTTTTCACAACAAACTGATTTTTCCCTGATGGTTCCAGTAGCAGCAGACCTGGGTACTCGGTACCCATGTTATTCTTATGAATATTAATTAAAATCGTATATATCGCTTATTTATGAATGTACATGGATGAAACTTGATACGTGACTTCACCTAGAGGAGTTATATTTATATTTTCATACAAAATCATTATTGTGTTCCTTGTTGCAGCAAACCTACGTACTCATCCCCAGTGTTATTCTTATGAAGAATAATTAATATTTTTATTTTTACTATGATTATTGTACTTATTTCCTTATCACATTCAAACATTTGTCTTAGCAATTCATGTTTACATTATTAAAACGTGTTATGGGTAGATTCGGCTGTCCAGTCGATATTTAGATAAAATTTATCTTTATTTTTTTTAAAACCCTTGATTTAAAATATTTGTCTACTGTTATGTGAAAACTATTTAAAACATAGTTATCCATCTATGCTATGAATTTTACTCTCACTCTATTATTCACTAAGCACTAACATAATTGTCCTATTTTATAGTTGCATTTGCCTGGTGAGTTATCGAATTTCGTTATAAATACTGTGATCTTAAACTGAGTTCAGATTTGTTTCAATTACCTTCTCAGTCCTGTTTAAGAAGTGTAAACGTGCAAACACCATCAACGCGTCTTTGTTTGGTAGATGTGTTTACATGCATTTGTTATGGTTGGTAAAGACCTCTTACAACGTAAAGTCCTCTTATTTTAAACGTTTAAATTACGATTTTATATATTGTTAAATACAGTAAGTTGCACGAGTGAAAAAAACAGACTGTCCATAAGCCCAATGTTAAAATTAACATTACTCTTATGGACGGCCTGGTTTTTCACTCGTGCAACGCACTATACATTAAAGATTGGTTCTGAAACAGGAAACAATGTTATACATTTAATCTGCACATTCAGCAATGCCTTCGGTGGAGTGTGGAAAGACCTAATCGTAAGCATAGGTCGATTTATACCTAATTTTAAAGGTAGTAGAATAGCGTGGCCTCACATGAACAACTGAATCAAAATAGCAGCCCGGCAGGTCGAATTTATTTAACCGCTGTTAGCACATTTGTAAAATTATATTATTCCTTTACCTGAGTCCTGAATCGTAGTATTGCATAGTACTAAAGTACTAAATGACCTTTCCTAGGATGTTTAATATGACCCGTGCCTACTATGATACTTAAATACCTTAAGGGTCACCAAATAGTAGACACTGGTCGTATTATAAATAATTGGAAAGGTAGTATTTGTTTTATTCTATGTCACAAATCAAACCTTCAAAGGACAATTTAATTTGACATAATCGCATTAATATATTGTTCACAGCATTTATATTAAAGGTTAGAGCAGCTGTCATTTCAAACTCATACGTCTATTAGGAGTCGGTTACAGGAAACTTGTTCAACTGAGAAACACCGTTTTAAATTATATAAAAGCAGTTTAGGTGTACGTAAATCAGCGTAATCACATATATTAATTATTAAAGAAACCCTTCTTTGGGTTTGACTCAGTGTTTTGGATTTTGAAAAAGAAAAAGTTTATCAGAACATTTACCTAAGTATAGCTCACAGATTGTTCTGTCAAATAAAAAATTGTTTTAAATATTAGTTTTATGGAAAACATGTACGTTAATTTAACTACACGGTTCAAAGGGCCTAAAAGAATACACCTCATGAATTATTTATAATATAAATTTGATCTTCTGATAGATTGACGTAGGCCCTAATATTATCGTTAAGGCGATTCTCGTTCGGCAAGTCATGTTCGATAATAATCTATTCAGAATTGTTTCACATAACTTCAGATAGAAGGTAGTGAATTTTGAAACACAAAAATCAAAGAACTATATTTGTTTATTTATTTACAGAGCTGATTCTCAAAAAGTGAAGGTGCTTCGATGGTAGAATATCGCACCCTTGAAACCGCTAGGCTGATAAGTCAGCAAGTGGTAAATTGCCTAATATTTACGTCAAACTAACTCCATTATAACTTTACACTAGAGAGAAATTGCCTTAAGAGCTTGGTTGTGTCTGATTGCCTGTTGATTATACTTGTAAAATAACAGACATACCTGTCATTAGGCGTGATTAATTCAGAATAATTTATATCTAACATATTTCTCTGAGTTCTTCCTTTAATGTTTGGACTAAATTATGTTTTTAAGTCATCGTACTTAGTATGATGGTTATTAGTAAAAAGAAAACAGCGGCCCTATCAAATCATACTGTTTTTATTTTAGAGGTAAATCTTAAGGGTTTTTGAGACCTTGCTATTTGTGTATAACAAAACAATTCAATACAGGTTTTTAAATCCATGCAATAACAGTAAATAATGAGCTTAGGATAATACAGTTGAGATTTAAAAGTTTTGAAGTAAATAAATCAACATTTGTATTACTTTTTTTTGTTTTACCGGACGCAAGTTTTAAGAACAGCGATTCCATTTATGAATTGTACCCCATAATATACGAGAATTTAAAATTATATTGTTATTAATTACTCATTCTTCTTTCTTTTTTCGCCTTTCCTTTCTTCTTTCTAGACATATTCTCTGTGAAGTGAAGAGTTAAAAACACTCAATGGACAAGTGTATATACTTGGTGAAGTTTGAACTTAACACAAACTATTTGGTAGGTTTTAAACACACTGTTTTTAGTTCTTACCTCGGTGTTTTAATTGTTTAATTCATTCATTACATTTTTCCTTTAATTTATTTACCTTAATTTTACTAGTTTCAAAGAGAAACGTAAGTATAATATTGTTTATTTGCTTATTTTAACTATATTTTTTTTATTTTTACTTTCTCCCCCTATTTGTAGTATAAGGAGAATTTATTGTTTTCGTAGACATTTTAGAATTTGATTTGTTAGTGGAAATATTCGTTTTGGTGTTCCCTGAACCAAAAAAGTAGTTTTTACGTGATGTCTTTGTGTGTGTGTGTGTGTGTGTGTGTGTGTGTGTGTGTGTGTGTGTGTGTGTGTGTGTGTGTGTGTGTGTGTGGATGTGTACAAAGCTAGATAACTAACCAATGGACTATTTTGATGAAATTTGGTATGTAGGTACAAATTCACGATATCTCCAGGTAATTTTTTTTATTTTTTGAATTTTTTGATTTTTAAGAGTAATTATTTCCCGAAAAATCCAAATTTCTCAATAACGGCTCTAATGGTTTTCATTAAACTTTGTAGTTTACAGACTTTAGTAGTTTACTTTAGGTTTCCAGCAAAATTACACCACCCGCATTTCTGGAAAAATTCGGGTTCCGAAATTACAGGGCTTAAAACATCCAAAATTCAGTTTTTTGGATTTTTCATATACAAACATAAATGTTAAAAAATATTACTATTCATCATTAAAAAGAGCTCAAAAAACTATAAAAACTAGTATTTTGAATTACTATTCTACAATTGCTGGTGGTGGAGAAAATTTAAATTTTCGTTTTGCGGTATACACAGTACGTTTTCCAATGTTATTCTTATGGGGAATACAAAAATTACTATTTCTCTCTTATTTACTGATCAATTTCATCAAAACTTGATATGAAGGTCAAGTTAGCATTGACTAACAGAGGATGTTAAAAATATGTTGCCACTTGCCCCTGTGGGGGGATGAGGGGCCATTTCCCGTCTTTTAACCACTGCGTGTAGCAAAGGATAATGTAGTGTCCATAAAAGGGATTCGGGTGGACATTTTTGAAAACAAATTATTTAGAAGATTTTCTGAACATTCAACCTACATATTCTATATTTAGTAAATAAAAAGTGTTTTTTTCATTAAATTTGGGTTATAAGGGAGAAAGTATGTGTCAGTTTCCTGATACCGTTTATTTATTGTAAAACCATTAGTATTCAAATAGATAGCTAATACATATATTGTGTGTCCTCATACCGGCAGCCGCGACGGTACGGTTGAATAGGAGCTCCGTCCATGCGATCGCTAACTGTATCAATGTTTTAGTGTGTGACCGTGTTAGATGCTATCGTTTCGTGCTGTTTTAAGAATTATTAACGACGACATCTCAACTTTTAAGACAAACAAAATGGAAGTTTGATTGACTACTAGGTAACGAAGCGCCGAAACCAAGATGTATCAATTGATTACAGGATTTAACTGCTGACGATAAGGTAACTTAACACCATTATAATATTAGTTATTGATTATAAATGCAATTTACACTATAAGTATTGTTTTTTATATATTTTATTTTAAGCTCATTTTTAAATCCAATGAAAGGGTATTTCTATATTCAAGTTATTTAGTAATGCATCAGTGAGATGTCGCACTTATATTTATATTTGTTTCAGTAAAAATAATATGGAAAGTATTAATATTATATAACTTTACTAATTCCTAAAAAGGCTTAATTGGTCCTTGGCTTAGTTGGATTACAGAATTGGGTTGCTCAGACGACTCTAGTGAATTTAATAGGCTTAAAACATTTTCTGTGGATAACTTTGGGTGATCAATGCATTATCCTTGCAGTGCAAATTTAAAATAATTGTGTTTCAATATTATTTTATTTGTTTCAAATACAGACCGAGAAGTAAATTTTAAATTAAACAAAGCTTAGTTTGCTTCTGCAAATATATTACATGCCATTTATCACACATTTATCAATATAGTAAATGTAAAATTTGGAGTTTTTCTGAATCGTATAACTATAAACTTTGTATGATATCTGATCCTAAGGCTACAAAAATCAACTTAAATGTCAGAATACATATAAAAAACAAATAAATTTGTTTCAGGGTGAATCTTTTTGTGGTTCAGCACTTAATGTTTATAGTTTTTAAATGGGGAATATAATGAAAGAAGTTAGAGCCAATGGTTAAATTTCCTATTCAAGGCAAAGCAATGTAGATTAATTATCATCCTATTGCATTACTTACCCATGCAATCGTTTGCCCTTAGCATTATACAATAGGCTTGGTGAAATAGGGTAACATTCAAAGGATAAACCAAAGCCATTTTAATAAACTTAGAAATAAAATCTGTAGGTATTCTCCTAATTGATGAAAATATAAACAAACTACTATATTATAGTATCGTAACATGTCGTATAATTTAATCATGATAAAAAAGTATAAATACGAGTGGTACGAGTACTTAAAAATGTTTAGAGAATGTTAAAACTAAACCTCTTACTGATAAACTAATACAATTTGTCTTATCTGTATTTTTGAAACTCATAATAGCGATGGATTTTAATTTATTATTGATTTATTTGGACTTAACCTATCGCTTCAAGTGTTTAAAACTACACTACGTTTCGGTAGGTAAGGAAACTCCTCCCGTTATCAAGTGAACCCTACTTACATCTAAATATCAAGTTCTTACACCTAACTAACCTACATTTTTTCGATTCTTTATATTTTTCCGCTTTACATAACTTTTTCCTTTCCTAAATAAAATTTAAAGGGAAAAGGATATTAACAAAAAAAACAAAAAATGTAGGTTAGTTCGGTGTAAGAACTTGATAATTTAGATGTAAGTAGGGTTCACTTGATAACAGGAGGAGTTTCCTTATCTCCCGAAACGTAGTGTAGTTTTAAACACTTGAACCGATAGGTTAAGTCACAATAAATCAATAATAAAATTGTCTTACCTTTTGAAGAGTTAACAGGAAGATCCATGAATTAGTCCTACCTCTGCAGTTTTGCGTACAAAGGTGGGAACATTAAATAACACTGTAGATCAAAAAGATAACCAATGTCGCTCCAGGGAATATACTGTACAACACGAGCTCTCAGGCGCTTCAGTTATAGACGATGACAGACGAGATAGCATGCTCGAGCTGGATGCTATGCTTGTTGTAGCCTTTTGATAAATACAACTCAAAAATCTAGAAAATAGTGAAAATAGTACCTTGTATTAGTACGATCCCGTTATACTTTATTATTTACTGGTTTGTATGGTCTTTTTTATGAACTCTTAAACTATTTTAAATCATTGTTTGTTACTTTTGAAAAGTAAGTTATTCAGTAAACTGGCCAGAAGCTCAAAAAACTAGATGCCACGTAATAAATACAGATATTATTATAAAAGTATATAATTTAAAACTACTTTTTAGGAAAAACTAAAAATCTATTAATAATATAAAATCAACTGCATTTCTTTACAATACGATTGCTTTGAACCAATTAAAACAATATAATACCAAACCCACCTTGAAATATTGATTACTATAAATCTAATCTAATTTTTTTGAAGCTTCAAAGTTAAATCATAAATGTTTCCCAATATTTTGTTTCCCCGTTACAATAATTAAAAAATAAGTGTTACTTGGTTGTAGTTTGGAATTGATTGAACAGTTAAGTGCAGATAAAACTACAACAATCTCTCCCAACCTGCACGTTAATTACTTTTCAATTTCTATAAGTTATCTCAGAAGTTTTTCTGAGAAAGGAACGTGACACAACCTTTTTCAAAACAAATATTTTTAAATTAACTAACGCTGCAAAATAATCCATCAATTAATAATGAACTTATGACAAAGTTATTTAAATGTATTATTTCTGTTTTAGAGACAATTATTTTTTCCAGCCCTTTAATATGAGGTATTAAGAAATCCTCAGTTTTTATAGATTAATTTTTGTTAAGTGCCTGAGGATGCAATAAATAGTTCAGCAGCCATTTCAATAAATTATGTTAAGATCAATAAATATTGTTTATACCCTTTTGTGGCAAAACGTTATAAAGATCATATAAAATGAATAGTTTATAGTTAGTTTGGCTTAAAAGGTTGTTGGAACATTTCGATGGGGAATTTACAAGTCCTACTAAACTAGAACGTTTTATTACCTGACTTACTGTCTTTTAATAACATGTAGCATTTTCCCTTATTATTTAAATTCGAATTAACTGTTTTGGTAGTGCATAGTTCATATCTGCTCCACTGGTTCGACCCCGCTTGATTCTTATTTCAATTTTGATATCCGTCCTTCACCTAATATTGAAGTCTTCACCAAGGAGCTTTACTATACAATATTCCTCAATAAAGATACTCGAATAGACACAAGCAAACATTCACCCTTAAATTACATTTTCTATTAACTTATTTTCTATTTGACTCTTCTAAAATTTTGGGAGACGGTTTCAAATGTATTATGGAAATACATTATATATACTTCGTTACTCCTTTTTGCTATCATAAATATAACTAGAACAACTTCCATGAAATAATACATATGTTAATTCAAATTACAAATATCCCACGAAGTTATCGTGATTATTTACTAGATCAATAAGTATCTTCGTCTCAAAACAAAGGTTTGATAAATTCAACTTGTATACAAATGTATACTATAAGAAACTAGCAATTCGTCACTAGTTCATACAACATTAAACGTTCTGTGAGGAGTAAAATATGTTAAAATTCAAGCTGAGGTCAAACTATATCACGAATTAAAGGTGCATGCAGAAAACTCACATTGCCACAAATCCAACCTCAGTAGTGCTACCGTGAGAACTACATACAATTTTCAGTTTGCACAGTTTTATTTATTTATTTTCTTTTAACTGTTTTATGTCCTGATTACCAGTAACCCCCACCTTCACTTCGGCTTTGTCCCCACTTTGACAGTTGCTGTTATAAACTGCCGCTATAATGGAACGTTGCAGACAGGTGACTCTCATAAGGCTGGCAATGACGTCACCACTAATCCACTAATGTCTTTCATGATTGTATTTTTGAAACTCATAATAGCGATGGATTTGAATTTATTTTTTGATTTATTTGGACTTTACCTATCGCTTCTAGTGTTTAAAACTACACTACGTTTCGGGAGGTAAGGAAACTCCTCCCGTTATCAAGTGAACCCTACTTACATCTAAATATCAAACTCTTACACCTAACTAACCTACATTTTTTTGGATTTTTTTGATTTTTCTTTTACATTCTAATTTACACTAACACAAAGATAACAAAAATCAAATACAATACACTAACACAAAATTTATATACACACCTAACTAACCTACATTTTTTTAATATTTTCCTTTACAATTTAATTTGACTAACAGAAAGATAACAAATATATATACAAAAAATCGAATACAATACACTAACACAACATTTATATATACGAACAAATGAAAAACTGACAATACATTACCTGTTCTGCATCGTGGCCTCCAAGCTGACGGGCAAACACGGGAAACGGGCTCACGTCCATCCACAACCAAACCGCACACTAGACTAGTGGCTAGCGGCAGTGGAGGGGGGAGAGCCGTTACCCCCACCTACCGACAGGGGCACGTGACGACACAGCTGTGGCTACCCACACGTCTTTGTCGACGGGAACATGACACGGAAACCAAAAACTGCGCGATTCCTCCTAGAATGCTACACGGGCACCAGTACGATATTCTCATAGAGATTACCGCATGCCTCCAAGGTGAGCATTGGGAACTGGTCATGCAATCAGGTGGCCGTGTTTCCTCCAAGGGCGATCACGGACGCATGTGTCGTAGCCGCATTGGATGGACTCTAGACGCAGGAGCAACTGTAACACAAGGAACTGGCGTGTGTTTGCGGGGTGATTTTGGACTGAAATGGTTTTTAAAACGTAGTGTAGTTTTAAACACTAGAAGCGATAGGTAAAGTCCAAATAAATCAAAAAATAAAGTCTTTCATGATGTCACCACTAATCCACTCTGATATCTTCCACCGCCATCAGGCCGATATTGTCTTTGTTTCAGCTTCACGTGATGGTTTCACTTATGTTGGATGTTGACGTTTACCTTATAAAACATGTATGAACGTACATATTGCTTCAGCTAAACGAATATTAATTAGTAATAATAATTCAAGTAATTGCTATAAAAATAATGCTTTTAAAAATACTGTGTGACGATTGTATTACGTCAAGCATGTCAATCAATATGTGTTAACGAGTTAAATAGACATTTTGTGTTTTTGATATTATAAACTTTACAAAATGTCTAATCCATCATGAAATAAATATTAAAGAAAATCCTGCCTTTAGAAATATCTTAAATTAGCTTTCAAATCTCATTAACTATTAATAAATTGTTATAAAACCAGTCATACTCACTCCAACACGCTTATAAGATGTTAATTACAAGTAGTAGAGAAACGACAGTTGACGGACTATGAGGGTGGGCGAGGTGGGCGAGGGTGTGCGAGGTCATCGATGAGGGGTACGAGGGGGTACGAGGATGTACGAGGTCAAAGTCCAAGGTCGCGGTTCAAATAAGAGCGTAGTGCGAAGTTTCTTAACTGCCGCCGCGGCACAGTGGCTAGCGTCTCGGCTTCCCATCCCAGCGGTCCGGGTTCGAGCCCCGGTTCCGACGTTCACATTTTTATTCGAGGTCAAGGTCCAAGGTCATGTACGAGGATGTATGAGATGTACGAGGTCAAAGTCCAAGGTCATTACGATGACGTATGATGATGTACGAGGTCAAAGTCCAAGGTCGCGGTTCAATACCGAGCAAAACGCGCCGATTTACCATCAGCCTCGGCGGCTCAGCGGCTAGCGTCTCGGTTTCCCATCTCAGCGGCCCGGGTTCGAGCCCCGGTTTCGACTTTAACATTTTTATTTCAAAATTTCCATTATTTATTGTTCCATACCCTACAAATGTATATGAGATGTATGAGGTCAAAGTCCAAGGTCATTACGATGACGTATGATGATGTACGAGGCCAATGGTCATACTGCGAAAACAACCTTGAAACTGCGTTTTAGTCTTATTTATCCGTTATTTTTATGATTTAAAACTGAATTTTATAACTTTAATCGCTTATATCTCGAAAACGGTAAGAGATATCGCAAAAATAACGAAATTTTTAAGAGAAAAGTAAAGAGAACTGTTTACATATATGGACTGTATGATTACGTAACTTTCATTCCTGTGGAGTGCGTTTTCAGCCGGACTTAACTATTGACCTTTGCCCGATGCTTAATATCTCCCTTATTATTTGAGCTATCGATCTGAAATTTGGTATGCGGGTTTATAGTGACTTTTATTACACGTTAATATTAGAAAATCCCGGATTAGTGGATAAACCTGCGCGCTACATGCGTTAAACTATACTTTATAAAGTGACCTCGCATTTGGTTATTTGTCGGCGGATCTGTATGAAAGTTGGTATGTATGTTAAGGGCACTAAACGCTATCGACCCACGTGTAGGGATTTTTAAAATACAATTCATATGCGACTTTGATTTTTTGTAAATTTTATAACTTTAATCGCTTATATCTCGAAAACGGTAAGAGATATCGCAAAAATAACGAAATTTTTAAGAGAAACGTAAAGAGAACTGTTTACATAAATGGACTGTATGATGACGTAACTTTCCCCTTTGTGGGATGAGTTTTGGGTCGGACTTAACTAACTATTGACCTTTGCTCGATGCTTAATATCTCCGTTATTATTGGTGATATCGAGTTGAAATTTGGTATGCGTGTTCTTGGGGACTTCTAGTTTACGTAGATATAAAAAAATCCCGGATTAATAGATGGGCCTGCGCGCTGCATGCGATAGTGTGAAGTTTACAAAGTGACCTCGCGTTTGGTTATTTGTCGGTGGATTTGTATGAAATTTGGAATTATGTTAAAGGCACTAAACGCTATCGACCCACGTGTAGGGATTTTTAAAAGACAATTTATATGCGACTTTGATTTTGTTGTGAATTTTATAACTTTAATCGCTTATATCTCGAAAACGGTAAGAGATATCGCAAAAATAACGAAATTTTTAAGAGAAATGTAAAGAGAACTGTCTCCTTATATGGTCTATATGATTACGTAACTTTCATTCCTGTGGAGTGCGTTTTCAGCCGGACTTAACCATTGACCTTTTCCCGATGCTTAATATCTCCCTTATTATTTGAGCTATCGATCTGAAATTTGGTATGCGGGTTTACAGTGACTTTTAGTACACGTTAATATTAGAAAATCCCGGATTAGTGGATAAACCTGCGCGCTACATGCGTTAAACTAGACTTTACAAAGTGACCTCACATTTGGTTATTTGTCGGCGGATCTGTATGAAACTTGGTATATATGTTAAGGGCACTAAACGCTATCAATCCACTTGTAGGGATTTTTGATATACAATTTTCATGCGACTTTGATTCCTTTTCTCTATTCATCAAAAACGCTTGATTTCCCCCTCGAAATTGAACTTTGACCTCTCAAATCGGTTTTAACGAGGCTTATTTCTGCGAATATCAATCAAAACTAAGTTTCATTGAATATTACCTTATATTAAAAGGTCAAACTGTGAAAACGACCCTGAAACTGCGTTTTATTCTTATTTAAACTATTTTTTTAATTAAATTTCATATTTTAAAATTATATTTTGGGATCAAATGTGGCTCACACAGCCCGCTTTTATCACTCGGTCGCGTTCAGAGTTCACTTTCGCAGTGATATCCTTTATTCTTATAGTGTCGTTCGATTTTTATAATTTAAAACTGAATTTTACCACCGTAATGCAATAAATATTGGCTGATTCATAGCGCCCACCCGGAGGCCTGTTATCTCGTGGCATGCGCCGTTATCATTCAGCTCTGACCTAGTGGTTATCCAAACAGACCTCAGACGGACGGACCTGATGAGTAAACAAATATGTATTGAATTATAACGATAAAATACTAAATTGTACCTTTGATATTTGCTTTTTATATGCATTACAACGTTATGTTTGTTTTAATTATTTGATATACCGGATTATTTTAAATTATTCATCAATATTCACTTTTATTATTTTGTATTATAGGGGTATTAAAATGACATCATTAAAATTCGAATGCAGATTTTGCGCCAAACTGATATCTAAGCCCAACATGTCGCATCATGAAAAAATATGTTCATCTAATCCCAATAAAGACGGTTCACGTTATAAAATGAAAACGTGTAATAAATGTGTTAAATCAATTAAAAGTCAACATTTTAGTCGGCATTTAAAAATATGCAATGGTATTCAAAATCAAGCTCAACCAACCCCTTCCTATCAGCAGTTAAACCAACCAAGTGCAAGCGGAATTCAAAATTTGAAACGTGTTCACTCATCAATCGTGAAAAAATCCAGTTCTGAGTACAAAGAAAAGTGTCCTCAATGTAATAAACTGATAAGAAAGAGCAACATGAGCTATCATTTAAAAACTCATAGAGAAACCGTTCAACCTAAATTAATTTCAAATCGCGGTGATATTATTGATGATAGCGATTATGAGCCCACTCAGGCAAAACAACCACGACTCGACATCCAACCAGCACAGATAAGATCAGCTTTTAATATTTTACATGGTCATCTACTTATCATTTGGTATTTAGATATTTATACAGTACATATTTATATTTTTCCATACTATTGACCTAAACATTTTTAGTTTTAAAGGAGTTTATAAAATAATTGTTGTTTATAAGAACTAATTACCAAATAATTTTTTTTGTTTATTGTAAATTGAAATATATGCATATTGGAGCGAACTGATACGAAATAGGTTAATCAGACCCGTTAAATCTACGAGCCTTAAACTTGCGTAGGTAGTAAATTCATTTTTCAAAATCAAAAGATCTCAGTGTTATATGATAGTAAAAAATAACCCGTGGTTCAGGGGTAAAGATGTTGCTGAAATATTGGGTTATAAAGATACGAAACAGGCGATAAAACTTAATGTTGATAAAGATGACAAAAATTACGCTTTGAATATAACAAATAAAGGAGGGTGTATTGATACCACCCCCTTTAACTTCCAATATCAATCAACCTTTATCAATGAATCTGGACTATATTCTTTGATGTTACGTTCTAACAAACCTCAAGCCAAATTAACTTGATCTTTCGTAGGGTGTTAAAAGACTTTCACCTACAAATGTATAACAGCCATCCACAACGCACGTCACAAAGCACGTTAGTCTGCACGACATTATTTTGTAGTGTATAACATTTGTATTATAAGATACCTAGTATGTCATAACATAGTAATTATTATTACACTTGTCCTAATATTGTATAACAGTCCTTTTATCTATATATTTATCAGTAGTTATGTTTATGTTTATGTGTTGTTGAAGGGACGGATTCAGAGATCCAAAGATTCAAAGATCCTCACACGTCAACCGAAGCTTATTGTGTGTCCCTAGTACGTTAGTTTGGCAAACCAATGCCCGTACCCTTTACGAGATCCAGGAGTTTTTTTACCAATACTAGCGTCCCTTTCATCACCTGGTTGCTTACAACCAAACAGAGCCCTTCTCCTTGCCCCGAGTCTCTCGCAGTCCAGTATGATGTGCTTGGCAGTCACTTCAGACTGATTGCAGAGCCTACACACCTGACTTTCATTTCTGAGTCCGAGAGTGCGGAGATGTTTCCTGAAATGGCCATGTCCAGTTATCAAAGCAATCAACTGCTTAACCCGACCTCTGCCCAACCTCACCAGCCAGTTAGTGAAGTAAGAGCTAGTATCTGCTAGCAGCCTTTTGCCAAGTGCTTGACCAGTATAACCTTGCCATTGCTGGCGATGTAAGTCCCTGGACCATTTGTTTATTGTGTGAAAAGCAGTTGTTTTGCTTATGCCACAGCTTGACTCTGGACCAAAGAATGGCATACCGGAACCTCTTTTAGCAAGCTTATCTGCACACTCATCGCCACCTATGCCTACATGGCCAGGTACCCAACCAAGATGCACCGAGTTGCGTGTCGCGAGTTTGCAGAGTGTGTTGTAACATTCCCACACCAATTTTGACTTGATTTCGCTGGAGTCAAGAGCCTTGAGGGCAGCCTGACAATCTGACAAGATTACTATATGCTTGTCGCAATAGCGTCTGGCAATGCCTAGATTGGCACAACCCATGATGCCACAAATTTCTGCTTGAAAAATAGTACAGTGTTGTCCCAGACTTGCACAGAGTTCTGTTCTAGGTGATTCACTGTACACCCCGTAGCCAGATTTACCTTCAATGAGAGAGCCGTCCGTGTACCAGACAAGGCTGCCCTTCCTGTAATAGGGCCCTTCCTCAGATGTCCACTCTTCTCTGGAGCAGAATCCAACAGAAAAAGGTTTAGTGAAAACCATCTCCGTACTCATGACATCTGATGTCATATCAAGCACAGGGTTTTGAGCAACAGCTTTGGTGATGGTGCAATGGCCTGTTCCAGACAGGCCTTCCCTCCATTGGCCTGCGACTTTTAATCGATAGGCTTATTTCCGTGCTTCTGCCTTGATGAAGATATCCAAAGGCAGTAATCCAAGAGCAACTTCGAGAGCTGCTGACGGGCTACTCCTGAAAGCTCCAGTGACTAGAAGTGTGCCCAACCTTTGTAAACTTGTGAGTTTGGCTATGGCTGTAGTCTGGTTCACCTTTGTCCGCCAGACTAGTGATGCATATGTGACTTGAGGCCTTATTACTGCCTTGTACAGCCACAGCGCTATGTGAGGCTTGATCCCCCACGTGGAGCCTACAAATCTCCTGGACGTCATGAGCGCCCATTTCGCCTTATGCAGTGTATTATTCAAATGATCATTCCAAGTCAGCTTAGAATCAATTGTCAGCCCTAGGTATTTGACTGTACCTGATACTTCAAGCCGTGTTGGTCCAAGTCTCAGCCTGGAAAGAGACTCCAGGTTCTTTTTCCTTGTGAACGGAACAACTACTGTCTTTGAGGGGTTTATGCTTAGACCCTCTCCAAGACACCAGACATTGACATATTGAAGATTGACATTCATGACATCAGCAACAATATTCGTGAACCTTCCCTGTACCATTAGGACTATGTCGTCTGCATAGCCCTGGACAAAGACGCCTCTGCTAGTGAGCTCACGAAGGAGACCGTCCACCACCAGGTTCCACAGAAGAGGCGAAAGCACACCTCTTCAGGAGCTTCGGGTGAGCTCTAAAGAATACCCTCGTTGACCTCAAGATGTCTCTCCTTAGTCCAACAGTAAGTTTCTTCTCCCCAAGTGGTTTAAGTCTGGGGATGAGTGTCTCCAGCCAAAGCTTAGTTGCTTCGTTGATGCAGGATGTTATTAAGGCACCTTTTTCCATGTAGGTGCCTGCAAACGATGGAGCAGAGCCGTCCTCTAGGGGTTCGAGCTCATCCATGATGGCGTCTTCAATAGATTCTCCTTGCTCTGCTGAAAGCTTAGCCTCAGGATAGCCCTCCAAGACAATGGCCATTTTGATTGCGGAAATGTCCCTGTAAGAGACTCCTTTGCTAGAAGTCCCTGGATTCAAGGTTTGGTCATCATGATTTCCATGAGTTTCACTCCTGGCCTTTTTAGTAGGTCCTTCCGCCGAGGGAGGGGTGGCCATATTGCCTCTAGGGCGCTTGACCGCCCTCGACTCAGCTTCTGGACCCACATTCGTGCCTAGAGTTTCACCCATATCTGGTCTCTTTGGTTTTTTCTTTTTGCCCCTCCGAAACTTCGCTGGGTCAAAAACTTCACCTCTCTCAAGAAGTTTTGCCTAAATAGCCTTCCTTCTTTGGGCAGTGGTGAGGTTCGTTCTCTTAACCCGCAGGCTGTTCAGTTGCTCTATGGCATCATCGAGCATACCCGTAGATTTTGGTGTTCCTGGACTTCTGAGAAGCTCATCCTCCCCCTCCAGTGGGGCTGATGTGATTGAGCTCACATCGTCCATGTTGAAGTCTGTGGAAGCCTTCTCATTGTTGATAGCCTTCTCATGAGAATGCATCGGAACCTCCTGTGTTCCTGATGCACTCATTTCAGGTTGAGGAACCTGCCCTGATGAGGCAGATCCTGGAATTAGGGGCAAGGCAAGTTCTGGAGTTGCCTCGAGGTTTGGTCCTGCTTGGTTATTTTGCCCTTGGCGGTCTATGTGGTTCCCACGAGAAGCTAGGGACATGAAGTCGACCCGGACAGAGCCCCGCATGCCCGGGCAAGGCTGTGTACTGCAGGAGGGCGCCTGGTATCCTGCAGGTACCGTTCTTGACAACATACAAAAGGCCTGGTGCCATCCACCCATCAGCACGGTCCACGTAACACCTTGGGTTGGCCTGTAACAGAGATAGAGGAAAGGGGAGGGAAGAATTAGGGTGAAGAGCAGGTTGGAGATAGCAAGATGAAGAAAGCTGATCCGTGTGTACATAAATGGAAAGAACATGGATCAATAGGAAAGTCTCTGACACAGATGAAGAGTAGGGAGCCAGAGAGGCTAGCTGCAATGGACAAGCCACTGGGCGGTGGGGTCGCCACATCCCTACGCCAATAATGTATTCCAATAATAAAACGATGCGTACACGCTGTTTACACATATTATACCGTTTACAAATCGATTATAAAAAACGATGCGTACACGATGTATTCCAATAATAAAACGATGGGAACACGTTGTATTCCAAAAAATAACGTCTACCAATCGATTATAAAAAACGATGCATGGACGTTATTTTTTGGAATACATCGTAATACACCCTCCTTTATTTGTTATACTCAAAGCGTAATTTTTGTCATCTTCATCAACATTAAGTTTTATCGCCTGTTTCGTATCTTTATAACCCAATATTTCAGCAACATCTTTACCCCTGAACCACGGGTTATTTTTTACTATCCTATAACACTGAGATCTTTTGATTTTGAAAAATGAATTTACTACCTACGCAAGTTTAAGGCTCGTAGATTTAACGGGTCTGATTAACCTATTTCGTATCAGTTCGCTCCAATATGCATATATTTCAATTTACAATAAACAAAAAAAATTATTTGGTAATTAGTTCTTATAAACAACAATTATTTTATAAACTCCTTTAAAACTAAAAATGTTTAGGTCAATAGTACGGAAAAATATAAATATGTACTGTATAAATATCTAAATACCAAATGATAAGTAGATGAACAAGTAAAATATTAAAAGCTGATCTTATCTGTGCTGGTTGGATGTCGAGTCGTGGTTGTTTTGCCTAAGTGGGCTCATAATCGCTATCATCAATAATATCACCACGATTTGAAATTAATTTAGGTTGAACGGTTTCTCTATGAGTTTTTAAATGATAGCTCATGTTGCTCTTTCTTATCAGTTTATTACATTGAGGACACTTTTCTTTGTACTCAGAACTGGATTTTTTCACGATTGATGAGTGAACACGTTTCAAATTTTGAATTCCGCTTGCACTTGGTTGGTTTAACTGCTGATAGGAAGGGGTTGGTTGAGCTTGATTTTGAATACCATTGCATATTTTTAAATGCCGACTAAAATGTTGACTTTTAATTGATTTAACACATTTATTACACGTTTTCATTTTATAACGTGAACCGTCTTTATTGGGATTAGATGAACATATTTTTTCATGATGCGACATGTTGGGCTTAGATATCAGTTTGGCGCAAAATCTGCATTCGAATTTTAATGATGTCATTTTAATACCCCTATAATAAAAAATAATAAAAGTGAATATTGATGAATAATTTAAAATAATCCGGTATATCAAATAATTAAAACAAACATAACGTTGTAATGCATATAAAAAGCAAATATCAAAGGTACAATTTAGTATTTTATCGTTATAATTCAATAAATATTTGTTTACTCATCAGGTCCGTCCGTCTGAGGTCTGTTTGGATAACCACTAGGTCAGAGCTGAATGATAATGGCGCATGCCACGATATAACAGGCCTCCGGGCGGGCGCTATGAATCAGCCAATATTTATTGCATTACGGTGGTCAAATTCAGTTTTAAATTATAAAAATCGAACGACACTATAAGAATAAAGGATACCACTGCAAAAGTGAACTCTGAACGCGACCGAGTGATAAAAGCGGGCTGTGTGAGCCACATTTGATCTCAAAATATAATTTTAAAATATGAAATTTAATTAAAAAAATAGTTTAAATAAGAATAAAACAGTTTCAGGGTCGTTTTCAAAGTTTGGCCTTTTAATATAAGGTAATATTCAATGAAACTTAGTTTTGATTGATATTCGCAGAAATAAGCCTCGTTAAAACCGATTTGAGAGGTCAAAGTTCAATTTCGAGGGGAAAATCAAGTGTTTTTGATGAATAGAGAAAAAGGAATCAAAGTCGCATGAAAATTGTATATCAAAAATCCCTACAAGTGGATTGATAGCGTTTAGTGTCCTTAACATACATACCAAGTTTCATACAGATCCGCCGACAAATAACCAAATGTGAGGTCACTTTGTAAAGTCTAGTTTAACGCATGTAGCGCGCAAATTTATCCACTAATCTGGGATTTTCTAATATTAACGTGTACTAAAAGTCACTGTAAACCCGCATACCAAATTTCAGATCGATAGCTCGAATAATAAGGGAGATATTAAGCATCGGGAAAAGGTCAATGGTTAAGTCCGGCTGAAAACGCACTCCACAGGAATGAAAGTTACGTAATCATATAGACCATATAAGGAGACAGTTCTCTTTACTTTTCTCTTAAAAATTTCGTTATTTTTGCGATATCTCTTACCGTTTTCGAGATATAAGCGATTAAAGTTATAAAATTCACAACAAAATCAAAGTCGCATATAAATTGTCTTTTAAAAATCCCTACACGTGGGTCGATAGCGTTTAGTGCCCTTAACATACATTCCAAATTTCATACAAATCCACCGACAAATAACCAAACGCGAGGTCACTTTGTAAACTTCACACTATCGTATGCAGGGCGCAGGTTTATCCGCTAATCCGGGATTTTCTAATATTAACGTGTTCTAAAAGTCACTATAAACCCGCATACCAAATTTCAGATCGATAGCTCAAATAATGAGGGAGATATTAAGCATCGGGCAAAGGTCAATAGTTAAGTCGGGCTGAAAACGCACTCCACAGGAATGAAAGTTACGTAATCATACAGTCCATATATGTAAACAGTTCTCTTTACATTTCTCTTAAAAATTTCGTTATTTTTGCGATATCTCTTACCGTTTTCGAGTTATAAGCGATTAAAGTTATAAAATTCACAAAAAAATCAAAGTTGCATATAAATTGTATTTTAAAAATCCCTACACGTGCGTCGATAGCGTTTAGTGCCCTTAACATACATTCCAAATTTCATACAAATCCACCGACAAATAACCAAACGCGAGGTCACTTTGTAAACTTCACACTATCGCATGCAGCGCGCAGGCCCATCTATTAATCCGGGATTTTTTATATCTACGTAAACTAGAAGTCCCCACGAACACGCATACCAAATTTCAACTCGATATCACCAATAATAACGGAGATATTAAGCATCGAGCAAAGGTCAATAGTTAGTTAAGTCCGACCCAAAACTCATCCCACAAAGGGGAAAGTTACGTCATCATACAGTCCATTTATGTAAACAGTTCTCTTTACTTTTCTCTTAAAAATTTCGTTATTTTTGCGATATCTCTTACCGTTTTCGAGATATAAGCGATTAAAGTTATAAAATTCACAACAAAATCAAAGTCGCATATAAATTGTCTTTTAAAAATCCCTACACGTGGGTCGATAGCGTTTAGTGCCCTTAACATACATTCCAAATTTCATACAAATCCACCGACAAATAACCAAATGCGAGGTCACTTTGTAAACTTCACACTATCGCATGCAGGGCGCAGGTTTATCCGCTAATCCGGGATTTTCTAATATTAACGTGTTCTAAAAGTCACTATAAACCCGCATACCAAATTTCAGATCGATAGCTCAAATAATGAGGGAGATATTAAGCATCGGGCAAAGGTCAATAGTTAAGTCCGGCTGAAAACGCACTCCACAGGAATGAAAGTTACGTAATCATACAGTCCATATATGTAAACAGTTCTCTTTACATTTCTCTTAAAAATTTCGTTATTTTTGCGATATCTCTTACCGTTTTCGAGTTATAAGCGATTAAAGTTATAAAATTCACAAAAAAATCAAAGTTGCATATAAATTGTATTTTAAAAATCCCTACACGTGCGTCGATAGCGTTTAGTGCCCTTAACATACATTCCAAATTTCATACAAATCCACCGACAAATAACCAAACGCGAGGTCACTTTGTAAACTTCACACTATCGCATGCAGCGCGCAGGCCCATCTATTAATCCGGGATTTTTTATATCTACGTAAACTAGAAGTCCCCACGAACACGCATACCAAATTTCAACTCGATATCACCAATAATAACGGAGATATTAAGCATCGAGCAAAGGTCAATAGTTAGTTAAGTCCGACCCAAAACTCATCCCACAAAGGGGAAAGTTACGTCATCATACAGTCCATTTATGTAAACAGTTCTCTTTACTTTTCTCTTAAAAATTTCGTTATTTTTGCGATATCTCTTACCGTTTTCGAGATTAAAGTTATAAAATTCACAAAAAATCAAAGTCGCATATGAATTGTATTTTAAAAATCCCTACACGTGGGTCGATAGCGTTTAGTGCCCTTAACATACATACCAACTTTCATACAGATCCGCCGACAAATAACCAAATGCGAGGTCACTTTATAAAGTATAGTTTAACGCATGTAGCGCGCAGGTTTATCCACTAATCCGGGATTTTCTAATATTAACGTGTACTAAAAGTCACTATAAACCCGCATACCAAATTTCAGATCGATAGCTCAAATAATAAGGGAGATATTAAGCATCGGGCAAAGGTCAATAGTTAAGTCCGGCTGAAAACGCACTCCACAGGAATGAAAGTTACGTAATCATACAGTCCATATATGTAAACAGTTCTCTTTACTTTTCTCTTAAAAATTTCGTTATTTTTGCGATATCTCTTACCGTTTTCGAGATATAAGCGATTAAAGTTATAAAATTCAGTTTTAAATCATAAAAATAACGGATAAATAAGACTAAAACGCAGTTTCAAGGTTGTTTTCGCAGTATGACCATTGGCCTCGTACATCATCATACGTCATCGTAATGACCTTGGACTTTGACCTCATACATCTCATATACATTTGTAGGGTATGGAACAATAAATAATGGAAATTTTGAAATAAAAATGTTAAAGTCGAAACCGGGGCTCGAACCCGGGCCGCTGAGATGGGAAACCGAGACGCTAGCCGCTGAGCCGCCGAGGCTGATGATAAATCGGCGCGTTTTGCTCGGTATTGAACCGCGACCTTGGACTTTGACCTCGTACATCATCATACGTCATCGTAATGACCTTGGACTTTGACCTCGTACATCTCATACATCCTCGTACATGACCTTGGACCTTGACCTCGAATAAAAATGTGAACGTCGGAACCGGGGCTCGAACCCGGACCGCTGGGATGGGAAGCCGAGACGCTAGCCACTGTGCCGCGGCGGCAGTTAAGAAACTTCGTACTACGCTCTTATTTGAACCGCGACCTTGGACTTTGACCTCGTACATCCTCGTACCCCCTCGTACCCCTCATCGATGACCTCGCACACCCTCGCTCACCTCGCCCACCCTCATAGTCCGTCAACTGTCGTTTCTCTACTACTACCATGGCTTCCTGGAATCTGTTTGGAAAGTAGGACACAAACACGTACCTTATTATAGTTACTAGCGTCGAGCAAATAAAGTTTCTTGACTGAAGTATTTACGTACTTCACCATTAATTTTTTTCATATTTGTATTTTACATTATGTATTTTTCAATATAATTTGTACTTTAAATAATCGTTCCAAGGCATTAAGGCAAATCTGAGAAGGCAATATTCCATTATCCAACTGTGTATAGTTTAAATATGTTTAATAGGTTAAAATAATCTATGCTTTATTCCTAGGTGTTTATATGCTACTAGCTAGTACCTGGCGCGTTGCTGCCGCAGAAGAAGCATTGAATTTGTTTTATGTCAAATACTTGTTCATTTTCAATATGAGCTCGTTCGCTTCGCTCCCTTGCCTCCCGGATGAGCTCGTTCGCTACGCTCACTCGCCTAACAAAAAAATAGTTTCAGTTGCCATTCAAGTAGTTTTTTTATTTCCATAATGATAAACAACTGTTTAAAATATTTAAAGTTATAGATAACATCTGATAAAATTAAAATAAATCTTCCTTCCATAAGTTTAACGTTGAAACGTTGAAGTCCAGTGGGGCACAGCCCTAATGTCCTAGGACTTCGGTTAATTGCCTATAATCCAGGGTTAACCTGTGTTACTATGCAACATTTCAAAACAATCGGATAAACGGTTTGGCAGCGCATAAAATACGAAGTACAAACATTGATTTGTATATATTAAATATGCTATATATATCCTTGTTATGTATTGTTTAAAAAGATGATTTATCTTCGTCAGCAGTTTAATACTCGATGTATTTCTACATTTGTTTGAACACAAGAGTGTCGCTCTCAAACATCTTGTACAAGAATATTCAACAAAAATTTGGCTTCTTCAGTGTATTGGAAATGTAGAACACACTACGCACATACAAAATACGAAATTAAAAAATAAACAAACATTTACGAGACAAGCCTTTCATTTCACTGCATAATACTGCAGAGGCATAAGCAGGAACAGACCCAACGTTTATGTTTCTACAAAATATATGCATTTTCCTATATTTCCTTTATTTTAATGATAACTACGAGTAGAATCACTTTATAAAATCTGATGACAAATTTGTCAATCATTTAATAAATGGGGAGAATAATGAGATTTAAAAACTTTCACATACTGTTATATTTTGTTATAAAATCTGATGACAAATTTGTCAATCACTTGATAAATGGGGAGAATAATGAGATTTAAAAACTTTCACATACTGTTATATTTTGTTATAACTGATTAAGTAATCTAAATATTTGAAGCAACATTTAAAAGAAAGTTAACATATTGGTTAAAAGAAATTATATTTATTTCAATAACTAGAACATTCTTAAATGTAAAAGGTAAAACTTATAGCATTATTTTCTGTTACCGATGTCTAGCTCAGTTTTCATTAACAATCTTTAAATAAACATGTCCAACATGTATCCTTAATACGAGCTACGGCATTGGTTGCATGATATTTGAACTAATTTAATATTCATATACACCAATATGTATTTAATTGTTATTTTTTATGGGGCTATTATTTTCAGGTTCTTACAAAAATAATTATCATCTTCAGATAATATTTAAAGGTTTATTCAAATAAAATATTAAATCCATATTGGTGTTTGTACTTTTAAATTAGTTAAAATGCATGTTATTTGATTTATACGTAAAGTAAAGTAAATCGAAAAGCTAGTATTTTATATAAATATTAGTATATTTATAATTATTATATCAGTAAGTCATATCAGTGATACAGATAATTTTCATAAGTGTCCAAAACTTTGTGGGTGATGATTTTGGTTTAGTCGGTGACATGTCTGTTCTATAAATTGACTGCTTGCCAATGTATTTTATTCAGGGACTTTTAGAAGGTTTTTTCGATGAATGTGTTACACATAGTTTAGTAAACATAATATAGTAATACAAATTTATTTTTCAAGAGGAAAATCTATAAATATAATAAAAGATTACTTCTAGTAAATATCAAGAATCAAGATCCGAATAAGAACCACTGTTAAATATGAGGTAGTCAAGGTGATGTATAACTGGTCATTCCATAATAGTTACTGCAGTCTGTTTAATGCCCCTTCCTAAATGGAAAAGCTGCGTTGGATCAGTTTTGAGAAATTATCACAATTTATCCAACTTGAAGTTTTAAGAAAATAGAAGGTTTAAGTTGAAAATAACGAAATGTTGTAAATTTTTACACTGTTAAATATAATAGGTTGGTAAATAAACATATTTTTAAATAATGAACAAAGGAATGTATTATTTTCAACATAACAATACAATTAAATAAATAAGTTGATCGAAAAAGATGAATATGGTGATTAATATTTATTTCTTATTATAATGTATCTTACCTTGGAGTTCTATCTAAAACGAAGGCGGAGAACCAACATAAATTAGCTAAGTTTGTAACTTTCCAATTATTTTTTCAACTTTGTCAATTAGATTAGTGATTTTATCGATAGGGCTTCAGATTCAGTGGTAAAGTGGGACAACATGCTGCTGGATGCGTATTACACTGTCACAATGCTGTCAACCAATATATGTCACTTCGGTGGTAAAGTGGGACAACATGCTGCTGGGTGCGTATGATACGGTCACAAAGTTTTCAACCGTTTTACGTCACTTCGATGGTAAAGTGGGGGCAACATGCTTCTGGGTGCGTATGATACTGTCACAATGCTGTCAACCAATATATGTCACTTCGGTGGTGAAGTGGGGACAACATGCTGCTGGTTGCGTATGACACTGTCACAATGTTTTCAATCGTTTTACGTCACTTCGATGGTAAAGTGGGGGTATCATGCTGCTGGGTGCGTATAGCACTGTCACAATGTTTTCAATCGTTTTACGTCACATCGATGGTAAAGTGGGGGTAGCATGCTGCTGGGTGCGTATAACACTGTCACAATGTTTTCAATCGTTTTACGTCACTTCGTTGGTAAAGTGAGGCAACATGCTGCTCGGTGCGTATGATACTGTCACAATGTTGTCAACCATTTTACGTCACTTCGATGGTAAAGTGGGGGCAACATGCTGCTGGTTGCGTAAGACACTGTCACATTGCTTACAATCGTTTTACGTCACTTCGTTGGTAAAGTCGGACAACATGCTTCTGGGTGCGTATGACACTGTCACAATGTTGTCAACCGTTTTATGTCACTTCGGTGGTAAAGTGGGGACAATATGCTGCTGGTTGCGTATGACACTGTCACAATGTTGTTAACTGTGATACGTCACTTCGATGTTGAAGTGGGGGCAACATGCTGCTGGTTGCGTAAGACACTGTCACATTGCTTTCAATCGTTTTACGTCACTTCGTTGGTAAAGTCGGACAACATGCTTCTGGGTGCGTATGACACTGTCACAATGTTGTCAACCGTTTTATGTCACTTCGGTGGTAAAGTGGGGACAATATGCTGCTGGTTGCGTATGACACTGTCACAATGTTGTCAACTGTGATACGTCACTTCGATGTTGAAGTAGGGGCAACATGCTGCTGGTTGCGTAAGACACTGTCACATTGCTTTCAATCGTTTTACGTCACTTCGTTGGTAAAGTCGGACAACATGCTTCTGGGTGCGTATGACACTGTCACAATGTTGTCAACCATTATATGTCACTTCATTGGTAAAGTGGGGGCAACATGCTGCTGGGTTCGTATGACAATGTCACAATGTTGTCAACCGTTATATGTCACTTCAATGGTAAAGTGGGGGCAACATGCTGCTCGGTGCGTATGACAATGTCACAATGTTGTCAACCGTTATATGTCACTTCGGTGGTAAAGTAGGACAACATGCTTCTGGGTGCGTATGACACTATTACAATGTTGTCAACCGTTTTATGTCACTTCAATGGTAAAGTGGGGACAACATGCTGCTGGTTGCGTATGACACTGTCACAATGTTGTCAACTGTGATACGTCACTTCGATGTTGAAGTGGGTGCAACATGCTGCTGGTTGCGTATGACACTGTCACATTGCTTTCAATCGTTTTACGTCACTTCGTTGGTAAAGTCGGACAACATGCTACTGGGTGCTTATGACACAGTCACAATGATGTCAACCATTATATGTCACTTCAATGGTAAGTGGGGGCAACATGCTGCTGGGTACGTATGACAATGTTACAATGTTGTAAACTGTGATACGTCACTTCGATGTTGAAGTGGGGGCAACATGCTGCTGGTTGCGTATGACACTGTCACAATGTTTTCAACCGTTATATGTCACTTCAATGGTAAAGTGGGGGCAACATGCTGCTGGGTGCGTATGACAATGTCGCGTGTTGTCAACCGTTACATTTCATTTTGGTGGTAAAGTGGGGCAACATGCTTCTGGATGCGTATGACACTGTCACAATGTTGTCAACCGTTTTATGTCACTTCGATGGTAAAGTGGGGGCAGCATGCTGCTGTGTGCGTATGACACTGTCACAATGTTGTCAACTGTGATACGTTACTTAGATTTTGAAGTGGGGGCAACATGCTGCTGGTTGCGTATGACACTGTCACAATGTTGTTAACTGTGATACGTCACTTCGATGTTGAAGTGGGGGAACATGCTGCTGGGTGCGTGTGACACTGTCACAATGTTTTCAATCGTTTTACGTCACTTCGTTGGTAAAGTGGGGCAACATGCTTATGGGTGCGTATGACACTGTCACAATGTTGTCACCCGTTATACGTCACTTCGGTGGTAAAGTGGGGAGAACATGCTGCTGGTTGCGTATGACACTGTCACAATGTTGTCAACTGTGATACGTCACTTCGATGTTGAAGTGGGGCAACATGCTGCTTGGTGTAAATGATACTGTCTTAATGTTGTCACGGGTATTCCACGGTTCTTTATACTATGGGATGATTGATCTCAACATTATTGATTATAATATTATTTTTAATTTGGAATTTGCAAATTATTTTACATAAATATTTGGTTTTAAATAGGATAAAGTATTAATTAGTTGTTTTTATGTTTTACGCAGGATATAATGATAGTTTTTAGCTCTGGTCTTTGAACTTTTAAATAAAAAATTAATTCAAATAAATTTCATAGTAAAAATCAAATACAAGAATATAGTATCTTGACATAATTGCGGTAAACTAAAAAGTATTAAAATCCCTTTTAATTAACAAAATTCCTCTCTTAACTGTTAATGTATTAAACATTAGGCCTATATCACGCAAAGGCTAAGGTATTTTCACGTTATCAAGGTGTATTGTATGATTAGAACATATAGACCACATGTACATTGATTACCTACTATTAATTAATGTACCACAAATACCCAATGTGCATTGGTAGTTGGCAATGATGTGGCATTATGGTAAGCTTTATTGCTTTAGCTAACCATTTTGATTGGTTTACAATACATTATAGAATTAACAGTTATTTATGGAACTATTCAATTATTATTAAACAAAGTCGTTAGAGAATCTTTTTTCTGCATTAAAATATGTTTTTAATCATATAACTATATCTAAGTAGTTATTCATGTTAAAAATCATAGTTAAAAATGATGTTAGAATGGCGATCTTTTAACTTCTGTAGAGTTTCTATATAACTATTTCACCACTTACACGGAAATTTTTAAAGCTGAGTAGACAACAACATTTACTAAAACATTTAAGTTAAGGGCTTGAATATTTCATTACGCAAGGTTGAATAACTCTACTGCCGCTAATGTTTTACACTACCAGATAATATTCCATATCAGTAATGACTTACCATTTCAATATTTTGTTATACTTTTTCAACAAGACCAAATTACCGTGTTTGTCAATTGAATTATTGTCACATACTACAATCACTTTACTATTTAGCTCATAGCCCTTATGCTCTAAGTGAATAAGTATAAGATATAATTACTAATAATAACGCTTTTGGCAGTTTCATTCTTACTTATGTTTTTTATTTTTACCTAAACGTTTCGATGCCACTTTGGACATCTTCATCGGTCCATTAATTATAACAATGGCTTACTTAAGTTTAAGAATTGAAGTATAAGATACCATAATCAACGTCACATTACAGCTTTAATTTCACCCCGGCTTCAGTCAGCTGAGTTATTACAACAATATTTGGTCGACACAAACCCTGAGGAGACCTGCATTCTTCTGTCAACACAATAAATCATGAGCCCAGTCATTGGGGTATAAACCATCAAGTTATTTCTTCTATGTCGGTATTTTACAATTGCATTTTTTTAAGTCTGAAACATTTACAATATTACTAACTTTTCTTTAGCATTATAGGTCTGTGTATAGCAATTAATTCGTACTTTATATTACAACATACATTTAATATTACTGCTGTTAAAGGTATACGAACTAAGTTATAGTTATCTTTACCAAAAGTACACGGTTTTTGTTATTAAAAGCAATAACGGATAGTGGTATTCTACAAATTATGGTTGTATATTAAAACAGTGTTTGTCATGCATTACTATAAACATTATTTGCTAAGAGATTTTAATATTATTACGGAACTGGTACTAATATTTTTGCTGATTGGGCCTGATAATGACCGGTGTGACTGTTGACCGGTGTGACCGATCGCCTTGTACCGTTTATGGTATATTTACCGTCTTGTATGTAGGTACAGTAAATATATTGTGTAGTGTTGTGAGACGTAGTTTTATTTTATCCTGAAAACTTTTGTTCTCAAATATATATGTTAAAATACAAGCTATATTAGTTACAAAAGTAAAGTTTTGCAACCATGAGAGTAAATATGCCTGTTTTCGTTATATTATCATAATTTAGTTGTTTTACTTAACTTTGATCCTACACTACATCTTATGTTTTATTATTTCACTCACTAATGATTTGGAATACAAATTAAAACTAAACTGATGTTTGTTCTTAAAACAGTCACAAAATATGTACTTAGGTCATTAATACTAATATCACTAATCAAATATATATTTATGTTTATTTCCTAACACAATGCCATTATTTGAAATACAAATGTTGAAGAATTATATTATGAATCATTATTTAACTCAAGGTATTTCAATGTTTAAGATCTCGACATGGTTAGTTACGCTAGAGATTACGCTGAGAAAGTTCTTGTATTGTTCTGGCCAAGGTCAGTTGTCAGATGTTCCAGGTCGCACTAGTGCCTGTGTCATGACCTGACGGCTACTCAAGAAACCAGGACCACAGAAAACTATATTGGCCAACGGCTTAACGTGCCTTCCGCAGGACGGGGTCAGGCTGAGTTTGAAGTGACAAGGACTTCACCGGGAATTGAACCCGGGCTCTATGACGTTTTTGTGGTACACATTTCATACATATATTTAAAGTAATTTTAATTAAATTTCGATTACAAAGAATTAATTAAGAATTTTACATTGCAACTTAGTATTTCCAAAATAAAACATGGTTAATTGGGGTAATACCATTGGTTGGAATTCTGTACTGAGTGGAGAAAAATAGTGTAAAAACATCATAATATACTTTTAGAAATACAATAATGTGCATTGGAAGCTCATATGTATATCAAGGAAATACCAAGGATATTATGTGAATCTTATGGTACCTAGGAGAAAATCACTTTTTCGTATATGACTTGATTAAATTGTACATCGATGGTTGCCGTTGGAAAAGTTAATAAAGAGTGAAAGCGAAATACATACAGTTAGATCTCAGTACAACCGCAAATAACACCGAATGTCCGTCCCGTGGTGGGGGGATGGTGGGGGGGGGGTGGTCCGATCTCACCCCGCGGTTGATCTAATATGTTTGAACCCGTACCGGACCTGATACATACCTTGATCACGGCTCTGGACCATGATAAATACACCTGCAAGAGTCTCGTGAGCAATGCTGTCAACCTCAAATACTATTTGATTTACATACTTTTGATAACACTTTTACATAATAATGTTAAATAATGTTTATAAAATTCTGATCGTTTCACAAGATGGTAACATAACTAAGGAATGGGGTACAACAAATAAGAAACTATTTTTAGTATTTTTTTTTTAGAAATCGCTAAGGGTATAACAAGTTTTCTAAAAAAATGCATGTAAAAGTACCAGGCAAGAAACGAAACAATTTAGAAAAAAGTGTTGTAAATTCTTTTCGGTGAGAAAGTTATACCATTTACTCCCGGGACAACCAGAGTATTTTCATTTTATTGGTTTTAGGCCACACAGTAAATATATTTATATCATTCGTTCAAACGTAAATCAATTTTGAAAATTTTTAATTTTTATTACTTAGTTATTAAATTCAGTAGTTTAATGTTTATAAAAAAGACTAGCGTAACAGCCTTTCAAAAATCAACGGCAAAGGTTGTGACTATCGATCGTTCTGAAAAATGATAACGGGTGTTGCCTATGTAAACATATGAATATTTGGTTTAGCTGTGACTGTTAACAATGAATACGTAAACGTTTATGTATTCATTGCTGTTAGCGTCCAGCTGAACACAGTCTACAAATGTAAAGAATTTCGTTTTTATAATGTTTTAGTCTGAAGTGAGTACCTACTTAAGGACGATTTTTATTGCCTTCTATAATAATCATACATCCAAGTTTGGAAGCGGGGTGTTATTCTTCCCTTAGAAAACAAAAACCATAAATAACAAATAACATTGTATAAGCTCACTGAAATTATAATTATGCCCATTATAAGATAGAAAATCAAAATGCAAGTTTTAAAAATGGGTTAAATAGGTCCAAAATAACCCATGATTTGGCAGAATAGTTTATATGGTAGAGCGGGAATCAACTCAACTTATTCTTTGTCTAATAAGTGGTTTTATGTTTATAATTTATTTGTCTATGTTCTCAAATTTTTCTTTATTAATAGTACCCACAACTACCATATTATAATATTTATTTATTTTCAACAACATGTTTACCATTTATGAAGTATTATGCCCAAAAAATTTATTTCTCAAAGTATAAATTTAGTATAATATTTATTTATTTTCAACAACATGTTTACCATTTATAAACTATTATGCCCAAAAAATGTATTTCTCAAAATATAAATTTTTTTCAATCGTAATTTATATAGCCCCCTAATTCCCAGGATGACATTCAGACTGGTTTATAATAGTTATGAGGTTGGCTTTAGGTATGTCTAAACATTAAGTGATTTCGCTTTCCATTATGACAACTTTCCCTTTCTCCTGGTTCCCTCCATTTTTTTATACAGCAGGGAACAGGAAGAAGTGGTCGCTAGTTGATGAACATAGACATACCTTGTCAGTCAGCCCAGAAAGGTGGAGACAGTCAGACCACCTGTTTGAGAGCTGTTAAACAGCTGGCACAGGAGCCGCGGATGGTCCTATAGGTTGATTGGCAATTACATCCCGTCCCAAATTTTCTATCCCTGCTAGTTGATGAACATAGATATACCTTGTCAGTCAGCCCAGAAGGGTGGAGCAGACCACCTGTTTGAGAGCTGTTAAACAGCTGGCACAGGAGCCGCGGATGGTCCTATAGGTTGATTGGCAATTACATCCCGTCCCACATTTTCTATCCCTGCTAGTTCCCCTCCTTCTGGTGACCTGCGCAGTATTTACATGTAGAAGATGTGGTCGCTAGTTGATGAACATAGATATACCTTGTCAGTCAGCCAAGAAAGGTGGAGCAGACCACCTGTTTGAGAGCTGTTAAACAGCTGGCACAGGAGCCGCGGATGGTCCTATAGGTTGATTGGCAATTACATCCCGTCCCACATTTTCTATCCCTGCTAGTTGATGAACATAGATATAGCTTGTCAGTCAGCCCAGAAGGGTGGAGCAGACCACCTGTTTGAGAGCTGTTAAACAGCTGGCACAGGAGCCGCGGATGGTCCTATAGGTTGATTGGCAATTACATCCCGTCCCACATTTTCTATCCCTGCTAGTTGATGAACATAGATATACCTTGTCAGTCAGCCCAGAAGGGTGGAGCAGACCACCTGTTTGAGAGCTGTTAAACAGCTGGCACAGGAGCCGCGGATGGTCCTATAGGTTGATTGGCAATTACATCCCGTCCCACATTTTCTATCCCTGCTAGTTCCTCTCCTTCTGGTGACCTGCGCAATATTTACATGTAGAAGATGTGGTCGCTAGTTGATGAACATAGATATACCTTGTCAGTCAGCCCAGAAGGGTGGAGCAGACCACCTGTTTGAGAGCTGTTAAGCAGCTGACACAGGAGCCGCGGATGGTCCTATAGGTTGATTGGCAATTACATCCCGTCCCACATTTTCTATCCCTGCTAGTTCCTCTCCTTCTGGTGACCTGCGCAATATTTACATGTAGAAGATGTGGTCGCTAGTTGATGAACATAGATATACCTTGTCAGTCAGCCCAGAAGGGTGGAGCAGACCACCTGTTTGAGAGCTGTTAAGCAGCTGGCACAGGAGCCGTGGATGGTCCTATAGGTTGATTGGCAATTACATCCCGTCCCACATTTTCTATCCCTGCTAGTTCCTCTCCTTCTGGTGACCTGTGCAATATTTACATGTAGAAGATGTGGTCGCTAGTTGATGAACATAGATATACCTTGTCAGTCAGCCCAGAAAGGTGGAGCAGACCACCTGTTTGAGAGCTGTTAAGCAGCTGGCACAGGAGCCGCGGATGGTCCTATAGGTTGATTGGCAATTACATCCCGTCCCACATTTTCTATCCCTGCTAGTTCCTCTCCTTCTGGTGACCTGCGCAATATTTACATGTAGAAGATGCGGTCGCTAGTTGATGAACATAGATATACCTTGTCAGTCAGCCCAGAAAGGTGGAGCAGACCACCTGTTTGAGAGCTGTTAAACAGCTGGCACAGGAGCCGCGGATGGTCCTATAGGTTGATTGGCAATTACATCCCGTCCCACATTTTCTATCCCTGCTTGTTCCTCTCCTTCTGGTGGCCTGCGCAATATTTACATATGGAAGACGTGCCTATCGCCTCTGTCGACGTCTCCTAACCCAGCAATCTAGTATTTAGCCCTGTAAAAAGCCATATAACTCCAGTAGTCTCATTATATGTCATTACTGGTATTGGTTTTAACACAGATCATTCCCTAGTTGCGTCGGCGTCTGAATGAGAGATTAAGATTTATTAATTACATATTATACTGTTATACGGGTATTTATTTGCAACTTTTATTTTTCTGTCATGTTTATTTAGTAGTATATGTTCTTTGATTTTACTGTATTTTGTCGTTTATCTGTCTCTTTTACTTATGGGGGATTTAATCTATGATTAAATTAATACAAATGCCAATACTAAAGATAAACGTAAGTAGGACTACCCCCACTTGAGCAAGCCAATCAGAAGCCAGCATTTTGGTCACGTGACTTGTGACGTCATTAGGCTCCGCCCCCAAGATGGCGGCGCCCATGGTGACTTCACTTTTTTCCCGCCAAATTCCCTAACCTCACTTTTTTCCCGCCAGATTGTGCAGTGTTGCTAACCTAGCAGAGCTTATACCAACCTAGCAGCTGGCGACGTAGCTGTGACGTATTTGGCAATGTAGAGATCATGTGAGGCCAAGTGCTAAACTTACGAAAAACGATTTTATTTTAACATTTTCAGTCTTTTGTTATGGAAATCTTACTTTTTTATTTTATCAATGAATTAAGCTCTACAAAACAAACAATTTGGGGATTTGATCATTAATCTACGTCAATAGAGTACTGAGATATTGAAAGTATTAAACACAGTACGTTGTCTAATGCTATTCTTATGAAGAATAAGTAACACGTTATACAGGTAATTGGTTATTTATAAACATAAGTTGATAAAACTTAATATGTGGTTTAGTTTAACTAAACTACAACTATGTGGTTTTAATGAATTAAGCTCTACAAAACAAACAATTTGGGGATTGGATCATTAATCTACGTCAATAGAGTACTGAGATATTGAAAGTATTAAACACAGTACGATGTCTAATGCTATTCTTATGAAGAATAAGTAACACGTTATACAGGTAATTGGTTATTTATAAACATAAGTTGATAAAACTTAATATGTGGTTTAGTTAAACTAAACTACAACTATGTGGTTTATTGATATTTTCATAAAAAACCAAACAAACGTACATAGTCGGTTCTAATGTTATCCTTATGGAGAATAAGTCAAATTTAATATCTTACTTATTTATCTACATATATTGATAAAACTTGGTATCAACTTTATGTGGTTCTGATATATGAATATTCATGTAAAATACCCTTACTGCAGCAAACCTACATACACAGACTAATGCAAATATATGGACTTTGTGCTATAAAATTGTATTTCCGGTGTATATAGCCGTCAACCGACATAGTTTAGACAAACTTTACCTTTTGACTGTATCCTTGACTCGATAGCCTACGGTGAATCGCACAAAGGATTTAATTTATAACTGAAATTATTCTAAGTCTAAAACTAATTACTACAAGGAATGTTAAATGCTAATGTACTAATAAATTATCACGACTGTAACTTTAAATTAGACCGTAACCTTGAATTGATGACCTACGATGGAACGCACAAAGGTTTAAATTTATAACTGAAATTATTCCAAGTCCAAAACTAAATACTACAAGTAAATGTAACTGCTAATATAGTCTCACGACGACCATCTGAAAATATTTCTCACTCGGGACTTGGATACTTTTCTGAATTGATACACCAAGTATTGTGAAGGTCAGAGGAGAAACTATCGTAAAATAGAGCAAAGCAGACTTAAATGTGCTGAGCTCCACACCATAAGGTTGTATCGATTAAATACACCAAAAGGTGGATCGGCTTATTATTCATTGTCCTTCAAAAAATTTTTTTTTTCTTTACAGCTGATATAACCTTGGTCGTATCTGATTTCTGATTGCACTTTTTTTGCTCGTCTTGGCGAGCCGTGTAATTTTAGTACCCCCGATAACCTACGGTGAATCTCACAAAGGATTAAATTTATAACTAAAATTATTCTATGTCTAAAACTAAATACTACAAGGAATGTTAAATGCTAATGTACTAATAAATTCTCACGACTGTAACTTTAAATTAGACCGTAACCTTGAATTGATGACCTACGATGGAACGCACAAAGGTTTAAATTTATAACTAAAATTATTCCAAGTCCAAAACTAAATACTACAAGGAAATGTAACTGCTAATTTAGTCTCACGACGACCATCTGAAAATATTTCTCACCCGGGACTTGGATAATTTTCTGAACAGATACACCAAGTACTATGGACTTAGCATTGTGAACGTCAGAGGAGAACCCATCTTACAATAGAGCGAAGCAGACTTAAATGTGCTCAGCTCAGCTCTGCACCAGACGATAGGATAAATAAATCATGCAGATGATTGATTTGATAGTTTTAAAAAGATAAAACATGAAAGAACGCGACAAAAACAAAAGCTTATAGCATTACGTAGAGATAAAAACGCCATGCTTATCCAATTGTTGATGTGTTCTGGAAGAGCAGGGATTAATCCTCGACAAGTCTTCATCGGTGCTAGCCATACTTTATTTTTATCCCATAAGAGTAATGCTAACTTTGTGACACGATTCCTAAAAATCAATTGCGATAAAATCATGGATAAGGCGATGAAAAGGTATAATTGTCCATTACAAACTTTAACATTAATAATATTAGTAGGATTATACACGACCCTATTTTAATTACTGAGGGAAACGCTTGCAGCTAAAAATATTTTCCAAAAAGATACCTAAAACTCCATCAGAGAAGCATATCATTTCCAGAGGTTTGATTCGATGGTCAGAGTGTGACAACAGCAAAGGTGGATCGGTTTATTATTAATACTAAACTATAAATTATGTTACTATCGAGAATGTTTTTTATATCAATCAATAATATCATATTTTACTCGATTTAAAAAGAAAAAGAAATTCTGTGAATATTATTTACAGTAATATTAAATCATTCAATTTTCAAAATTGATGAAATATTAGTTATTATTAATTTTTTCGATATAAAATATAATAACAATCTTGGGATTGAATAGTAACGCTTTCTGGCGGTGTCATGGGGAGGTATTACCGACACACTTTACCGACCTGAATATTATGCGAGTCCTAGCGGCTATGGTCAGAACTACTTCGGACTGAATACTGTGCCAGCTCTGGCGGTCGCAATCTGAACTACTTAACAGCGCACAATTATTGGCCAAATTGATATGAAAATCTCACTTAGAAAGATGAACAGTATTGTAGAGGACAGGTTTTAATATAACTTCTAACTATTAGTCACAACTAAACACCCGAAGTTGAATTTTTTGTCTTTATTAGTGCCAACTCATAGTGATCGGAGTGATATTTTTAAGAATAGGGACAGTGAAAGAGCTTGCAACATAATCGTTCGTATATAGACATTTGGTAGACAATGGAACTAAATGTAAGCGCTACTTCCGGGAGTCGAAAGATCGATTTTTTTGTTGGTTAAACGTATTAAAGATTACTACTATTGTTATTATTATTTGCTTAATAAAACTACTAGAATACCCTTTAAAATTAATTTTTGTATTCACTGACATGTGTTGATAAACGGCAATTTTATTTTAAAGATACATTTTTTAGGTATATTGCACACATATTTGTTTTGTTAAAAGCATCTATTTTCAATAAAAATGTGTAAGCTTGAAATCTAGAATAAATATTACCCTTTTGGGACAACTATTTTTGAATGGATTGGACTACTATCCAACAACATTACAACAATATCATATTAGGTTTGTAGCGAGTGAAAGTCAACTTTAACATATTTAACCTAATTCATGTAAGGCCTTTCCTACAAACTATGTGAAACAAACCAACAGACCAACAACTGTAAATAGTGAGCTAATTATTTGACTTCTAGCGTTAATTTTAGATTACAACTTCATTTCATTAAATTAATTATTAAATATAATCTATTGTTGATGAAACCCCGTTATAAAAAACATGAAACTTTTAAAAAGAAATAATTTAGATACAAAAAATATAAATTTGTAATACAACCAGATACAACGGCATACCAATTGAGTTGCACACTGCATTACCAACATGTGTTAAACTTAAACCGAGAACCAAATTAGTTTTAATGAGTTTCAAATATAAAGTTGTAAGTTTTGGATATTTTCTTAGGGGTTTCAAACTATAGGTTACATGCATGTCAAATCCTATCCTATCACTGATAACACTGATAACACTGATCTCAATAACGACACCAACGATTTCCTTTAAATTATGGAAATAATTAATTTCTGGGATAAAAATAAGTTCTAGACTGTTCTCAAACCCAGGAAAAATCAAATAATCTAGAAAAACGAAAATGAAAAGTTAAAACATTAACATAGGGCTTATGGAGTTTAAAATCAAAACAAAAGAATTGTAACAGCTGTTTATAATCAATCAATGAACTGACAAATTAATGCTCATGTTGTTTATGATTATTAAAATGTGGTTTCCTTAGAACAGAGTTTAAAAGATTTGAGTGAATATTACATAAATAGGGTAGTGAAATAAATCTAAGGGTCATTGAGCTATAAATAACAATTTTAGTGACCATTAAAGTGTAGAAAATAGGCAAATGAGCTATAAAAATCCGATTATCAGTTGGGGAAGTGGTGAAATATTACTCCAAGTCATCTGAACAAACTAACTGGCCTTCTCTGAGCAAAGACTGCAAATTGCAGTTGCGATTCATTATTACATTTTTTATTCACATATTAATGGCATTTATTATTATTATTATTGTATCAAACGACTAAAACAGATGTGCACGATTCGAGGTAATTAACAAATGTTCACAATAACTTTTCAAAAACAAATTGTTGTAATTTTGTTAACCAACAATTTTAAAAATCCAATGACTCTATTAGTTTTATTGCGTACAGCATACACGGCACATCATTACATCTACGACTCTCGTATGAAAATCAAATAAACGTTCAAATAGAAATACTGTAGAGGAATTTCATTAGAAAAAATAACAATGGTTATAAGATTATTATTATAAAATGCTTCTTATGCTCCCTTTTTTAGTAATTTTAAATTAAACTCAAATTCCATTAGTGCGCACAATTGCTGCTACTATAATTATTTTTGCGATGATGTAATTGTACAGTGAGTGATAAATTCAACGTACAACAGGATACACCACATTTGATTGTTGTCTTTAACATGTCAAACTCCATTAAGTAATTCCTAGCCATATGGGTCAAACATGGTTTTAATGTCATATTGATGGGGTAGTAGTTCTCTAATAAGCTAAAGTACCTGGGGTCAAGCTTTGCAATGTGTTAGTTTAGACGACTTGGAGAAATATTTCACCACTTCCCCCAACTGAATATCATATTGCATACCTCATTGCTCTATTTTGCATTTTAAGGTCACTCCAGGTTGTTATTTACAGCTCAATGTCCCTTTGGTTTATTTCAGATATGAAATATATATATATATATATAATCTTCACTAAACAGTTTTAGTCACTGCTCTCAGTAAACCTTCAGTTAACAATTAATTAATCATAAACAACACGAGTACTACATTGAAAGTTCCCTGACCGATTATTATGACAATTTATTTCTTTTGATTTTAAACTCCATAAGGCCGATGTTAATTTTTTAACTTTTCATTTTCGTTTCTTGCATTATTTCATTTTTTTTTGGGGGGGGATGAGACTTTAGAAATTAATTTTAACCCAAAAATTAGTTATTTACAACAATTGAAGGAAATCGTTGGTGCCGATTTTGAGATCAGATTTACAAGCAAGCAAGCAAGTAAACCGCTACTCATTACTCGTTACTCATTTTAGAGTATAGGATTTTAAGTCGGGGAATATGTTAAAGGGTAATTAAATGTCTTTACTAGGACCTACTGCTCACATTCAAGCAAATGTTCTCATATTTCTGACACCCTCATGACTAAAACTGTTTAGTGAAGATTATATATATATAGAGTAGTCATATCTGAAATAAACCAAAGGGACATTGAGCTGTAAATAACAACCTGGAGTGACCTTAAAATGCAAAACAGAGCAATGAGGTATACAATATGATATTCAGTTGGGGGAAGTGGTGAAATATTTCTCCAAGTCGTCTAAACTAACAAATTGCAAAGCTTGGCCCCAGGTACTTTAGCTTATTAGAGAACTACTACCCCATCAATATGACATTAAAACCATGTTTGACCCATATGGCTAGGAATTACTTAATGGAGTTTGACATGTTAAAGACAACAATCAAATGTGGTGTATCCTGTTGTACGTTGAATTTATCACTCACTGTACAATTACATCATCGCAAAAATAATTATAGTAGCAGCAATTGTGCGCACTAATGGAATTTGAGTTTAATTTAAAATTACTAAAAAAAGGGAGCATAAGAAGCATTTTATAATAATAATCTTATAACCATTGTTATTTTTTCTAATGAAATTCCTCTACAGTATTTCTATTTGAACGTTTATTTGATTTTTATACGAGAGTCGTAGATGTAATGATGTGCCGTGTATGCTGTACGCAATAAAACTAATAGAGTCATTGGATTTTTAAAATTGTTGGTTAACAAAATTACAACAATTTGTTTTTGAAAAGTTATTGTGAACATTTGTTAATTACCTCGAATCGTGCACATCTGTTTTAGTCGTTTGATACAATAATAATAATAATAATAAATGCCATTAATATGTGAATAAAAAATGTAATAATGAATCGCAACTGCAATTTGCAGTCTTTGCTCAGAGAAGGCCAGTTAGTTTGTTCAGATGACTTGGAGTAATATTTCACCACTTCCCCAACTGATAATCGGATTTTTATAGCTCATTTGCCTATTTTCTACACTTTAATGGTCACTAAAATTGTTATTTATAGCTCAATGACCCTTAGATTTATTTCACTACCCTATTTATGTAATATTCACTCAAATCTTTTAAACTCTGTTCTAAGGAAACCACATTTTAATAATCATAAACAACATGAGCATTAATTTGTCAGTTCATTGATTGATTATAAACAGCTGTTACAATTCTTTTGTTTTGATTTTAAACTCCATAAGCCCTATGTTAATGTTTTAACTTTTCATTTTCGTTTTTCTAGATTATTTGATTTTTCCTGGGTTTGAGAACAGTCTAGAACTTATTTTTATCCCAGAAATTAATTATTTCCATAATTTAAAGGAAATCGTTGGTGTCGTTATTGAGATCAGTGTTATCAGTGTTATCAGTGATAGGATAGGATTTGACATGCATGTAACCTATAGTTTGAAACCCCTAAGAAAATATCCAAAACTTACAACTTTATATTTGAAACTCATTAAAACTAATTTGGTTCTCGGTTTAAGTTTAACACATGTTGGTAATGCAGTGTGCAACTCAATTGGTATGCCGTTGTATCTGGTTGTATTACAAATTTATATTTTTTTTATCTAAATTATTTCTTTTTAAAAGTTTCATGTTTATTAACGGGGTTTCATCAACAATAGATTATATTTAATAATTAATTTAATGAAATGAAGTTGTAATCTAAAATTAACGCTAGAAGTCAAATAATTAGCTCACTATTTACAGTTGTTGGTCTGTTGGTTTGTTTCACATAGTTTGTAGGAAAAGCCTTACATGAATTAGGTTAAATATGTTAAAGTTGGCTTTTACTCGCTACAAACCTAATATGTTATGGTTGTAATGTTGTTGGATAGTAGTCCAATCCATTCAAAAATAGTTGTCCCAAAAGGGTAATATTTATTCTAGATTTCAAGCTTACACATTTTTATTGAAAATAGATGCTTTTAACAAAACAAATATGTGTGCAGTATACCTAAAAAATTTATCTTTAAAATAAAATTGCCGTTTATCAACACATGTCAGTGAATACAAAAATTAATTTTAAAGGGTATTCTAGTAGTTTTATTAAGCAAATAATAATAACAATAGTAGTAATCTTTAATACGTTTAACCGACAAAAAAATCGATCTTTCGACTCCCGGAAGTAGCGCTTACATTTAGTTCCATTGTCTACCAAATGTCTATATACGAACGAGTATGTTGCAAGCTCTTTCACTGTCCCTATTCTTAAAAATATCACTCCGATCACTATGAGTTGGCACTAATAAAGACAAAAGATTGACAACATCATCATCAATGTCATCATAAAGCATCAAAGCCACAAGGGCTTCCCTCTTCCTATAAATACTCGTCACTAGTTTGGACACAACTGAATTTTCGAACCGTTATTTACGGAGTCATAAGAACCACCTCTCCGGATTTTACACGGCGGAATCTCCGCAGCAGAAAATTCCGCACTTTCTGCCGTAAATTCTGCACTTCCTGCCGTAAATTCCGCAGTCTGTGGAACCATAGCTTTACATCGATGTGTAGTGCGGTCTGGAGAGCTCGCGCTCATAGTCGGGATATCCCAAAATTCGGTCCGGCAGGGCTCAAGGTCACATTCCAAAGTGTAGGACTCGTCGCAGCGCTCAGTACAGCGTCTCATAACGCGTGCACAGTTAAATTAGGTTTACGGTGCCAGGAAGTTGTTTATAGTAAAATGGTTTTCGGAATCGTATTACTGAATAAATTATTTATCTTTTGGTTTTAAATTCAAATGTATTTATCATCTAATTATGACGTAAAAACTCGAGTAGTTTTCGATATTAGTATACAAATATCGATCTTCAAGTAAAATATAACCACTAATCAGATATGTTTACCTTATCTTATCGCATAATGTGTGATCATTCCCAACAAATAAGTCTCTCATTATTTACCACCTAATTTACTTTAGGCCTTCATGTCAATTTATAAGATTCCTCTTAAGCCTAATTACATCTCAAAAACTGAATTTTCTATCAAAATTAAAAGCTAATAATTGCAATACAATATGGAGTAAAATGTACGTAATTAATATTTTCTATGCGAAGATCCATGTAGAATGAGTAGCATTTAATTATGCTAGATGTGGTAAATCAGCGTGGAGCTATGGCCCGCGTCGGCGCAGCGGTGCGCGTAGAACTGAACATAGCGATAATTTACATCAGATTATTCAATAAACTATAAGTTCTATCGAAAATTTTTGTGAATAAAAATTTAAGATCATCTAATTAGCTACAAAGTTCTCGCTGGAAGTTTTTCCCTACCTCAAAAATAAAAAAATGTCTCGCTTATCGATCTTTTGTCATGACATGCTGTTACAACTCTCTAATATTTTCATTATTAAAAATTACACATAATTTTAAACTAAAATATATTTATACTGTTGGACGCGGGAATTCATGCAGAAAAGGAATATATAAGTTTCATTGTGGTTTTATTATTATTAAGATGTACAGGAGCGTGTAACCGACAACGCGCTCACCGCTCGGGATTACCGTTTTGCCGTGTCCTACACTTTGGATCTAGCCGAACCGTTATCTGTCCATTTGGCGAGCTCGCCATGGTTTCTACCTTGATGAGCGCGTACAGTCAGCTGGCGATCAAGTTCAAGGTCGCGTGAGACGGAAACAGCTGTCTACTGTTGTCACCTGCGCGGCACCGCCTTTTGATTTGGTAAATACTCTCTAAGCCCACTCTTAGTAGTTAAATCAGGTGTTCAATTTTGTCTGCCACATTGCTCTTAATTTTTATTTGGTTAAGATCGGTGCCACTGCAGTACTTCTGATTTCCTTTTGCTACCGTATAAAAATTAAAATTTAATGTATTATTTTTTTATTATTAGTGAATTCCCATTGGAAAGTGAACTATTAGCATGACCCGCACGGTGAAACTTAAGCCCGGGACCACCATAGAAGTTCCTAACGTGACCCTTGAACACGTTTTGGGGGGTCATTCAAAATTTTATATATATATATATGTGTATGCACTCTAGCGGTCGCATTTTTTGTCCGATTTACTTCAAATTTGGTAGGGTTGTTCCTTTCTATAATCTGTTGGACAAGTTCGTTGGGCAAAACAATCGGAAAACTCTAAACCCATTTTTGGGGATTAATCTTTCAAATTTCGAGTTTTTGGGCCCAAAAAGGGTCAGAAAAGCCCCAGATGTAAAATGAATGCATGTAAAAAGATGGGAAATAGAGAGGCGAAAGTTTTAAGCCCTCTCTCGTCATTCTAGCATAAATATTTACCGAGTTATTAAAGAAAATGTGTATGGGCTAAACACAGTACGTTGTCTTATGGGGTTTTACACTAGAAACGCATGTTATTCCTTTGTTAGAGTACTTTTATCATCCCCAGCAACTCACACCTACTTTCAAGCCTGTCTGGACCTTCTCCTAACCTTATAATGCGCAAAATTGTATTAACAGCTTTGCAAGTAAATGAAACCAGGAGTATCAGAGCAGCCAAAAAATCAATGTTTTCAGATTTCAATAAAAATTGGACAAATATATGTTTTTACACTGATTTTGGGTTTTAAAAGTTTTTATGTGGAAATTCACTTCCCTCACGTCAGCGTGCTGCGTGCAAATTCGTTTATAATTGTATGCAATAAAGTGTATTAGAATGATGCGAAATTAATTCGTATCGTTAACTTCGGGAAAATCTCTAAGGCTAAAATGGTATTAACGACTGTGCTATGGAAATAGTTTTAGTGCAAGTTTAATAAACAGTTGTATCTTAATTATACTAATGTACAGATATGTAATGTAGTCCTAAAATATAAATAAATAGAATCATTGTGCTCTTGCCGATAGGTAAATGATAAAAGTATAAAGTATTCAAAATTATTAGATTGCTCGCTTAGTCAGCTTCATGTTTGAATTCTCTAAGGGTTATAAATTAATAACAAGAAGTTTAAAATACTTTCCCTTTCCTATGTTATTTTATACAACCAAATTAAAAGTTGCAATCAATCGATAATCAATCGATCAAAATTTTCCGAGGCAGTGTAACATTTAAAAATAAAGAAGGTGGTAATGTATGTTAAATTTTAAATACAATTTTAATCTTACCAAGATTTGTCGTTAATTAATGATTGATAGATCCAGTATTATTTATGTCATTATGTATGTTATGTTATATATGTTTTGGTATGAAAACACTCAGAAGATTACAGACCTTAATTTTAGCTACAGTTTATGTAGTTCTGATGAATATCAAGAAAATTGTAGACCACCAAACAACAAAAACTTTATTATTTTAGGAGTTACCTACAATTATTGATCAATATCTCCTGTTATATTTAATTATTTGATATGTTTTGGTCTTAAAATAGTCGCTAAATTACAGACTTTCATTTGAGCTATTGATAATTTAAAGCGGACAGGTTTGAGGCGATTTATAATATTCAAATTAACATCAACTTTTATTAAACAAAATTGCCTTTAATTAATGAACCATACCTCAAATTCTTATTACATTATGCTATGTATTTTAGTCTAAGAACCTTCAGTGAAATACTGGCTTTTATTTAAGTCTTTTATTAGTGAAATTGGACAAGTTTTAAGGAAACGTACTGTGGACAACCAACATAAAGTTTAATTTTTCCAAGGGATTTCTTTAAGAAAAGATCATTGTCTCCTGAATAATTTATGTTTCTATATATATTTTGGTATGAGAACAATCAGTAAATTACAGATTTCATTGAGCTATTATTTATTTTGGAATGATGAACTTTATGCGAACTGCTTGATTCTTTGTGCGTTCTGACAATAAATTACAGATTAAAATGTTCCTCAAGAAATATATTTTTATATGATATAAAAAACCTAGGTTCGTCAAGGATTACCGCTCCAACCGAGTTGGCTGGTTAATTACCAGAAACCTTGTGAAATGAGTCAGTAATTATGGTATTTACCAAAGATTAGTGTTGTACTTAATAGGGAATATTTTTTTCCAGAACTCAAGCTCTCTTTGTCCTGATCTGACACTAACAGATTCTGACCGGACAATTTAAGTTTGTGATTTAATGAATTATTTTCAATTTAGCTTTTGGGGACTGAGACATAGATATTCTCTTGTTTATTGTCTGATACTGGAGCAATCCACTGTAGTATAAATAATACTGCCTGAAGTCTGAACATTGACCTTATTTACTAGTTTAAAGTACTTTCTTGTTAATTATATTACTCTTTATTTCCTTAGATCTTTGCTATAGGTTATAGTGTTGTAAATGTTGTTTTCGTATTTCGTTCTTTATACCAGTAAGTATTCTAGTAGTTATTTTAAGTTATTTTAATTAATTAAATATTTTAATTTAGCTTTTGGCGATTGAGACATACTACATTAACTTAGAATTTACATTTTTCAACTTCGGGTGTTTAGTTGTGACTAATAGTTAGAAGTTATATTAAAACCTGTCCTCTACAATACTGTTCATATTTCTAAGTGAGATTTTTATGACAATTTGGCTAATTGTGCAATGTTAAGTAGTTCTGATTGCAACCGCCAGAGCCGGCACAGTATTCAGTCCGATGTAGTTCTGACCATAGCCGCTAGGACTCGCATAATATTCAGATCGGTAAAGTGTGTCGGTAATACCTCCACATGACACCGCCAGAAAGCGTTATTATTCAATCCCAAGATTGTTATCATATTTTATATCGAAAAAATTAATGATAACTAATATTTCATCAATTTTGAAAATTGAATGATTTAATATTACTGTAAATAATATTCATGGAATTTCTTTTTCTTTTTAAATCGAGTAAAATATGATATTATTGATTGATATAAAAAAACATTCTCGATAGTAACATAATTTATAGTTTAGTATTAATAATAAACCGATCCACCTTTGCTTTTGTCACACTCTGACCATACTACACTCTGACATACCACATTAACTTAAAATTTACATTTTTCAATTTCGGGTGTTTAGTTGTGACTAATAGTTAGAAGTTATATTAAAACCTGTCCTCTACAATACTGTTCATCTTTCTAAGTGAGATTTTTATAACAATTTGGTCAATTGTGCACTGTTAAGTAGTTCTGATTGCTTACAGTCGTGAGACTACATTCCTTGTAGTATTTAGTTTTAGACTTAGAATAATTTCAGTTATAAATTTATTCCTTTGTGCGATTCACTTTTGGCTATCAAGTCAAGGATACAGTCAAAAGGTAAAGTTTGTCCAAAGTATGTCATGTGGGTACTCAAATTACGCGATTTGATCGGGCGAAACAGGAAGGTGCAGTCAGAATTCAGAGCTCACCATGGAGATAGCAGCAAAAACAAAAAACAACTATTTTCGAGGTTAAACCTGAGTAACTTCTTTATTTATGGTCTAAAGTATACCGAGTGGGTTCTCAAATTACTCGACACGCCAAGAAGAGCAAGAAGGTGCAATCGGAATTCATATCGTACTAGGGAGATAGCAACAAAAGCGAAAAAACCATTCCCAAGGATAAGCCTAAATAACTTCTTTATTTATGATCTAAAGTATAACGAGTGTGTACTCAAATTACACGGCTCGCCAAGACGAGCAAAAAAGTGTAATTAGAATTCAGATACGACCAAGGTTATATCAGCTGTAAAGAAAAACAAAATTTGTTGAAGGACAATGAATAATAAGCCGATCCACCTTGTGGTGTATTTAATCGATACAACCTTATGGTGTGGAGCTCAGCACATTTAAGTCTGCTTTGCTCTATTTTACGATAGTTTCTCCTCTGACCTTCACAATACTTGGTGTATCAATTCAGAAAAGTATCCAAGTCTCGGGTGAGAAATATTTTCAGATGGTCATCGTGAGACTATATTAGCAGTTACATTTACTTGTAGTATTTAGTTCTGGACTTGGAATAATTTTAGTTATAAATTTAAACCTTTGTGCAGTCCACCGCAGGTCATCAATTCAAGGTTACAGTCCAATTTAAAGTTACAGTGGTAACTACATTGGTACATTAGCATTTAACATTCCTTGTAGTATTTAGTTTTAGACTTTGAATAATTTCAGTTATAAATTTAATCCTTTGTGCGATTCACCGTAGGCTATCGAGTCAAGGATACAGTCAAAAGGTAAAGTTTGTCCAAAGTATGTCATGTGGGTACTCGAATTACGCAATTTGATCGGGCAAACAAGAAGATGCAGTAAGAATTCAGAGCCGACCATGGAGATAGCAGAAAAACAAAAAACAACTATTTTCAAGGTTAAATCTAAATAACTTCTTTATTTACGGTCTAAAGTATACCGTGTGGGTACTCAAATTACTCGACACGTCAATAAGAGCAAGAAGGTGCAATCAGAACTCATATCGTACTAGGGAGATAACAACAAAAGCGAAAAACAACTATTTTCAAGGATAACTAAATAACTTCTTTATTTATGATCTAAAGTATACCGAGTGTGTACTCAAATTACACGGCTCGCCAAGACGAGCAAAAAGGTGTAATCAGATTTCAGATACGATTAAGGTTATAGCCGCTGTAAAGAAAGAACAACATTTTTTGAAGGACAAGGTAACGATGTGGTGGGGAAGGTATCATATACGCTAGTGCAATACCATTATACTTTCAGCTTTTGACGGATGAACATCTATCTATAGAGATTGTGTTTGTCTGAAACTGTCACAGTTTTACTGAAATATGATGAAGGTGTCCTTCAGTAGTCCTAAATAACGCCAAAACGCACAAAATAACCTCTCCTATCCATAGTTGAACGGTGTTTTGACAGATACCTTTAGCGAGTAATAACAAATCAGTACTTATTTGGTGATATACGCAAGGATACGTATTATATCGAATGTAATTATCAAATAAAACATGTGAGAGATAGATTTTTAAAACATTCTCAGGATGACCTTGAACTTGATATATCCCTTCGTTATATGGTCTACATTTTATATATGATAGAATAATAACGGTCGTCCTCCAATCCCTCTTCTTCCTCCTGTTCTATTGCTGCTCTTCTGAATCACTGTTAGTCACCTAAAAAATCCGGTTGTAACAGGTTAAAATACAGCTCTGTGATTGGTCGAAATAAGCTCGCTCCCTATTGGCCATATTAGGCGTTCTGATCACTGATTGGTTGTTGATGCCTATATATACCGGTGCTGACTGCCTTCCTCATTCACTCTGTTCCTGGCTTTCGTGCTGATCGGAGGTCCCTGCGCTGTTTCATTCTTTTGCTATTGTGGTAAGTGAGTTGTGATAGTATTGTGCGATTATTACAGTAAGTGCTCCTATAAATTGTTGTTAGTATTTAACACGAATTATATTTGGTATATCAGGTATATCTTCAATTATTGTATTGTATAACATAACCCTACTTTTATATCATATTCTCACTTTTGTGTGTCTAACATAATCTACCCAGAGTTAAACTTAACCTCACTTTTTTGAGAGTCAAACATATATATTTATTTATTATTTTACTAAGTCTAGGGTTGTATTTACTCAAGTTTCTCTTTTGGATCACATAACCTTAGTTTTGCTTAACATATCCTCACTTAATTGTTTTGATTTATATTTAACTTTTTTTTATTGATCCAAGTAGTAATGGCTAGTGTTGTTGAACCCGTTGAAATACTCAGTGACGAGCAAGTTTATGTTAAAAAGTTTAGATTGTACGGAACAAAAACTATTTTCAAATTTTCTAACCCTCCACCTGATATTAGTGAGATAGATTGGCTCAGACAAGGATTTGCCAAAATTGTAAATGAGATGAAAGGCCAAGCCCACGAAAATGATCAGCTCGGGTTCAGTTTGCAGAGTCTTAATCTAAAAAGTAGAGATCCAGGGTTTGTCGCATTTCGACCCGCTGGTGAAATTGATGAAGACATCCTTTGGCAAATTTTTGGGGGGGATCATACAGTCAAATTCTGATTCCGTCAAGTCCACTGACACTTTTAAAGTAGAAGGTACTCGAGTTAATCTCCCTGTAGGTTCTGGGAGGGTACGACCCGGTATCTTTAACACGTTTGACGAGGAGTGCAAAGCAAGGACAGGGATCGTAGTTATTAAAAATAAAGAAAACTTGTGTCTCCCCAAGGCCTTGGTTGTAGGTATTGCTCATGCAACGAAGGATCCTCTGTACAAGTCAATTCGGCAGGATGATAAAAAAAGGCAAACCGTAAGGGCTCTGGAACTTATTCGCCGGGCTAGAGTAGATATGCCCGAGGATGGCGCGGGAATCCCAGAACTTGAGAAGTTTCAAGAATTCTTGAAAGATTTTAAAATAACCGTATTCAATTATGATAATAAAGGTCGGGACGTTTATTTTGAGGGCAGTGTTGAACATGCTTTATTCAAGATCAACCTGTTGTTTTACAACGGACACTATAATGTAATAACTAGTTTGACTGCTGCTTTCGTTTGTAAATATTTTTGTGAAGCTTGTCATGTTCCCTATGATCACAAAGGTGAGCAAAGATGTTCAAGCATCTGTTCTCAGTGTCAGACCATCTCGCCTCCCTGCAAAGAGGAGCATGGAGGAATAGTTTGTCCAAAATGTAATATGACTTTGAGAAATCAACAGTGTTTCACTGCTCACCAAGTCGATAAATGTAGGGATGTAAAAAACGTGTCTTGATTGTGGAAAATTAGTTTGGAATAGAGGTAGATCCGCACCCCACAAGTGTGGAGAAGTCTATTGCAAGCCTTGCGGATCTTTCCAGGATCAAAATCACAAATGTTTCATACAGCGGAACGAGGGTAAACCTAAACCAAAGGACTACCTTTTCATTTTCTTTGATCTGGAGACTCGTCAAGACGAGTCTCTCCCCTCTGATCCCGAACAAAAAGTACATAAAATAAACTTGTGTGTTTCCCAGCAGTTTTGCTACCAATGTATGGAATCAGAATTTTGCATGGTCTGTAAAAACCGTACGAGAGTCTTCAACTCTGACCCTGTTAAAGATTTCATGGAATACGTTATGGAAATCCGTAAAGGTTTTAAAGATATCTGTGTAATTGCCCACAACGGTCAGGGCTTTGATTTTCAGTTTTTGTTAAAGTATATCCTTGAAAAAACTAAATTCACACCCAATCTGATCATGAGGGGTTGCAAAACTATTCTCATGGAAATGGACAACGTGAGGTTTGTGGACTCACTTAACTATTTCCCCATGGCCCTCGCTGCGCTCCCTAAGTCATTCGATCTACCTCCGGAGAGAAAGAAGGGTTACTTTCCTCACTTGTTCAACACTCTTGCAAACCAAAATTATGTAGGTCCTATCCCTGATAAACAGTACTACTGCCCGGAGTCAATGTTTAAAAAGTCCCATAAGGCCTTTAAAGTATGGTACAATGAAAGAGTAGCGGAAAACTATGTATTTGATTTTCAAAAGGAAATGCTAGAGTATTGCATCTCTGATGTGGAGATCTTGGCCCAAGCCTGTCTTAAGTTCAGATCGATATTCCTCCAAGAGTGTAATGTCGATCCTTTCCTAGAGGCTGTAACGATTTCTAGTGCTTGCAACTTGGCCTTCCGCCGCAACTTTTTGAAACCGAACACGATAAGTCTCATCCCAAAGAACGGCTACCGTTTAGTGGATAACCAGTCAGCTATTGCCATTCAGTGGTTAAGCTGGGAAGAAGAGAAGCGTGGAGTGAAGATCGAGCATGCGGGGCGGGGTAAAGAAGTAAAGATTAACAGACTGAAAGTAGATGGGTTTGACGGGGAAAACATATATGAGTTTCACGGATGCTACTGGCATGGATGCCCCAATTGCTTCCCGTTCAATCGAGAGGCTCCTCTGAAGGAGGATCCCTCGGACTCACTTCACTTAAGATACGAGAGAACAAAGTCCAAAATCGCTAAGTTTAATGACTACGAAGTAGTCGAGATGTGGGAGTGTGAGTTTAGGAGATTAAAGAAAAAACAAAAACTCAAACACTTGGACTCTCTCCCCATATTAAACGCACTCCCACTAGACCCGAGACAGGCTTTCTTTGGGGGTAGAACGGGTAACTCTAAAACTTACCACAAATGTGGGGAAGGAGAAACGATCCAATATGTGGACGTTTGTTCACTCTACCCGTATGTGTGTAAGTACGGTAAGTATCCTCTAGGTCATCCCACCATTCATGTAGGAGACAGGGAGTGTAGGCAGAGAGGTCTCCAAGTAGATGGTCTATTGAAATGCAAAGTCCTGCCACCTCGGGATCTCTACCACCCAGTGCTCCCAGCAAGGATGAATAAAAAATTGATGTTTACCATCTGTAAAATATGTGGCGAAAACCAAAACCAAGAAGACTGTGAACACGAAAGCGAAGAAAGAGCCATGGTAGGAACTTGGACAATGGATGAGGTAAGGAAAGCGGTAGAGAAAGGCTATGTCATCCTCGATATGTACGAGTTATGGGAATATGAAATGGCCACATACGAGAAAGGGGGACTCTTTACAGATTTCATCAATAAATTCCTAAAAATTAAACAAGAAGCGTCAGGCTACCCAGAATGGTGTAAGACTCAGGAGGATAAAGACCTGTACGTGCGAAACTACTTCATTCATGAAGGAATCAGGCTAAGCCCTGCCAAAATTGCTAAAAACGAAGGTTTGAGATCATTGGCTAAACTCATGCTAAATTCATTTTGGGGAAAATTCGGACAGCGATAGAACCAGACAAAGGCCACGATAGTCAGGGACCCTAAAACACTGTTCGGGATGCTGACAAAACCTAATATACTAGTTAATAGAATACAGATAGTAAACGAAGAGGTAGTGGTAGTGAGTTGGGAGTACTTGGAGGAAGTCGGTGAGCCATTAAGAAACGTGAATGTAGTCATAGCGGCCTACACTACTGCTCAGGCTAGGTTGAAACTGTATGAATATCTGGAGGCCCTGGGAACTCAAGTTTTGTACTATGACACAGACTCAGTACTCTACATTTATAAGGGAGGTTCGCACAGGGTTCCTACAGGGGATTACCTCGGGGAAATGACAGACGAGCTGGTTAAACACGGTCCTGGATCTTTCATCGTTGAATTCGTTTCTGGGGGGCCTAAAACATACGCATACCTTGTCTGGTCAACCAACAAACAAAAAATAAAATCTGTTTGCAAAATAAAGGGCCTCACCCTCAATTTTAAGACTTCTAAAACACTTAACTTTGATAAAATAAAAGAAATGGTCCTCAGTGAATCATCTGAAAGTATTGAAATTAAGGAATCTAGAATCAGGAGGACGAAAGACCGCGATATTTTAACCGTGAATGAATACAAACTTTTCAAAATTACAGGACCAAAAAGAAAACTTGAGGGTGAGTACGACACACTACCCTACGGTTACAAAATCCAAAAACTTGAGTAAACACGACCGGTAGTATTGGAAACAATTCATTCCCCTTTTTAAAAAACATGGTCACGTAGCCTAATTTCAGGTTTTAACTTGAATGATTTAATCCCCAGCTCTGCCTCAGCCACTTTGGTCACTTCTTCTACCCTACGTTGCTCTGATTTGTACTATTGCGCAATACTTAACATAAATGTCTCACTTAACTTCATGAACAGCCCAATTTTAAATATAGTTGAGCATGTCTTTGACGTTGCAAAAGTTCCCTGCCGTATGTATATCAGGTGTGTGTGTGTGTGTGTGTGTGTGTGTGTGTGTGTGTGTGTGTGTGTGTGAATGAAGGTCAATGGCGTGGGGGACGAAAAGCCCCGTAAACCTGAATGTGAGATGAAGGGTCTTGTACATTGAGGCGTCTAGGTAAGCCCTTGACTACTCCCTGGAACGGTCCAGAGTGAATGTTGAATTCATGCTACTACTTTAATTTGTACGGTGGGGATTGTAAAAGTAAAAAAATAAAAATGGAGGAGACAATTAGTTTGTTTTTGGAAGGTCTCCACGGGTCATGGCGATGGAGGGGCTATGGTCTTTTTTTAAATACTCTATCCTTTGTTTGTTAAAAAGGAGAGGACATTAGTTCGTACTGGGCAACAACCAGGTAAACTGGATGGCCTACGCACGGAATAATGTTTAACCTGGGTGCATATGCACGGGATGGTCTCAAACCCCACCCAAGCAAACATACACTTAGTATACCGGGTTGACGGCTATGTACACTGGAAATAAAATTGTATAACACAAAGTCCATATATTTGCATTTGTCTGTGTATGTAGGTTTGCTGCAGTAAGGGTATTTTATGTGAATATTCATAGATTAGAACCACATAAAGTCAGATACCAAGTTTTATCAATATATGTGGATAAATAAGTAAGATAGCAAAACGAATCATAATTTTGTTCATGATTAATATGCATACAACTGCCGATATTGTTTGATTTTTATTTTTTATTTGTGTTTGTAGCCTATTTAATCATCAAAATGTAAATGTAATTGTTTTAGCAATAATACGATGTTTTTTGATATTTTTTAAGTGCACTGAATTTGAAGCAGAACTCGTTCTCACGCACAGGACGATTGGGCCTATGTGAGAATTTTTTCCGCAATATTATTTGTGTACATGATGTTGTATTTGTTTTTATTTGGAAATAAATTTGATTTGATTTGATTTAGATATTAAATTTGACTTATTCTCCATAAGGATAACATTAAAACCGATTACATACGTTTGCTTGTTTTTTATAAAAATATCAATAAACCACAACTAAACTAAACCACATATTAAGTTTTATCAACTTATGTTTATAAATAACCAATTACCTGTATAACGTGTTACTTATTCTTCATAAGAATAGCATTAGACAACGTACTGTGTTTAATACTTTCAATATCTCAGTACTCTATTGACGTAGATTAATGATCAAATCCCCAAATTGTTTGTTTCGCAGAGCTTAACTCATTGATAAAATAAAAAAGTAAGATTTTCATAACAAAAGACTGAAAATGTTAAAATAAAATCGTTTTTCGTAAGTTTAGCACTTGGCCTCACATGATCTCTACATTGACAAATACGTCACAGCTACGTCGCCAGCTGCTAGGTTGGTATAAGCTCTGCTAGGTTGGCAACACTGCACAATCTGGCGGGAAAAAGTGAGGTTAGGGAATTTGGCGGGAAAAAAAGTGAAGTCACCATGGGCGCCGCCATCTTGGGGGCGGAGCCTAATGACGTCACAAGTCACGTGACCAAAATGCTGGCTTCTGATTGGCTTGCTCAAGTGGGGGTAGTCCTACTAACGTAATCACAAAGATCAAGCATAGTAAATGCTAAAATCTAATTTAAGGTTTTTAGGAATTTACTAAAATGTGGTAGTACTTCAAAGATTTCTTATACTTAATAAAATGCTTTCCAAATATATGTAACTAAATTTTAAGTTATTCAAAACAAATATAACACAGAGGACAAAATGTTAACATTAAAATGTTTTTTTTTTTTTAAGTACACCTTTGAGGATAAAATATTGGTACCCGTTTCCTTATATTTCTCTATCAACGTTTTACAGACGGAAAAACCTTTGGCAAACTAATCCCGCCCGAGACAAGACTGTCAGTCTTGAGCTTGCCTGTTAAACACACGCATTACATTGTCCACTTAAAAACTTACCAGCGCAGATTATTCTTATAATATTCAAACTAATCTAATTGGTGAAATACCCCCAATAATCCCATGGTGACCAAACTTACTAATATACAATAGCTTCATCATGGTTGAACTAAACTGAATTAGGCTACTTAGCGAAATATTGTTTTCATCTTGAGAAAACAACGCTTACACTTCAATAGGTCTCGCTATTCAGTCAAAATAGACTGTATAAATAGGTGCATATTATGTTAAAAACTTATCCGAATACTTTGTATAATTATTATATTTTTTTACAAATTTATGGGAAGTCAAAACAAATATAATTTTAAATTCGAATCAGAAGTGTTTTGATTAGAGTGTCTGCTAACAAAATATTGAATCAAATTGCACAGACTACCTGGATAGTACTGGATTGTACGTAGAAAATCTTATAAGAAGATAACGTCACCCTGTTGATAGTCACAGCAACGACATTGATAGGTACCCGTTGAACGTTGAATCACCTGTCATTTCTAAAGAAAACGTTTTCATGTTTCTGCATTTCAATTTACCATGAGACCACCTTGAAGATGGTGAATACTTACTGGGTTGGCTTAGGGTTAAAACCGCTTGATGGATTCAACTCCCCCTCCCCCCAACCCGTTATTGATTCTACTTAAAAAAGGATGGGAGGGTGAATCTTTCCCACTTATATTTAAAGCTAGTAATAATTTACCGATATCGCATAAACTGGCATGCACTAGTATCGGTGTGTTCAAAAGATAATTGTTGGTTATTAGTTATTGTGTCGTTATATATGTTTGTATGGGTAGCAATATTTATGTTCAACACCTTAAGCTAATTTGATTTATTTTTGAAATCTGGGACCGAATGCAAATAGCATATTAAAATTTACTTCGAACCCAGTTCATCAGTAAAAAAACATCATTAAGATAATATATACTTTATATGGTTTAAAATAAGTAATTTGATAGCCAGTATTTTATCCATGGAAAACTTGTAAAAAAATAACATGACAATATAGTATAATTGAAGGGTACCTATTGAAATAAAGGTATAAATTTCACAAAGTACGAACTACTTTCCTTATTTGTCAAGAGAACGGAGAGCGTTTTAATGTTTATGACAATCCAGGAACAACCAGTCCCGTTCCAGCCACTCGGACAGGTGCACTTGTAGTTGGCTCCTGTAGTTAGCTTTGATATCGAGTTGGTAACAGCAAGTAGGAGCTTTGCGAAAGTCACAGCACAATGTCCTCCCGGATGGTTATAATACCTTCTGACATTTCAGTGACGTCATTCTGATATCAGTATAAGAAGGATTTTCAAAATTTCAAAAGGTGAATTGCAAACAAAAATAAATTCAATTCAAAAAGCCCTTTTTTCATATTCTTAACCAAGAGTATGACATAAAAAGGCATAAAATAACATGTTTTAAAGATTCTTACTGGTTAAAAATATATACATATTATTATTAAAATCTTTCAGAAATCTTTCTTACTTGCCGTACTCTAAGGTATTCAACTACATTCGAATAACTTTACCATTGCGTGATTTTATCTTACTAATACCGAAAGTTGAATACAAAATATAAAGACAGCGTGTCAAATATATTTAGCTAACAGGAATATAATTACTTCATCAACGTTAGTATTATGAACTTATATTTTTATATAAAATTAATCTACATTGCATTACTTTTGTTAACTATCCGCAAGGTGCATTATCTATTAATACGGTTGTTATGAATGTATCTATTGAAGATATGTTCACGGAATAAACAAATTTGTTCACCAACATGAAAAAATGTGAGCTTCTCTCTGGGACTTCAAGTACATAACAGACGTCTCAGTTTGCTTGTCACGGAATATTGTCATTCGCTTCATTGAATAAACCTCGTCTTTACTACAAAACTTTAAAAGTAAGTTATACAGAAATATTTTGATTTGAACTAACAACAAAACCAAACTTGCGTATAGCTTTTCCATAGATATATACTTAATTATTAAGCTATTATAAATTGCGAGTATATTTAAATTGCAAGAAATATTGCACTAAACTTTGCCTTCAATGTGGTGCAGTCATCTCTTATGCTGATCATCACTTTATAATTATAATATTTAAACAAGTAAGAAGTAAACAGATAAACAAAAACAAAACTGATTAAGTAAAGTATGAACATCATCGTTCATAGGATTATTGTGAAAATTCTTACCTTTATTAACATTTGTAGTATTCAGATTCGTGGGATGCAATGGGTAAATTAAAAAAGTTTCATAAATGTTTTTCGTTTATCTGTTGTTTATTTACGCTAAATCGCACATAAACTTGAACAAAGAAAGTTTTAATTAGAAGTCAAAGATATATTTGGTTTATTATTATAAAGCATAACATTAAATCAACTTAATCATTGAAACGAGTTCGTTTTTACAATGATATTTTTACATAATCTTTAGTTCACACTTAAAAATGCTAAATCTTTATCAATGGGGGTGAAATAATCCCTGTGGTAAGTTTTGGTAGGTTCCTTAAAACATTTCTAGCTTAAGTATTCATTAAGCTCGATGCGATCATAGAAACCAAACAAGTTGGCTCCGAAGTGCGGCACGTATAAGGTTTACTGTCGGGTGGGTTGGCAATCCTCTGCTCACCACGAGCCCCAGAGTTACCAACACACAAAACTATTGAGACATAAATAGTGAGCGTGGTATGTCGTGGGTTAGACGTTGAAAGGATATTTATACAACTTCATCCTACCTTCGTCCTGCCATGGGGGTGAAAAAAACAATCAAATAAGACACATTAGTAATTGGTTTAGTTATAAAATTTAGTTTAACTACGTGTACGCTAGTCAAAGATAATTTATAGAGAATCAAAATTTCACACACAAATTACCATTGTTTGAACAATACTATCACAAGAGCTATTCAACCAGCTGTTAACTGTAGAACTTCACTTAAGTCCATGGTATCTCCACTTATCCAACTGCTACACTAGCCAACTGCTCCACTAGCCAACTGCTCCGCTAGCCAACTGCTCTGCTAGCCAACTGCTCCGCTAGCCAACTGCTCCGCTAGCCAACTTCTCTGCTAGCCAACTGCTCCGCTAGCCAACTGCTTCTTCTTTCTTATTGAGAGTTCTATAAGTTATAGTTTGTTTCACTCGCGTTTCTCTGCACTAAGGATTCTACTTCTGTATTGGTTGTAATAGGCACCCTTACTTAAAGTATGACCTTACCTCTACCACTGCCTTCCCTCTATGTGTGTGACTAATATTCTTCTCCTAACTGGTCTCCTAGGGTCGAATTCTGAGTAGGAGTCAAGAAAAGAAAATAACATACAATTTTATAAATACTATCCAATATGTTTATAGGGATTTTAATTTTGCTATCAAAGACTCACTCTGAAATCAAAGACGATTTAACAACAAATGGTTAATGCAATTATTTAACGGCTTATTAAAGTGAAACCTCAAAAGCCTCTTTCTATTTGATTTTTTGTACTAAAGGTAAACCAAGTTTCTTACGTAACTTCTATAAACAATAATGTCAAATATTTACCTTCAATTTATTATTCGGTGATCTAAACTAATATCTTTATGATATATAATTCCGTATCTAAAAGCTTACCGGAGACAAAAGAACAAGGTGATAACTTTACATTTTGCCAAGTCCACAATTTGCAGTTTGTCTCTGTAATCTCAACACATGAGAGTTTCCATCATTCCTTGGAATACCTTCACATTATTCCAGTTCAGATTCATAGCTTAGTCAACATGTTATCAAATAATAGTGGTGTCCTTTTTGACGCAAGTAAATAGTGAGATAGTTTTGACATTTTTTCCCCCCAGAAGGGATTTTTTTCATGATTTTCATAAAAGTTGTCTGTAATTACATTTGTCAAAATTACGCTCTGTCCTTTCTTTTTTCAAATTATAACGATCTATTAAATTTGCAAAAAGAAACACTGCTATATTTAAAAAATATACTGAAAAAATAATACTAATAATTATACTAAACAAACTATATAAAAAGTTATACTGCTTAAAGATTTTTTCCATGATTTTCACCAAAATTTATTGTAATTTTCAATTACAGTCTATATTTTTCAATTATAATAATAGATTATTTTTAGCAGTAAATTAATAATGGTATGACAACATTGAATCGGATGAAATCGGTAATCATTAGGTTACTTCTGCCTTCTGCATTAAAGTCCGATTAAAAGAAATTAAAAATATTTTAATCGTTTTTGTGGCTGCATAATATTACGCTTAAATACACTTACAACATATTTTCTTAGCTGAAAACATTGTTTAATCAAGTTTAATTCTGTTAATAATTTTAAATGATTCCTTCATTAAATTGTCTAATGTAAAATAATTGTTTAAATCAAATTTGTAATTGTGTTTCTGTGTTTTTTATGTCTCACTGATTGTTCTATACAATCAACTTTATAAACTTTACATTGCAACGACAAAAAGAACGTTACAATAATCAATTTATATAATTTTCCTAAATTGACAACTCTTTCTAATATTATATATGAGCCTCCAGTAACACTTAAATCTACATCTTGCTGAGTTGTAATATCGGTTAGGTCCATTTAATCTTATTTTAGTTTATTTTCCCGAATTCCCGTCAATTTACTTACATTAGTTTAATAATTTCTCCTAGATTTCTAAGAAAAGTTATCAATCATTAAAAACACATATAATTATTAAGGATGTGTTATAAATATAATTATTTTGGATCGATGGCGTGTAAAAGTATTAATTCGTTGGTTTGTGATATTTGTTTTCTATATTTAATCGTTCCCTTAAGTTTTCTTAACAATATAATAATACTTGTGTCATTATAATGAAACATAATTTTGAGCCATAGCCTATTACATTTGACATGAATTGAACTTTGATTAATGTTAATTACGAGAGAAATATTAAAACCACAGCGACCTGCTGGACAGTTATGAGAACACTTTTTTATTTTTCTATTTTGCAATTTTTACATTACAGGTAGAAATACTTTTTTCAAAATTCGATGATAAGGTACACTGTTACATAAATAATTAAGACTGATCACCTAGTTTGATAATATTTGTTACTTATAGATTTACAGGATTTAGTTGCAGCAAATTCAGGAGAACCATCTGTTAAGGTCTATTTATTACCTACTTGTAAAACCATCAGTTCCAACATTTATCCGTGAACGAATAATTTGCCCAAATAAATTCATCAATGTAAATGGCATATATCTAGTATGTTTACCTAATGTTGCAGAGAGTTATTTGAAATAGTAAAATGCACTACCCGTTTTTAACGTATTTAACACTCATTAAAATTGGGTTTAGTCCTCTTTTTTATATTTTATTATTAAATTTTCTGTAAATATTGCTTTAGTAAAAAAAGTGAGATGTAAATAGGAAGCGAAAATTAAATGTTAGAAGAATTGAAACAGATTGGTTGGAAATAGATTAAACAATGAGATGAAGCCACCAAACAAACGAACAACCATTCATTTAGGCAAACCATCTAAAACCCCTGCGAATGGAAGTTACCTCTATCCATCCATTGTACAGTGAATTCTCCGCACCGCAGCAGCTCCCCACTACTAATCTGATGAATCATCCATATGAAAACCATCAGCTGGGTTGGTACATAGTAGGTTTCATTCTAAATATATACTGAATATATTTATATTGGCTTTGCTACGAACCATTTCCAAGGGCCTTTTTAATGACCTATTGTTATGAGCTATTGATATGAGGTATTTTTATTTGATTTTGCTCATTATAAATAGAAAACATTATAAAACTATCACAATTGCTTTGAGCCATTTCTGTGAGCCGTTGATTTTAGCTATTGCTATGGCCATTGCTATAATCTATTGTTTAAGCCATTACTATGAGCCATTGCTTTACACCATTGAAATGAGATATTATTATGAGCCTTTGCTTTGAGCCATTGACCAGTTGATATGAGTTATTGATACGGGCCATAGCAATGATTTATTGTTACGAACCAAATGAGCCATTGCCACGAGCCATTGATAAGAGCCATTGTAATAATCTATTGTTATGAGCTACTGATATGAGCTATTGCTATGAGGTATTGTTATTTGCTTTTGCTCATTATCGCTTAACTCTAATGCCAAGTTGACACAGCACTCGTCATCGCTGAGGCGGAGATGGAGAACCACTCTAGCACTTACCGTGTGTCAACAAACTCTTTGTTGGTCTCTGCTTCTCTTCTTGGACAAAGCCGCCTTTAACAGTATAACGAGGGTGCATCATTCATTAAGACTTAAGAAACAAACCCCGATAAACCTTCAAAAACTAGGTCTTGTATTTGATTTATTTAATTTGTCAAAAATGTTAATAGATTTATATTCGACTTGAAAGTCGAAAACTATTAAAAAGGGAATGCAATGGTCAAAAACTTAACGGCTGTAATTTTAAATAAAGTTTATCCGTGTATAATCGTGGTTTTACTGTGAGACTATCGCAGTATAATACGGATAAATACCGAGGATTTTCTACTGTATTTAGTTTTGTTTTAGTAGAAAGGATAACAGTTAAATAAACAGGAACAACAATCAGTACGTTGCGATAAACTATATTGTAGATTCGAAATAAATATATTAAATTAGTTACGCTGAGTTATTATATCCAAAATCACTGCTGTTAAACAAAAGCTTTAATTACCAAACGATACATTTTAATACATTAAAGGAGCTTTTATTTACTCTGTTTCGATATTGGTTTTGTGAAAATGGTTTGAGTTTTGTTTTCAATGTGTCTATTTTTACGTTTTAATAACCTGTAGCTATTCAGTCCATTTTAATTACTTTGTTTTTTTTTCATACTATATAATACAAACAAGTTTTAGTATTTTTGGAACAATTGTTTTTAAATTACCAAATGTAACAAAATTATCAACAGTTGATTCATTTTATCAAAACATAATTATTTATTTAAAAACTTTGCCCTAAGTGTTTCTTTTTAACCTTTTAAAAGATTTTTCTTCTTAAAATATATGGAATAAATTAGACTTAAATATCGGACTAATAATCATAATGCTACTCCTTGTGGATCGTTGTGGATGTCAGGCAAAAATCTTACAGTAGATCCCCAAACTCATAAAAACTGAACAAAATTATAAAATGCCTCAGTTAATTAACTATCATATTTTGATCATTGGCGTATAAAGATTGTTTCAGCGAATTTCACCTATAGAGAAGAAGCTATTACCGTAGGTGGCATGGTAAGACTTAAGCCCGAGACCATGATAACGTTTCATTTTGAGGCCCCCAGATGCCAAAAACACCATTAGTTCAAATTTTGTATATAAATATATATATTTTTTATTTTTATTTATTTATGTGTCCGTAAGCACGATAACTCTCGTAAAAAATGTCCAATCTTGATGAAATTTGGTACAGACGTGTAAAGTAGCATTTATTTGAACGAGTTGGAAATCCAGACTGATAAACCCCTCCGAAGAGGTATTTTGGGGGGTTTTGTATCCCAAAAACGGGGATTTCGGGTTTTTCACATCGAATTTTTATTGAAATCAAATTTTAATTTTCACCATTGAATTTACCTCAAAAATCAAACAATTTGGTGTTTTTCTCATTGCTCTAAGTCAATTGGTTACCGAGATATTGAATCACACAGTAAACACAGTACGTTGTCTAATGTTATTCTTATGGAGAAAAAGAAAAAAATATATCTCTCTTGTTTATGAACATACACTGACGAAACTGAAAAAACTCTGATTCCAGAGTTTGAACTAGAGCTCTCGTTAGAGCTGCTGCTAACACTATTGAGTCGGCCGGATATGATACTTTACTGAAAGAATTAAAAAGTATATTATTTTTATATTTTAAAAAGTGTTGCATACTTTATGAGTTGTCTTCAACTGATTGTGGTCTATTTTAATTAGCACAAAAACAAAAATCTTTACCGATGATTCCCGTAGCAGTAAGCCTGCATACTCAGTCCCCATGTTATTCTTATGGAGAAAAAGTAAAATATCATATCTCCCTTAAGTATGATCATAAATTAATAAAAATTGGTATATGGCTTCACTTAGTTGAGTTCCATTGATATTTACATAACAAGTTTTTTTGCAGATGAATCTACTCGGCCCCTATGTTATTCTTATGGAGGATAATTAATAGTAGTTCTCATCACTAGGAGCAAAATCAGTTTTGGTGCGCAATCGTGTTTTAAAAGCGAGGTGCAGCCGAGCTTTTAAAAACGATTAAGCACCAAAAGGACACTTTTACTCCGAGTGATGAACAAAGTTTTTTATCATAATGCGAAATTAGACTTTTAATCGTTGAAAATTGTAACCATAAAGTTGTATTTTTGAGGTTATGTTTACAAAGTAAGTAATATACAGTGTTTATATTTCTGTTATTTACAAACAATAATTTGTATAACGTGTGGTAATGAACGCTTCTATCATGTATACTTAAAGTAAACAGCTGACTTTTTACGTCCTAGGACTTAAAAAAGATCACAGCTGATCTTTTAGGTCCTAGGTCAATAAAATGGCGTTTTGCGTACTATTTAGAGAACAAAAAACAGGTGGATTTCTGAAGAATGATAACAAATCTTATATATCGCTTATTTATGAATGAATATGGATGAAACTTGGTGACTTCACTTATTTGAATTCTATTGAAATTTGCATAAAATCCCATTATTTTCGGTTCCTTTTTGCAGCAAACCTGCGCACTCATCCCCAATGTTATTCATAAGGAGAATAATTTTTATTTTATATATCGCTTGTTTGTGAATATATTTCTAAGGAATCTTTATCAGTTGCTTTAAGTGTTATTAAGTCATATATGTGCATTCGAAAATCATTGAGCACGTAGGTTTGCTGTGACGGGGTTATTTAATTACTACCAAATAGTTATATTTGTTTTTTTACAAGTAGATAAGTTTGAGCATTTTCTATTAGGGTGGTGAACCTGTATATTCCAGTTTCAAGATATTCTTCACTTGGTTACCTATTAATTTCACAAATTGACGTTTATGCCTACGGTTTATTATTTTGAATAGCTTAAACAACATCCTCCTCCTGAATTTATAGAGTTATAAAGTAAGCAGTGTCAATCAACTGTCATTAGAGTTGAAAATATCAATACCTATCCACTACATTATATAATAATATCATTAGGTGATAAAATTGACTTTTCCTAACATTTTTGTTGTTTTTTTGTGAAGTGTATGTTTATAAAAAGTCTCAGCAATGCTCTAAGGTACCATAAACACCGTAAGTAGATTGTGGATCTGCTGAAGTGAGTAGTGTGCCTTATAGCTAATGGAGGATTAATTCAATTCCAGTACCGGCGTGAATTTTAAGAACATATATTTCTATCTTTAAATTGTAAGTGACTGAATGTTAAAATAATCAATAAACCCTACACGCAGGAGGAAGGCTATATTTTATAACTTTCCTATTATCCACTGATCTCAGCTCTGCGCCTGGAATCCTCAGCAAAACAATGTCTGAGGCTTTACATTACAAGATGAACTGTAAAATCTATTTTCCAGAGTTTCAACTAGAGCTCTCGTTAGAGCTGCTGCTATGAATTTTGAGTCGGCCGGATATGATGCTTTACTGAAATAATTAAAAAGTATATTATTTTTATATACTTACATACATACTTACATACTTTTATATTATTTTTACTTACTTACTTACTTTTTATTTTTATTTTGTTGCATACTTTATGAGTTGTTGGAGGTTTGTTTAAGATGTACAGTTCAACTTAGCAGTGATGCTGTATATTTATCAGACTCGGTCATCATCACTGAAAGTTCTGGGTAATTATAAACTAATTAAAACTTAGTTAAGGAATATGTCTACTGATTCCGTACTAGAATGTAAAACATACTTATATACTATGACGGTTGTCACCATTTAAACAATTATTTATGAATTTATCAAGATTCCATAATGATGACCACACGCCAAATCACTCGTGCTAATTCTGATATTATTTTAGATAATGAAAGCACCTCTTAGATTGGCTTATCTTTTAGAACAGTGTACACATTCCTACAGCCGAGGCACCCATACAATGTTTAGGCATGAAGTAAGTTAGTTTTTAGAGATAACTATTCAAAACTATGAAGCTAGAGTATAGAAGTCAAAAATCTCAGTTACATTTAAATAATCCAGTTTTTAATTTCATAATATCTTCTTTTCAATATTACACTTAATCATTGTATACTCATTAAATACATTACTAGGATGACGCTCTTTTATCACGTAAGGAGCTCACAATTATCATCACGAACAAAAGTGTTACTTCTCACAATAAACACATATCTTAGATTTGGTACCAGTCGAGTATCGAATTGTTTTCATCATCACAGACGTTTTCATCTTATAATTAAAAAAACACTAAAACGACTTTTTTGGTAAAAAAGTAACAAATAATATCCGTAAATGGAAGGAACCAAGTATTTTTTAAACACGACATATCACTTTTACACTGATTCTTTAGTCATAAAATAGGAAAACTAAATAGTTGTCATCCTTATCTGACCTTAGGGCTCCATCAGAAACCTCGACAAAGTTCCCATTTTTTCCTTATGGACATTCATTTTTGTTTAAGCTGATGAAAATACAAACAGATGATCTTGACTTGTAGTAGTTCCACGGGCAAACCACAGAATGCAGCAGAAACAACTGTCATAGTTTGTATAAATCATTTGTGGGGCGAAGCCTGCGGGCAACAGCTAGTATAGAATGAAGTCAAGAGCACTCCACCAAGGCCCCTAACCACAATCCAAACATTTACAGTTGAGAATACGCCGGGAGTCCATCCATCGGATCTGAACCTAAACCAAGAGAGTGTGCATTCTTGGTCATATTTTTCCTGATTAATAAACCACGAGATAGTAATGTGTCGCTCTTGGGATTGGCACACTACTTGGTGTGTAATGTGAGTGGCTAAAACAATTACATAACAGAGTATCGTATTGTTATTAATGACAAGAAACCAAAACCAAGGAACACTTAGTCTCGCCTCAGAGCTTTGTCCATTATTGCAGTCTCAGTGGACCAGAAGTAACGATCTACTTGGTATTGTATACGATCACAGTCAAACTGACAACCTCTTGAAACTTGGACTGAAACTTGGAGAACCGACCAAATGAGCCACTGCGGCAAATGAGCCACCCATTCAATTCATTTCATTGTTGCTGGATTGATGGATTAGGAAACCCCAGCATAGCTGCTAGGCACGTCTTACACAAGCGGTAATATTGCGCAGGTAACCGGAGGGATAGGATATAAGGAAAGGAAAGGGTGGGATGGGAAGGCAGACAAATTTATCTTTTAGAGGGCCAACTCCCGTGCTCCTGTGACAGCTGGAATGAGGCTCAAACAGAGGACCCGCATTCTGCACTCCAACTGGCCAACTCAACTCAAAGGGTATCCATGTACAACAGGGACCATTCATTGTCAGGTTGGGGACCAAACCCGAAGCTTTTGTCTTTAGTCGCTGAAATGGAGGGGCCAAAGGTGAAAGGGACGTTTGTCATAATGGACAGCCAAAAGACTTGCCTTATGTAATGACAACTTCATTTGCTATACCCAATGTCAGCCTCAAAACTTGTATAGACCAGTTTTAAGGTTGTTCTGGGACGAACAAATATATACCCAATTAGAGCCCACTCTAATCACCAATGAAAAATATTCTGCAACTTCAAACTGACTCTATTGACTGCTAGGACTCTACAAGTACATTTATAATATACCATTTGGTGCATTTGACATACAGTAATGATTCAAAATGTTAAACTATTTTTCTCTATTTGTGTTTGCAAATCAATTGTTTACCAAACAAATTTAATCAAAAGGTACAAACTAAAATTATTTGATAAATATTATTAGTCAATAATAAAAGTAACACCATTTTGGGTAGGATTCCAAACTCCCCTACAGATGTAATAATCTGCCTAGTTTGATAAATCATGAGTATAGATTAATAAAAGTGTGTATCAATATCAAATCTCATTAAGATCGAGCCTTTTTTATGGAAGTTATCTTCCTCTTCCTATTGGACATGGCGCTTGCTATACCGCTTTCACGTTTCATGTAATTTATTAAATTTACAATTAAAAAAATGCTATAATGCAGTCGAATCCAACTACAGTATACAAGAATATAATAAATTTCAATACAAATAAAACTGTAAGTACAATATTAAAATATAATAGACCATGATAGTACTGAAGTTTTATTTTATTATAATTTATAAAGTACCTAATGCAGCTGTAACTTACAATTAAAATGAATAAATTATCATAGTAAATATATTGAACACAAAACAAACAATACTGAAAAATAGCATTAAACGTTCCAATAATAATGATTACATTTTAACAATAAGTTGGCAATCAATAAGGAGCTATCACATTTTTAATTAAGACGAATTGGCGAGGACTCCGAATTCTTAAAATACGTAGAAGAAGAACGGGTTGGTCAGGATTGAGAATAAAATATTAAATTCAATCCCCCGGGTAAGTAAAGAGCTTTCCCGGGCCTTAAGTGCGTTTATAAATGCGCTAAAATCCTGCAATCTCGTATCTTCTAAACCGCGAATCTTTTAAAAAGAAAACGCTCTCCAGACACCGAGCATTCTACATCTTTGTAAGGTTTTTAAGCGAAACCTTCAGAAAAACTTTAAAACTATTGGTATAAAAATATAATTTTACACTTAAAGAATTTGTTCAGATCCTATTGTTTAACGACCCAAGTCTTCGTCTTCCGATATATTTTTCATAAGGGGGCCTCTTTCGGTAATTTTATAAATTCTTTTTCAAGGTTTTTTTGTCGGTTGGTCATATTTTCTTTAATACCTTATAAAATATTATTAGATTTATTAAAGTATTAAGGGAAATATGACCTACCTACAGTCGATGGCTATTGAGCCATCATTTTGAACATTACCTTCACCGTTAAATGTAAAAAATAAAAAGTTCAAAATCATTCTAGTGGGAGACTCTCGATAATTTATTTTTTAACGTAAATTTTGCGCCATCTTACCTTGACAAGTCTAACTATCTCTAAACAGGTGTTGCAATGTGCAAGTTGCTCAAGGGCGATTCTAGTCGTAAAGTTAATTGCATGAAGTAGTCATGATTGGTTTTACCCAAACACCCTAACTAATTATGCATCTTTTGACACGAAGCAATTTTAAGTTTAAATAACTTGCTGGCTAATGTTCAAATTTCAAAATAGTTAAGTTAGTTTTCACATTGAAATAATACTAGAAAATTTAGGGTATCTATAATTTGTTGAAACCATCTTCCCGCTACAGTGATTGTTATTTTGGGAGTTGGTTTCCCCCTCAGAACGATAATACTAGATTACACAGCCTTGCATATAGTTAAATTATTACATAACGATGTGTTTATGCTTTAAAACGCTAATTTCCAAACTTACTTAACCGATGCAACTTACTTAAAATGTATGGTATGAATCACCCGACTATATAACATACACTTCGCAGATCATATGCTGTATTGATTCCTACGGGTACCGTAATTGTAAAAGTATTATTAATTCCCTCAGAACTTCATTTCATTTTCCTGTAATGTTTAAATGTGTCTGGTGAAGATGAGGATTTTATTTTGTAAGGTCATTATTATAAATATAAGCTTTAAGATTGAGCTGATGCCACAGAAAGCAGTAAAAACCGTGTTTAAATTAAGGAATTCTGTAGATTATTTCTCGGTATAACGGGGATTATCTATTTACGAAGAAAATTAACCGTGATATGGATTACAACTGGTCCCAAAGACACGTTGTAAAAGAATCTAGGTCGCCTAACCCTGCCTGAAATTTACTCAAGAACTGACAAACCCAAAGCGCCAAAATACTATGTCTTCAAGGCTTGTGTTGAAGTGTTGGTTCAGACAAGTACGTAAGCAAGACCAGCAAGTAAGTACAATATCTAAATAGCCGTTGAAACTCTTGCACATAAAATATCTGAGTCACGAATGGCTTTAGCTTCCATTTGGTTTGCAAAGGTTGCAATGTACCTGGAAATATTCTTGTGTATTTTAATTTCAAGGTTTGTATACCATTATTAGAATAATATATGATTTGGTGCACGTTGCACCTATCATATGAGCCATTAGCGAAGTTCATTGAAGCTGAGATTGTAATGAGAGCCGAAAGCTGAGCGAGATGTGATCAGCTGATAATTAGCGCTGGGCAAACTTTCCCAATCCCATAATTGTTTGAGTTATTAAAGGTAACGATTAAATTACCTAATGTGTATGAAAGTTATCTTAGACTTGAATGATTTCAGGTTAGTTATTCCTTTTCTAATATTTGACTTATTTACATTTAAAACATATAATTTTAGTGTATACTAAGATCTATCATCAATAAAAAGATTAGTGATGAAATTCAAACTATTTAGAATGTGGGTACAACAGAGACTATCCTGACTTTCAAATGTGCAACTGAATATTCCATAAAATTTATTAAATTGTAAATTACTTAAAATAAAGAAAATTTTGAAGAGAAAAACATATAGGTTTTAGTGTTTCTTAATAACACCGTTATTCAATATCTTTAAACAAAATTAAGTAGCATAATACGTGTTGTTTCAATTAAACAAGATAATTAAACTACGTCTCGCAACACTACAGAATATATTTACATTTACAGTATACATACAAAAATAAACAAAAAGATGGTACAAGGCGATCGATTTCGACCAGTCACACCGGTCATCATCAGGCCCAATCAGAGAATTCCTGCAAATCAATATATAAATAAACTATAAAGAATAATTTTTTGGTATCTGAGGCTTTAAAATGAAAAATTATTGGTCTTGGGCTTAGGTTTAACATGCCCTATAAACGGAAGGAGCTTCTTCCCTATAGAAAAAAGCTAAATAAATGACAAGCATTTAAATTTCATTAACCATTAATGGCAAATTTATTTTACCATAACTGCTTTGTTTTTCATATTTACTAAGAATAGAAAATCTGAAAAAAACTATAGTTTATAGTATATGGTTTTGGCGAATAACAAATCTTTAATAATACCAGCGGAACGGAAATATGATATAATACCTTTTCAGAATTTAAAAATAATTTACAATCATCCAAATAATTGTATACTAATAACTTTAGCAGTTGGATGTAGCATCTACGTTTCACAATCTATATTTAATTATTTATTTTCCATTCTGTAAAACCATTTTTACATTTTAAAATTTGCGATCTGCTATGTAATCAAAGTTTATAGTTCATATATCGAATCAAACAGTATTCCACACCCATTGCTGGTAAAACCGTAAAGAAAATATTCCAAATTAACGCTGAAACGAGGAGGGGCTTTCGTTACAGATTGAAATCCGATAGGGCTCATCAAATTAAACCCACCCACTTAACTACTTTGAACCCTTTTGAATATCCAAATGGAAAATAATTAATACGATCAAACCACCAATAGGTAATTAATTCTATTTAATCTAACCATTGTTAGGTTTTTGTTGATTTTTACTTCACTCTACTTTAAGTAGCCAGTGAGTTGTATTTCTTATTTTAGCTCCCTTAAATATCGTCCTGTGTAAGTGTAGTGTAGTTGTACACATTCATAGTTTAATAACAAACTAGATGTGTGCCCGTCCTTCGAACGGCTTGTATATAAATGGTAGATTAACTAAAGCAAATAACAATCCAAATGATTTTACAATATTAAAATTACATTTTACACTTTTAATGTACAAGTTACAAAGTTAACGAAATGTACTGGCAGATAGTTCGGATACTGTTGCGAAGTCGAGGAACTCTCTCGGGTAGTAAACCGCGTGTGGTTTGCGACTCCAAATCGGTACACGTAACACTTTGGATTCGTTTTTAGACATAAAAGAACTCAAGTACAAAAAAAATATATCGGGGAGGGGGAGAGGGGGAGGGGGGTATAAATATAAAATGGGGGAATTTAAAATCGGGGGGGAGGGTAAAATTAAAATGGGTGGTCATAAAATTAAAATTAAAAGTCGAAGATGGGGGGAGCAAAAATATGAAATCGGGGGGACGTAAAAAATATAAAATCGAAGAGAGGGGGGACAAAAATATAAAATCGGGGGTCATTAATATGGGGGGGGAGGGCGCAGAGTTCCCCAATACCCCCTACTCACGCCCATCGAAAAAATAGTTTGAGTTGCCATTCAAGTAGGTTTTTTATTTCCATTATGATAAACAGCTGTTTACAATATTTTAAGTTATGGATATAACTATTTAGTCATCATCTGATTCAATATAAATAAATATATTTCTATTGAATTACTGTCTATAAGAATAGCATAGGACCTTTAAAACCCCGTAGGGCAGAGTCCTAAGGTGATTTACAAAAATCGAATTAACCTAAAACCTTCGCATATATAGACCGTAGAAAAAAAGTTTCATCGAAATCAGTGCTCCCGTTTCCCTGTGAAAAGCGAACAAAACGTGTCCAAAATCGTACGAAATTACCTTTTTGAGCGGCCGCCATTATTTTTCCAAAAGGCGTATGCCGGTTTAAAGTGGCCTAAACCCTTCTCACTCATGTATAGAACAAGGAACAAAGTTTCATCAATGTCAGTGCTCTCATGAAAAAGGAACAAACACCCGTCCTTGGGTGTCACCGACAGACAGACAAACACACAGACAGAAATTGAGATAAGAATCGTTTTTGCTTTCCTATGGTATAAAACGTAAAAATATGCAAAAATTTCATAATTCCAAGCAATTTACAGACAAAACTCTAATTTTATTTTTATAGCTACTTTATTAACAACAATAATAATAACATATAATAATTCATTTTTTACCTTTGTAATTTCCGAAAAATATGTTAGATAAAATACAAAGATCAAATTGAATCCCGGATTTTACGTAAAAACTGGGAGTCAGTATGATACTTTGGCAGGTTATTTTCCATTCTTTCCTGCCTCTAGGCTTTCACCGTTTGCCTTCTTTTTTAGCCATCTGTACAAGGTTGCAATTCCTATTTCTCCACCTGCTCATCTGCTTCTTATTCTCTATTTTATACGTCTGCTTCAGTGGCAGCAATCTTTAGCTCTGTTCCAATCAATGAAAGTAACAAAAAAGGAGTAGTGAGAAATATAAAAGCTGAGAAACCAACAAAAGGTTTAATAGCAAAACTCCTATTATTGGAGAATAAAAAATTGAAAATAAACTCAAAAATATTGAGCCAAAAATTTATCTTTTAGAACAGCCAAATCGTCTTAGATTTTGTAAATATCAAACTGTAATTCAGATCGATAAAATATCACCTGTGTATTTTTTCTCTACTTTTATAAAACGCTGTTTACGGATAACCAGCTCTAAACATTTATATCAGGATGAATAATTGTACTGCTTGTAAGTTTTCTTTGTTTACTTCCCTAATAAGGTTTCCCCCAAAGTAAATTTGAATACCCCAATTTATTTGGCCTCATTGGGCCTTTTAAAAACATAATTTTAACTTAACTTAATATTGGTTCATCTAATAACTCGGGGAATAAATATGTTTGGATGAAAATCTTTTGAGGCGGTTTGAGACGTCCCTGACTCGTTTCACACTGAGGGTTCACTTAAATATTAATCTAAGAAGTCCAGATTTTTTCTTTGTGGTTAAATTACTAATTGCCTGGTAAAAAGAGATTTGTTTTCTTTATCTAATAACAAGAGTTCATTCACATTTGCTCTGTTTTAGTCACCACGATGTAAAGCAGTTGTAAACAGTTGTCAGGTTTAATTTGTCAACAGTTACAAGTTACAGTTTAAAGTTACAGGTTTTACGATATTAATGCTTATTATAAGGAACACCAAACGTCTTTGAAAGGATACCTTGTTAGCCATGTTCAACTCATTAATTTAAACCTTGATAAAATGGTAATTTAAGTTGAATACATAAACAAAAATATAAAATCGGGGGTCATTTATATGGGGGAGAGCGCGCAGAGTTCCCCAATACCCCCTACTCTCAAAACCATTCATACCGCCATTCATTGAAACCATTCATTGAAATATTTTTTGGATTTGGTATAGAGGGTGTACAATTATTGAGTTTTTTTAATGATTCATATTTCCCCGTTTGTACCTTGTAATCATATTAAATTATTTGTTAGGCGATATTCAAAAATATTTGTATTTATCGTAGGGTTAAAATATTAGACTTCCAAACAGATACTATTTCCCTCGTACTGTCTTGATTGGATAGTTCCTTAAACGTTAAGGGCCAATGCTTGTTATCAAATGGATTCCTGTCTAAAAGGTCTGAGCACTTCACTGTGTAATGATATCTGTCCAGCTGGTTAAGGGCTTTGCATTTTACTTCAGACACATTCATATAGAATGACGTACCAATGACCATTAACACATGGCAATATTCGTCATGTATTATTATTAATATTAAGATCATAGTTTAATAACTATAAGTTAAATTGAGTTAAGCTATGGCGGGGAAACGTTTTCCCCACCATAGGTACCGTTCTTTAAATAACTAAGAGCATCATAACATGATTTCTTGCTTATAAATTGAATTTGTGACAAAAGTACGTTAGCTTGGACACGGTTACTATTTAATGCTTAAAATATTTTATTAAATTTCCATCCAAATAATAAATTGTAGGTTTTTAGTATTTTTAGTAATTTAAAGTATTATTGAGTCAGGCAAGAGTAAAATATCACTTAAATGTACACCAAAACATTTTACAGATTAGCTGAAAACATTAATGTTTGGGCTATTATTTACACATGTATCAAAATTACATATTTAAAAATTATAATTTCGTATAGAACCTTTGGTTTTAGTGCTAAACATTTATTTGGCATTTTTTCGTCGAACAGAAACATAAATACAGAAAAGAGAAATGTTAATAACACTGTAATCATAACAGTACACATAAATTACTGTAATACTCCATACGTTTGACTCTGCTTTCATTGTTATAATTGAAAACGTTTATTACAAATTGTGTTGATTGTTACGCATACCGAGGATGGTAATTTGTAATTCAGGGAATTATGATAATAAATGAAAATAAAAATAATAATAGTTTAGCTATACGTAATTTATTTCTACGCTTTCCAGTGTGTCTGCTAAAACGCATCGTATAACCATTGACTGTACACTGATATTGCCGAATATGGACATGATGGACTGGAGTGGGAAAAACTTTACTTATCAACACAGAATGGCTATTGCGTCGGTTACTCTCGCAGTGTTACCAGTCAGGTTTTACGACAAAATTACTCATAATCCTTATAATTATCTTTAAATGCGTTTTACGACACATTTTACTACTCTTGCAACAAATAAACTAAAACCCTTGGTAGCAGGTGTCATTTTAATTATTTTTGTTCCTTTAAGCAAAATTCCAGGCATATTTTACAGTATCATAATAATTTATCAAAAATAACCTAAACCCCCCACATAACGCGTAAAATTAAAGTTTAACACCTATAATAAGCTGTGACAGTAAAGTAACAACCTGAAAACAAGTACTGAAGGTAAATATACAAGGCCTACGTAAACCTGGCTAGGCCTGAAGGCCTACGTAAACCTGGCTAGGCCTGAAGGCCTACGTAAACCTGGCTAGGCCTGAAGGCCTACGTAAACCTGGCTAGGCCTGAAGGCCTACGTAAACCTGGCTAGGCCTGAAGGCCTACGTAAACCTGGCTAGGCCTGAAGGCCTACGTAAACCTGGCTAGGCCTGAAGGCCTACGTAAACCTGGCTAGGCCTGAAGGCCTACGTAAACCTGGCTAGGCCTGAAGGCCTACGTAAACCAAGGCTACAAACACGTTTTAATTGATAAACCTAAACAGTATTTAGGTCGGTTAGACAAATTTAAAAATACAAAATATGCTTACTCAGGCACATTAATAGCGCGTTATTATTGTTTCCATTTGAGAGATATTTTTACTCTATTAAGGGGGTTTCGGTTTCCTAGAAATCGAAAAGTGATGTAAATGATTGGAAGGAAAAAACGTTATTTTATGGTGGGGGGGGCAGATTGCTACTAGCCCTAAGGGCACGCTCCCCCTAACGGCAAGTTCGTAGGCGGCGCCAGCGCGCTCCACACTTCTAAATGGAGTGCACTCATCTATTTAGGACCCACATTTTTATTTCACTTTCAATCTGATTTAGGTAATTTTTTTGATGATTCAAAATAAAGTAAAGAGTGATCTTTGCGAGTAAAAATTCGTATAAGTGTTACAGATTAGCAGAAAAAATTGTCAAACTAAGGGGAGAGTGCCAGTTAGAGGGTCAAAAAATGCAATTTTTTTATTGCAGTATATGGTTTCTTGTTTTGTGCAGATTAAGAAAATATATACTTTCATATATCTAGGGAGTCTAGAAATATTTTTTTTTTAATCTTAAATAGGTTAATGTTACGCTCAGCTGTTAAACTGCAACACCAAATATGCCTCTCACGGCTGTTTCATACATATTCACAATTGGATTCTGGCAGATTCACTTTTCTTATGTTGGTAGCAGTGAGATTGAAGTACAGGGAATAAAACATCTGTGATCTGTCTGTTCACTTCAGCTGAAGTACTCTGAGGTTATGTTTTGTTTATTACAAAGTTAGTAACTCAAAGTAAAAAGTTTTTTGTTTTGTTCCTAGTTTTATTTAGTGATGTGGTTGTGTAGTGCTTAGTGTACAATACAGAAATGCCAAGAATAAAGAAGTTCAATAAACAATATAAATTCCATGGAAACCGGTACGTTGGTAACCAAATTTCAAAGCCTAGTTCAGATGCTTGTAATGTTATTCCTAGGCCTAGTACAAGTAGTGCAAGCTGTAGTAGGCCTACTTCGAGCTCTTCAAAACATTCATCAAGTTCAAAGAAATTATCTCAATCCAAGATGCCTAATGATTTTCAATATGAAGACAACAATGTAAACATAATTGTAAACATAACCCTACTGTCTTCTCTTATGAATAGTTTCACAAAATGTAAATTTTTTGATGGTACAAACTGTTTGAGCACAAACATTGACCAAAGTTATAAGAAACTACTAACAACAACAACAGAACAACTAATGAAGACCCCCAACACGATCTTAAAGGAGAGGACTCCTGGTGTCGCTTTAATAGGGCCAAAGAGCTGAAAACTGATTATGACCACAAGAACTCTCTGCCAGAGCCTGTGATGTGGACCATAAAGCCAATATACATCGATCTCACAAACGACGATTTGTTGAAACGTTGTCTTCACGGCAGAACTCAAAACCCAAATGAGAGCTTCAATAGCTGCATTTGGGCAAGAGTAAGAAAAACAGGTTTTGTAGGACTTCAGACACTTAAGCTTGGTAAGTGATGCTGTGCTTTCTTTCAATGAAGGCTCAATCGCTAAGGCGAACGTTCTAGAAAGAATAGGCATAAAACCCGGGAAGTATAAGCTTCAAACACTGAAAGCTATTGACAAAATCAGAATAATTAAGGCTGAAAGATAAATACAAGAGTGTTATAAGAAGAACAGAGTAAGAAGGAGGTTCCTGAAAAGAAAGATAGAAGAGAGTGAAGACCAAGACTACTGCCCAGGAGGATTTTAAGTGAAAAAAGGTTGGTTGCATTTAACATGTGTTTACCGTAACTTAAATTTTTAATACATAGGTACCATTATCTTAAAAACTAAAAGAGCTAAGGTCTTGAATTTTTTTGTGGATGTTCAGTGAAGTATGTTCCTTAAAATACACTAACTATTTATATTATAAAGTGTTAAGATTTATTAAAAAAGTTTCCAAATATAATATATTTAAAAAATAGTAATTTTCATATTAATTTTGTTTAATAGAAAAATTAATTTGTATTAACATATTTTTAGTGTATAATGTTACTTAATATGTCAGGATAGCTGTGTAAAAGTTGCATCAAATTATCACCAATGGTTCTTTAGATTTATGTACCTAACTTAAACATTGATTCCCCATTTAAAATGCATTGCGGCGACCAAGTGGCGCTCTCCCCACTAAAATTACATATTTTATTATATATTATAATTCATTTTCAAAATATCTTCCATAATAATCACCCGCGATAAGAATATCTTTCAATTGACACCAAAATCAAAATTTTATCTCAAGAGATAAGCGAAAAATTGGGGGTCTGAACTTAACATTTTTCTAATGGGCGATAAAACCATTATGGCCGACAGGGTAGCCGGCTCTTAAGCGGCAATTGTATAAATCCGCCTCTGTCCCACGGCAGTTGTCGACCACAGTTAATTTGTTTGTTTATTTTCAAACCAAAATATTAACGAAACATCCAAGTTCAATTGACGGGCGAATTTTGTTTCTTTTTTGTTGTTAACGGGCTACCGGCGAAACTTTTAAGTTTAAAATCATAAATGATATGTGTTATTTGAAAGTCCTTGGCGTATAGATGTGCGTTTTGGGAGTTTGGAAGACGTCCACCTTCAGGGCTCTGCCCCTGGGCTTTCAAAGTTCCAATGCTAATCGAAAGGTGCGTCCACACTAGGCAAACGTTCGCGACGAACATGATCGCCAAACATAATATTGTTTGCTGAACAGGAAACAAATTGTCTCTAAACATTTATTTGGATGTTCATCGAACAAAATATGATGTTCGCTGAGAATTCAGTCTTTTACTGTCAGGGAAGATGGATGTGGGTACACGTCGGCATTTACGTGCTTGTATTGTTGTTTCTGCAGCATATCTTTTCGTTATCAGCTATCAACGACGACGCGACGTCGGTGGTGGCAGAGACAGTTATTAAGAAGGCGTTACGAATATAGTGGTCAAGACTTCAGAGCGCTTTGTATATAAAGACAAATTTTCACTAGAAACACAAAATATCGACGAGAAACGGGCTGCAAGGGCTGTGTCATTTCACAGAGCGAACATTTTGTCTGAACAAAAATGGCTCCATGAGAATGTTCGTCGATCCACACCTAAGAATTATAGAACGTTCGCCGGCGAACAACAAAATGTTCGCTGACATTGTCCGGCGAACAACAAAATTTTCGCTGACATTGTTCGGCGAACAACAAAATGTTCGCTGACATTGTCCGGCGAACAACAAAATGTTCGCTGACATTGTCCGGCAAACATTGTTCGTCCAGTGGGGACGCACCTTTATAGAAGAGTATAAATAAATGTAATTGAACATTTAACCCTTTCAGACCCAGTATATTTTTTGTAAAAAAAACAAATGATTGATATAAACTACTTCAGTTACTTCCATTAAACATGTGTTGATCATTTTTTATTTTTAAATTTTCTTTAGTAATTTACAGGCATATAATACGCTGAGCCGATTTTTATAAACAGAACTTCTCCGTTATTCCTGGACCGATTTTGACGATTAAGGTGAAAAAATGGCCCAGATTTGTAGTTGTGAAAAGTGGTTTTCAGTTTCCAATGCTGTTTTGCTGAAGGGCTCGGGCCACCCTCAGAGTTCGTTTTTTGCCCATATAAGATTAGCATGGAGAATAATAATTTGTATTAATTGTATACAAAATTTGTGTTATTATTGAAGGCCTACTAAAATACTTCGATTCATTCCTTTTGAATAGAACATAAACTTATCGTAAATACCTGCAGAGAAAAGACTCAGCACAATTAGTGTATTACATTACAACTAACAGAACGAAAAGCGAGTATTTCAGTTAACTTATGTCTTCGACAAAGGAGCAGAGGCCATGCAGAGGCGGGGTCTACGAAGGCTCCGTCTACTCCGGCACGGCGGCAATGGCAGCCTGGCTGGATCTGGAGCCTGTCAGGGCAGGGTTGGTAGAGCGGGGAGGGAGCGTTGTGATTCGGGGGCCAGTTACACGCAGCGCTACCGGACTGTCTGGCGCAGTGCTCCTGGCAACGCTACGAATGAGTAGTTCAACCTTTCGCGCCACTAGAGCCGCGCCACTTGTGCCGTCTTCAAATCCACGTATTCCATGACTCGTCTACTCACGTAGTGTGTAAAGTCAATGGTATAACCCATCATATAAAGCGTATCATAAAGCGTATCTTCATTAGAGAAAAGTTTTAGTTTTATAGAAGTTGCATACAGCAATATTGTACTAAATAAACATAAACGTATGCATAGTTAGATTTTTTTAACATTTCAACAAAATATTTACCTGTCTAATAATATAATATTGACTATGAATTTCTTTATTTCATTATGTTCTAAATTGATCTTCTCTTCGATTTGTTTAACCATAAACCCAGGAAAAATTCATTTTAATCTATATAACTTTCAGTAGTAATATTAGGTTTCATTTTACATTATGGATTCTATCTTTCGTTTCTCAAAAAGATATTAAGGGTTTTAAAAAAAGTTAAGGGTAAGTAAAAGCAAGTTATTCTAGTGTCAGTGGTACATTTTAGACGGTTTTGTACAATCAAAGTAAACGTCCGAAATTATGTCTCCAAATTTACAATCGACGTTTCTTTCGTACACCTTTCAACACTTTTCCAGTAGATGAATAAATTGTTCATCCTTTGAATAAGAGTTATAATGTAATGCTTTTTTGTTCAAACGTTGTATCCCAAAAACCGTTAAAGCGTTTCACACCCAGGGTTGAAACCAATATCAGGCTATTCAATAAATATATTGGAAGTCCATTAATTGTCCTTATATCATTACAGGAGTTATGTAATTCAATGATCCCAAATACTGGCCTCAAAATACCATCAATCAACAATTAAAGTAATTGTAAAATGGGGCATTACTGTACCAATTGTATGATCATATCCTACCTTATCATTCTTATCATATCCTATCATATCATACCTTGTTGTAAAAAAAATCAATTTTTTATCATTAGTTTTAAACCAAGATAAATACAATAATCCATTTGTTTTCTTATTTTTTGCTACTTTCTAAAAGAATAAATATGTTTCTTTATTTTTTTACAAGCAGGTAATACAAAAATCTCCTGACAGGGTTTTTATAAACATTTTAAACACAAGATTCACTTATTTAAAATTATTTTATTTTCTGGTTTGATTATGTAATAGTTTTTTTTTTGTTATTACTTAAACATTTTGAAATATTTATGTCTTATTAAAAGAAAAGCTCTTTTTCTTATGTTAGAATAAATTTATTAACATGTAATAATGTAATAATAACATATTTTAATATAATAGTTTAAAGTTTTGTTTAATTGAAATCCAAATTTGTATTTTCTCATAGATTTAACGGCCTAGAGCAAAATAAGCCTCTATTTTTCTTCTTAAAGGCCTTTCATATCTGCCTGGTAAGAAGATTGATTTGGCCTCCGGCTCACTGGGAGGATAAGATGAAACTTTGAGTGAAAAGTTGCCGATTTGTTCTAGCAAAAACATAACCCTCAAGTTACGGTATAAATAAACTATATTTGGTTAAAAACACAGAAATTTCATCAAAAAGTAGTTTACATGTATAGCCTTATCGTTTCTCAGAATTATGACAGGTATTTATTTAATTTCTTCAAGAATTATTTTTTAAATAACTATACAAATCGGTTAACAATAATTCTGTAACTTTTAAACCTGAACATTTAAAAATAAATATAGAATTCATATTTTCTGATAATAATAAAAGTAAATTCTGAACCAAAATACATCTCAATAATAAAATATTAAACTGGTTATTACTTTAGAAAGTTCAATAAACGTGATTTAATTATGCAAAACTATACACTTGAGTCCGTTGTAATTTTTTATTTATCTGACTTAATTTTGTTATCGTTACTTAATATACAATCAGTCCTTTACTTTCAGGTGTTTTGTGGAGAGCGTTTTTGTGACATTATAGAGTAAATAATATTCCAACAGCTTCCAGGCTTTATGTCAAAGTAATTCACCCTACCCTTGATACCACAATCCAATTAAATCTATTGAACTACCGATTAAACAAGTTAGTTTAGTTAACAACATGTTTTAATTGGACTGAATACAAACACTTTTTAACATATAAATCAAACTATTATGACTTTTAGTTTAACAAAATTGAAGCCTATGTGTTTTTTTTTGTATTGTTAATTGTTTTCAAATTCAGGATTTTCCTGAACCAATACTAGTTCAAATAACTTTGTTTACCTAACCAAGTCCTTCAGTTACTTATCAACAATATTTTAACAGTGATTACTACTCTCTTCGGTACTTTTTATAATAAATTCATCGATGTGACTGTGGAATATAAATTATTTTCATCTTGGCATTACTGCTGTATCCGACACTTGAAATTCGAATTATCTGCTTTATAACATTTTAATATAAAACGTACACTCACAAAAAACAATAAATTAGTTACAGAGACTAAGGGTATTAGCAATGTTAACTTGCATTACCATATGACATTTTTACGTATAAATTGCATGATTAATGAAAAATCTTGCTCTTTAGGTTCAAACAAAAGTAAAACTAAGTAACAAAACAAAACTGGAGCTTTGAGCACTACCACTTCCCAGGTCGGTTTTGGTTATGCACCATAAAAAATTTAATTTAATTTTAAATGTACATTTACGTCTGAATCCATACACGTCAAGCCATTTACTTCGATTGTTAGTGGATTTTCTGCGATAAAGTTCAACAAAGTAAAGAATAATAATCCTTTGATTTTGTTTTTCGTCTGTAGCAGAGGTCAAACAGCAAACATCTATCATTATACGATTATTAGAGTAATGACAGCTGTTAATGATACGGTTATCAGAGTAACGACGGCTGTTAATGGTCACTTGTCATGATTTGATGATTGCGGACGATTCGTCAATGTAAGTGATCAACTGGTACAGTACTGGTATTTAATATTTTGATTATCAATTCAAAATTTAATTCATTAAGAGATTATTATACTCTTTATTTCTCACTGTGCATTTGTTTGGTTTGTGTAACGACTCGTTGATACATAAATAGATGTCGCACAAATAATTACTTGTTTCTAGTAAACATTTACTTATCATCACAAATGGTCATACACGATTTCTTTGTGATTTGCAAGTAGCTAAAAATAATACGTTACGTGCAGTTAGTACGTTGTGTCTTTATTATTTATACGCCTTTCTTATTAATCAATCATCTTGGTGTTTTATCCTGTGTAAATTCATTTTCTCATCTACACTGAATAACAAAACTTTGTTCTTAGCAAATTTCTATACCATAAATTGTAAAAGAATGAATAAAGTATTACCTATTAAAAAGTTGTGTTGATTTTTACAGTTTATAACACTTGAATATTAGCATATTCGAAAGTTGTAGAACCATTTATATTTTTGTTAACGCCGATATTTTAGACCAGTTTATTGTTATATCTGATATTTCCAGAGTAGGAATTATTTTATTTCTCAATTATGTTGTTTAAGAAAATAAATCTAGAGGGTAGTTAAATATAGAGGGTAGAAGGTACTTCAAACTGGATTCAGAGAGAGAGAGAGATTTTTAAAATGACGTTCAAATAATAATTATTAACTTTTAAAACCAACCAAGCTTCCTTTATCCATGATTCAATGCTGACGGTTAGGAAAAATTTGGTTGAATGTTACTTGAGCCTGGAACATTAATTAAAACTTCGACAAAAGTTCTTAGGGATGAATAGATCCTAAGACAAAGGCCAATTTGCAATACTTATACCCTCTTAATTGGGAACATAGCTTAACTGCATTGATTAAATGCAATGTATTAGTGGTAAAAGTTAAATTGCAAGTTATACGTAACCCACCCACCCATATTGCATCTGTTTAACTATGTTCAAGTGAATCAAATCAGTTCTACAATATTTTTAATCACTATTGTTATTCACTTTTCCAATAGTATGAAATAAGAGTATTTTTCTCAAATGTATTGGTTCAGTAGGTTTTTAACTTTTATAAATACATCCGTAAAAACAGTACGGCCTAAAATTCATATAACTTTAAATAATGTTTTTCACAATCATTTTTTTCCATTCCCTTTGGAAGGTTTTTCCTTGACTCCTAACACTCCTCAGAAAACGCACACTTAATGACCCTAAAATGATAGTCTGTATTCAACCCTGCTGAGATACGAAAATACCAACAAAAATATTTGGGTAGTATTTTGCAAGTAGAATAGTTGGGTTTTGCAATCCAGTGTCACAAAGAACGCTAAATATTGTAAAATATTTCGCATCGCTCAAACCTGTCTGGTCTGAAACAATAAACCCTAAAGGACACTCGCTATTGAAAACAAACCCTGTCACATTTCAATATTTGCTGGGAGAGCGAACCTTCACCGATATGGAGTAGCATACATATTTACAAAATGTATTCACAGACATTGGACCCTCGATTGCAGAATACAAATACGAATATAATATTTTATTCGAAAATAGAATAAGTAAAGTAGCATTTGCAATAAATACTACTCTGGTTCTGAGATCAGTCATAGTCAATGATAGTATTTGCAAATTTTTAGCATTATCGATGTTTCTTTTTACTTCGATAACATATTAAACAAATAGAACTTAGGAAAATAGTAATACCCTTATGCGATCGTTTGTAGAATGAGAATTAAATATACTTCCAGGTTTTTCTTTTACATTTCAACTTCTTCAAGAATGTTCTCTGTGACTAAAAATAAGATTTTCGCGTAACACAAATTGTACATCATATAATCATAGCAAATAAGAGTCAACCTGTTACATTGTTACGGATTAAAAACTGTTTGCATCTTCATTTATAATCAACGTACGAATGTATGTCTATGTTCTATTTAATGAGTCAATTAAACGTTGGTCATTTGAGCATGGTAAGTGGGCTACTGTAAAGCTAGTTCATAACATTTATCAAACCGGCTACATTTTCATGGGTTACTATACATTGCTGGTAAGGAATCTCTATTAAATTTGCTAACATTCTGGGCACACACATTTTGATCCGGTTAGCTGTCCACGTATTGATCTAGCTTCTACTCATAGAAATAGCTAGGGGTGCGCCTGCTGAACTGACTGATAAGTTAAGCTGATTTATACCTTAGTACTTCTATTCCACAATCTGGACGTAGTTGCTCAGAGAAAGCGCTGGCCTCTCAAGTCAGCCGTGTTAAAGCGTTGGTTTGATCCCGGCTGACTGTAGTGATACTTTTTTGCGAGCCGTCACCACTGGCTTGCCCTTGTGACTAATTCCTTTAACGGCACCTCGCTGTCTTTAGATCGCCGCACAGTTCTATTTCCCTGTGGCGACGGACAGTTGAGGTTAAACAAAATCGATTGTGCTGAAGAGATGATCATCTAATAATTTGGCTAGGTGAATGAATGTGAGCGATTGATTGTGATCAGCGAACATTCCCATCTGTATAAGCCTATAGCCCAAAGTCCCCAACTTGTTATCAAATTCGTGTTTTACACAGGAAGGAACGGGCAGAATGTTCAGATTGCTTGTTCACTTGTGACTCAAGGAGACGTTCAAAGCTGAAAACAAATTGTAGTCTCTCCTGCACCTGCGGCCGACTTTTTCACTGTAATATTTGCCCGCGCATGATTTATCTAGTCCTGCTATATGTTCAACTGCTAATCCAAAGAGGAAACAAACAGTGTTTGTGTAAAGAATACTTTTTTTATTAAAGCTGATATTTTTTCCTAGCATAAAATTTACTAAACGAGTTAATTTTGAGACAATATATGATTAACTAAAGCTTGAACGGTGTAAAAGGCTCTCCTTAGTTACGAAAGAGCAACAAGTGTGAAATATGACAATTTATAGAATTAAAACCTTTTGTTAAAATATGTAAAGTAGTATATTTTGTAAATAATACCAAAAGTGGTATTTTTCCAGTAGCAATCGTGTTTTCCGTGTAAGGCAATAACCGAGAGTTTAGTCAGCTGCTTAGACATATGTTTCGTTACTCTTCAGCAGTATGGTAACTCCTTATATGGTCACTGGCTAAACCTCCAAATGGCACGGTAGTGTAACTTTGGCCACAGGACACTTGCACCCCTGGAGAATTACATTGTAAGCTAAACTGTGTAGGTGTGCATAGTGATACAATATAGTAAAGCTGAATTTTGTGCGTTTGCTCTCAAGCTCTCAGAGGTACGTAGCACAATTTGCCACAAATTAAAGGAGAGAATGAGCAGATATTTGGAACAACTGTCAACCAGTCGTGTGGCGCCGTATAGTGGCCGGTAGGCAATGTGAGTGGTATAGCTATATTGCGTCTCCCGGCTAGCAGGCGTTTTCAAGACCAGCTACAATGATTAATTGTTCAGATACTTTTATTTTGATGAATCATGATAAAAATATTTATTACTTTCATTGTATGTTCAATCTTCTTCTTAATCTATAATACCATTTCTAATTGTTATCAACATTTAAGGTGATTTTTTTTTAACAGAACGCACCTCTTATTTCTAAAACGTATTGAGGTGAAAAAATAAAAAAAATAACGGTTTCGACCAGTAGTTTTGCAAATTGGTTTACAATTTGTATACCTCCACTTTTAAGGGCACAAGCCACCCTTAAAAACCCAGGGTGTAAACCCAGTGTAATTTACTTGTCAAACCTAACATTGTTCTGTGATCGCAAGTAAAGCTGCGGTGGGCAACTAGTTTTTATTCTTCTGTAATTTAATTCCTTTGGATTGGCAAACACAAGCACTATTACAGTTCAAATTCATTTCAATATATTAGTAAATTTTAAAAGTAATTATTTATAAAAACACACAATAATTATTACAGGGTCGGCCAGTGTTCTGAAATGAATTCACTTTAAAAACAAAGAGTAATTTTCAAGCAGGTATTAAACAACAAAGGCCTTAAATGGCCAAAAAGATTTGTGTGAAAGACAATTTTTAATTGGGGTTATTGTTGGTTGAAGCTTTTGTTTCTGGGAATATTCATCCAAGGAAACTTTTGTTGAGTTTTAATTACTTTTTCAGGAGAAATAACTCTGAACATTTTTCCCCCTACTAAACCGACCTTCAAAACTAAATTTCTAGGTACAATGGGATCAACCTCATAGGAATGAAGTAGTTTCAAATATAGTTTAAACATGGTTAAAAGGTACGGAAGGCGGTTTTACAATAAGACTGTATTTTTACTGCAGTTCATATTCTATCTGATGGACAAATTTCTATCAATTCCAACCACTTCTCTCGAGGGTATATAATTTGGTTTAATCCCTTTTCGTCTTTTTTAACAATGGCCATGTTTCACTCATACAGGGTGAGTTTTAAATGCCCCCTCTCATTGTTTAAGTTTTTCCCCTTCATATACACTGCACTCTAAAGTAAATTGGGCTTCAACGGAATGGTCACAACGTCTACAAAATAAAATAGCCCCCTTTAAAGTCAATTCAAAGCCCATCCTATTTGACTATTCTTGATTGCGAATCCTTTGAATGTGACCTCAATGAATATATGGATCAATGATCAGTTGTTATTTGTAATGTAAAATAATGTCATAATTTCACTTTCGGAAGATAAACTGTAAACTGCTATATCGAGGAGCATTGTATTGGGTGTTTATTTTAGATAACTATCTACAGCTAACAAAAAATATAATGTTAGCTTCAATCAAGTAAAAATGTATTCTTAACAGTTTTGGTTATGAAGTAAAATGTCTTTGAAGTGATAAACTCCAGATAGGCCTACTAAAAAAGGTGATAAACTAAAGGTGCATTTTCTCAGGATCCTTTTGTCAATGTTCCTTCCTAAAGAAATTTAATGGGGTGAACTCGCATATTCTACAGCGTTTATTCAGAACGTTGGCTGACTTAAAAACTCACCAATTTATTTCTTATCTTCGTTCTTATCTATTTATAGAATTCTATGTTATTCTAAACTTCGTTTTCATTTTCGTAAGGCACGCGTTTTCTTTACCGTAATAATATTATAGTAGGTGGGATTTTTTTATGCCACAATTGCAACAAAATAACTTATATTTTGACCCACGCTATAACATTAGTAGCCTCCATCATTGATCAAAATTGATTGCCCTCATATGTTTAAGTACAGTGACAATTTAAATATATTTATAAGTATTGTAAGACTTAATTAATTACATACCTTATGATTATAACAACTACTGATCCGATAATTTCAAGTTGTTAAGCAAATAATAAAATATTTTCACTACATTATAGAGTTACAGCATAAAACTTTACTATTTTGGTTTTCAGGTAAAAACGCAAAAAGAATGGCTACATTAGTTGAAGTCACTCCATTTTCCGTCAGTGTTTGTGTATGATATTGGTTTTCAATTAACCAATTACCTTGGAACCGCTGAAGATCTTGCCTTAAAACCTTCTAGATGTACGACTCCTAGTAAGTCCTATAAGTTATAGCATTTCAGATTGATAACGTTTAGAAATAGCACCCTTTTATAGCTAGGATATTCATTGTTGCGGATTAGGAAACCCCAGCATAGCTCCTAGCTACACCTTCTACAAGCGGGAATATTGCGCAGGTTACCGGAAGGATAAGATATAGCAGGAAAGGAAAGGGTGGGATGGGACGGCAGCCAAATCGACCCTTCAGAGGTCCAACACCCTCGCCTCTGTGACAGCTGGGATGAGGCTCTCAAACAGGGGACCCGCATTCTGGCCTCTAACCGGTCAACTCAACTGACTTCGTATCCAAGTACAACAGCCAGGGACCATCTATTCTCAGGTTGGCATCAGGTTGGGGACCAAAACCCGGAGATTCTGTTCCTAGCCACTGCAGTTGGAGGGACCAAATGTGAAATGGAAGTTTGTCATAATGGACAGCCAAAAGACTTACCGTATGTAATGACAACTTCATTGTTGTACCCAATTTCAACCTCAAAACTGGTATAGACCAGTTTTAAGGTATTCTTGGGACTATTAATAACCTTCAATTATTTATACTCGCAAACTTTGTTAAAGAACTGTGGAAATTGGACCACAATTAACTGCGAAGTTAAAATCTGTCAAAACAAATTCATGTCCCTTTCATCCATTTATAGAAATTACAATTACATCTTCATAATCTTTACGAATTATACCTTTCCAACTAAATGTTACAGCTTTAAGCTTTATCAAATGTTATAATAATTAATTTATTATATTGCAATATCATATCGTATGCATTAGTTCTGTCGTCAAAGCCTAAAACTGTTCCTAAGATATGACTTAATTCGGAACACATTAATACATTTGCTCAGGCTAAAAACGGAGCAAGGCAGAGCTCATGTCAATTTTATATTTTACCCGTTTACGGAGAGCGGCACAGTGAATTTTGGCTCGGATCAGTCATTACAGGACTCCCCGCATATCATCAGTTGGTCATTATTGATCGGGCTCAAACCCAATCACTTAATTTGCAACTGCAGCACGGCAACGGGTGACTCATTTGGTCAGTGCGATGACAGCTCAGCCGTTAATTACCTAATTGCACTGATTCGCAGTATAATTTGTACAAGTTAGAAAAAATCAAATTAATCTTAAATTAAAAGGATGTAGTTTAGCTTTTTAGAAACTTTAGTTGACCGAGACGGAAGAAACCTTCAAGTACACAAAGTCGAGTATGCAATTAAAGTTGCATCAGTCTGCAGTAGTGCGTTGTTTATTAGTTCCTTTTTTTTAATATCCGTCTCAAAACTTTAAAATTATTACTGGGAAAATTATTTTCCTTATCTTACAAAAAAGTTAAAGTGCTCATTAGTTAATGATAATTATGTATTATTAGCTTAAACTAGATCAAAATCATACTTTGGGAAATATGCTAGGAAAATGAGCTTTATTTTTCACTAAACCGAATACTTTATTTGTTATTAGAACATGATTAGAACTGTTATTCATGTTTAAAACAAATGGTTAATAGTTTTATAAGGTTGTTATCACACTACATTGAAATAATCTGCACATAGTTTATACAAAATTATGTTATAACTTTTATAATTGAAATTAATGTCGAGTACACTTTTATATTTTGATGTTTATAATGTGATCCATAAAGTAGTTTTAGAAGTGATTTTGCAGTAGAAATGCTACAAACTATTGAAACCCACGTCCAAATATTTTCTCCCTACCGTGTGGAATATTGAACTGTGTGTGTATTCATTTATCTGCATATAATAAATATTCGCCTTTATGTATAAAATGTTGAAAATTGATTAACAATAATTTGATTGAATTAAATAACTGGAGATTCATCAGATTAGCCATTCAGATTGGGCTTAATTTTCACGTTTCCAGATACTGGTAAGTGTGGAAGGCAACTTAGAATGCGCCATTAGGTTCAAATTTTTCCATTGTTATTCGTAAATTCGGCGCCGCGCCGTGAGTTCTTATCTTATTATGCAGATTGAAGCTTATTCCTATTCTTAAAAATGAATACACCACAATGTATATGGAATTTTTTTATTCAATTCAGTTAAAAAACAACAAAAGTGACTGTTTAAAATCATACTGATTTCATAAGTTTGAATTTCTATTTCCTTTGATTCGTTATCTATAAGCTGGTTTTTCATGTTGCAATGTCCAGAAAATCCGCAAAACAACATCCCAGGTTAGTCCGAAGAGTAAATGATGTTTTTTAGTAGGTCAACTATGTCTGGTAAGAGTCCCACTCACACTACCGCTTGTGTATCTAAAGCATTTTTACGCTTTTCCTAAAAAATAAATAAATACATGTGGTTACATTAAGGTTATTGCATTCATAGTAACTAATTAATTTATGAATATGATTTTCACATTCGCTGAAAAGAGCAAATTGTTGGAGAAGTGATTAAGGTGGTCTGATTGACTCCCCACTCTAATTAAATATTTATAAATATGAAATTTTAAGGATTATTTGTAGACAGTGAGAAAAACACAATTTTTGGCAGGTCAAATATTTGTAGATATTACCTCTGAATTCTAAGTTGGATTTTGAAAAATATCCTGTACTAATTTACAACTCTCTGAAGCATAAGGTTCCACTTATTCTTTACTGCTCGAATTTCAACGTTGGCCTGTGGGATTGGTTACCATACCTAACGTAGTTATCCACTAGAAAAAAACACTCTACTATTACAGACTCTAACATGGGAACTGTTTTTTGTAACATTGCATCAGGCTAGACCTACTTTAGGCTTACCCCTCAGGGCTCGCTCCTTTCTGGCCGACAAAGACTTGTTTTAATACTTAGCCCGAATCCCGGTCACGGTCTCTGTGTTTTTTGTTTTTGTGTTTTTGTGCATATGATGTTTTGGACTAGCCCCAATTGCTCTTGCCATCCATAAACCGTGTCCACTGACAGCACACCGAACTGCGTTGTGGCCTGATCCTGCGGGTAGTGGAAGAACGTGTGTAGTGAATGTCCAGGAAATATTAGACAGAGTTAGAAAGAACGAACTAACTAACACCATTTAGCAGCCACAATAAATGTTGGACAGATAGTTAAATATTATCACCAACAATTAAACAATTTCAAGATAAGAATTAACAATCTAATCCTTGAATTCATAGTCGACCTTTTCATCTTAAAAGCGTTCATCTACAAGCCAACAATCATAACTGATTATACCCATTAGGGGGGAGAGAAATAAACGTGTGTTTGCAATAATTCATTAAACAGGGTTTAAAGTAATTTTCTTTGGATAAAGATATAGCATCTTTAATACTTACCAGAGTTAATACATACAAATTTAAACTAATAGTAACTTGAATGTTAACCATTTTACTTTCCACTATTATTTTGTTATGTAAAGAGGGATATATTATAACAACAAATGAACGTCATATTTTCCACCGCCTCCATCAGCGAGGAGACATCAGCGCCGCTCGTAAACGGGATGATGATTACACGGTGCGAGTACAGCCACAGCTCTAGCTGATATAACATTACTTATTAGGTTGGCATGAAAGAGTAAGGTATTGTAAGCAAAACTTGGTCTCTGGATTGTGGAAATTGTTCTTGGTTTAGGACCAAGTATTTACGAAGTGACCTTTTTATCGTTTTGCAGTTTCTTTCAATAGATATATTACAATTAATCGTTGGAAAACCAATTAATGTAAATAATCTTCGAAGTTCCTTAATTTTATTTTTATGTTATATTTAATGTGAAATTGACTGATGTTATTTATGATTTATGTATTACTGCAGATTAGACATTTGGTTGTTCTCCAAATATCTTGAAAGAGAATACTTATTTTGTATCCATGAATTTCCATGCATTATTTAAATTTAAAACATAATTTAATGTTTTATTGATTTTTATTTCAACGACAGAGCTTCTTACATGACAGAGAATAGATAAATATTTAAAACATCCCATGCCGTGTACTATGTATCTCACTTAGTAACAATGCATAGTATTTGTTAAATTATTTATTATTACTGTTTTCAAGAAACCACTGTTAATAACCGTGGGTTACCATGTGTAAGTGCTACTTTTACATTTCACCGCTTTATTTATTCACAGGTTTTATGATTTTTTTTTTTAATTTGAAACCCCATGAGCCCAATGTACATATTTCTAACCTCCAAATGAATTTGTTAACAAAATATGTATTTTCCTGGAGTGGAGATTTTTTTCCTTGGGCTTTGTAGGTCCAAATTCCCCTAATTCCAAATTTTAAGCAAAATTCTTCCGCTGAATTCCGAGATAAATTTTGCAAAAAAAAACTGGCAGATATTGCTCTTATTAGATTATAGGATTACACGTTGACACGTATCACTCATTGATACTTAATTTGTTGATCTATACACATAAGGGTAATTCCAAGTCAAATCACCCACGGAAAATTTGTTTGCACCCCACCCCTTCAGATTTACTTGCATTTTTTTATTTTGGCTAAATTTGCTTCAGTTTATTTTTTATAATTATTTTAAGATTTGGTGCGTTTCTAGCTGATTTGTTATTTGCGACTCAAGGTGAAAGAGACACTTTTCAGTAAACATTTTTATGTAAAGCTACTTTTTAATATTAAGCCATAAAATTCATAGTTCTTACTTGTAATTTCGCCAGGATCCTGAAAATCAGGTTTAAATTAATATTCTACCCATATTAAATTATCTTTTCATTCTTCAAAGTTTTCGCTCCTGAATTATTTTTCTCTGTGCAGTGATTTCCATAAATGCTCATAACTTTTTTCTGGCTGATTCTGTGAGGCTGAAAAGGGTCTCAATTGAGATAAGATGAAAAGTAATATAATAACGTAAAATAAAATTCTTGGATATTTGATGTTATCATCATATAAAAAAATAAAGAAATTGTAATTTTTTCCAAAATGTGGCATGTAGGCAGTAAATTGTTATATATACACCATAGTTTGAATACTTATATTTTTTTATTAGTTAAAAGAAATATAAAGCTTTCTCATTTTTATAGATAAGCAGAGCTAAACATTTTATTTTTATTTTATTTTTGGTACCGTACTATTTATAGTGTAAGAAAACGGTTTGACCCAAAAATAAAAACTAAAAAATTAACACAACCTAGGACATTGGTCCAGATGTCGAGATGTTGTCCCTACCTTCCTGTTTAACGTTCTAAAGCCCCTCACAGTGAAGCTCTGCTACGGCCGCCATCTTAGCCATCTTTAGATTCACGTTAGAAAGTTGTGAGATTTGAACTCGTTTACATTCGTTTTTGAGCATCCTGTATAATATATTTTCCATATGGATTTAGTTCAGATAACTGTGTTTGATATCTTTAGGCTAAACCGTTCTCCCGTTATATATGCTTGACGTGTGGTCTGACTCATTCTGTATATATTTATAACTTTAAATCATTGATAACTCAAAAACTTTAAGGTTAAGAACAAAAGCAATAATATTTGTCGGTAGCATTTCTCTCTATCATCAATAATAAAAGAGTTATAAGCAAGAAAGTGAAAATTGGACAATATTTTATTTTTTTTAGAATCGGTATCCGTGAGTTAATTCCAAATTACTTAAACTGTTTTAACATTAAAGTAATGCACATCCACGTAAAAATTGATTCAACTAAAGTTATAATTATGGTATCTTATCAGTATGCCTGTTAAGCTTTAGGACCTTAGTTTTGTCGTTCTCATATAAATCTCCCTCTGACCCATTAACGTTTTCAGTTTCATTATGTTGTCCAACTTGAGTGTAAAACTATTTATGATTTGAACAAAAATGTTGTAAATAAAATGTAAATTTGTGTATCTTTTATTTATGTTTCATTAGGATTGTGTGTATATGTTTCAAAGCAATGGAATTATCTTTTACAAATAATAACGCTTTTGGAAATTTCTTGAGTACTTTTATTTTATTTAAAAAAGTTACATGTTTGTATATTTCTTCTTCTCTGTTGATAACATCTAGGTAATATCATAGGTTAACCTCTAGAAAGTGTATTGTCACCCTATGTGTTGCAATTCGTGATACACGTAGTAAGAGTGAGGCTTGTAAATATTTTGAGCCAATTGTAAAACTGTAATTGTTTACAAATATTGATTATTTAGTTTGCCGTGCACGACATATTTTGTAACACATAATATTTTACAACTTTTTTTAGAATTGTATAATTTTTAAGCTGAAAATTTGTAAGCGGGTCTTTTATAGTAGTTTTTTATGTAAACAGCTGGTGCAGTATTTGGTTTTACCCGAGAAATACAACATTTCAACTGTTATGTGTTGTGCATTCCATCTGATTTTTACTGACTCATTCTTTTATACCACCATGTTTTATATTATAGATACTATAGATATTATAGATATTCAAAACAACTCAATAAAAAAGCGTCCTTCATGTTATGTATTAAGTACAATATTTAATTTTAAATTTAACTTGCAGTAATTTGATTAAAAATTAAAATATATTTTATTAACAATTAACTCTTAAAATTGTAATATTATCTTCAAATCAACATATATTACTATAAAATAAGATTTTTGGCTCGCATCAATGGAAAAATACATTTATTATTTCAATGAAAGAGTGTATAGCAGTGAGGAAAAGTTTGAATCGAAGTAAGCCCCATTCACAAGAAAAGAGCCCAATTTCACACTGAAAGACTTCACTGAGCCTGATTTAAAGACCACTTATTTGCTCCATTTCACAAATTTGAACCTTGAAACTCTGCTCAAAAGATACATACAAGAGTGTGCTTAGTTTGAAACCTTAAAGCGTACAAGTTTATTTGTAATTAGTTATTGCCAATAATATTGTAGAAACATCGACCACTCTATAGTTAAAATACAAAATAAATCGATCAGTAATCGATTTTTTAGGACTTAATATATGATATAATAAACAATCGTATTGGTCCCTAAGTGTAAATTCGACCTCTGATAAATGAATTAAATTTAAGATGCAAATCATTTATACAAAATGAAAGGATTAGATTTGTTTTGTTGTGTGTCTCATATAGTACCCATAAGGGCCCATAATTAATAAATAAGTCTCTATAGTGAGCAAAACGCGTTGTATGTAACAATTGGGGAAACAACATTTTTAGGATATGTCGACCCCACTGAATACGAATCTGCCTGTTGCCAAAGCGAAATTTGGACCGGAAGTGCGGTATCTAAGATGGCCGCCAAAACTCTGTTGTCCTGTATTTCTCTTGTTTGTTGGCTTAAATAAATTATTTAAAAGACTGCATAGGGCTCTCCTCGGATTACAAACACATCGAAACGCTTAAAATTTAGTTACTATTTGTTTGGAGGGCATAAGTTCCAAGATGGTGCCCAAGATGACCACGAAAACTTTGTCGTGTTTACGCGAGCTCCGTGCGTCTTCTTGTATTTGGAGTTTAAAATCGGTCGGATAGGTTTTAGTGGTTGGACGTATACTACCTTTGATTATTGAGATAACAGTAGATATTCAAAGCAACTTTAAAGTTTAAAGCCGAGTTTTGAAATGCACTCTGGCGGTACTACCGTTGAAGCTTAGAACTCCCGAACCAAATTTTTAGAAATGATGTTAGAGTATTCCAGCATACGGCAAGAGGTAATGATTGTAAATTAAATTACGAAATGGTACTTTAAAATCGATTTAACAATAACTATAAACTATTCAAGAGTTTCATAATATTGAATTATGATCGTATACTGTGCAGTGATCTAATGGAAAAATCTGTCATTTAACTTAAAGCGTAATTTACGAGCTCTCACCCCTTTTTCATAAGCCTTGCCATCGAGAACTTTGGTAATACTGCCTTCACCCATTAGTCCGCTGTCTCGCCACATTTCGTCGAGGCCGTTCCCTGTCACGTGCTTTCCGATAACCTTAAGAGAAGTTCATAGCTATGGAAAGGCCGGCCATCCTTAGGATACCTTGACTTTGCATCTCTTCCGAAAACCATTTCAGTTCCAACAGCCTGCTGTACAAGGCCTGGTCTGTTTTCAATATTACATAAAGCTTCCCAAGTTTATCATCAGTCGCAATACAATTCGTTTTAATTATAACAAATAAATCTGAAGGTAGTCCAAACAAATATAGCCAGTACGCTTAAATTGAAATGCGTTTCTGGGCATTTGAGTTATGGTCTATTTGTCGCGAAATAGTCAGATGGATTTGTGGTATGGAAAATTAGGACAGTATAGAAACTAAACTAAATATTAACTTTAGAAATAGAAAAAGTCAGGTAACAAGAGAAATTAATTAAATATTAATTTTAGAAATAGAAAAAGTCAGATAACAAGAGAAATTAATTAAATATTAACTTTAGAAAAAGTCCGATAACAAGAGGAATTAATTAAACTTATGACTTATTATAGTTTTGAGAGTTTATATTATTATCGTATTATTATAGATCGAGAATCTCAGATACGTTGTATAGATAAATGTTCAAGAGGTTGTTCTACCTTTGGCTTTATTAGGCTAGTTTGTCTGCCTATGACTAAGAGTCTATTAACAGTATATTTCATACTTCATTGTCATTGAAGTATATTGTCATTGAGATGACAAATTGCTTGATAATCAGTTGGTATTTTAAAGGGTTTTAATAGCCACCAGCTGCTATAGTATGCACTCACCTGATTACTATGTATCGTAAATAAGTGTCTTATAGATGTCATTAAGCAATGAGGAAGGATTATGGATCCATCAAAATTGTCCAGGGAAATTTGAGGTTTACTTGGCCGGTAAGAAGGGAAGCGGATCTTCGTTTGTGTTTGTTGAAGTATAACTCGATATAGACAAGACCACAGTGGAAAAGTTGTGTTCGTTTTTTAAGACAAGAAACATTTTAAATTATCGTCGGTTTATTGATACAGTTTAAACTAATTTACCTTCATCTTATCTTACACATACACCAATTTGCAAATGTTATGAGAGTTAAAAGTTTTTTTAACGCAATATTTATCTTATATTGTGACTTTGGGTAATCTATTTTCATTTTATATGTAATTTATATTGTTCATTTGTTGCAAAAATACAATTTTATTTTTTTTAAACAATGTTTGTTTTGTTGAAATTGTTATTATTTTTATAACAATAAAAATAACAAACAAAATATGAATGTTTCCAACTTGTTTTAAATACGTTATCAATGTTTAAGGAAGGTAACTTTTTAAGAGCTTAAAGTATAACCGTCGCGACAGACCAACTATACAATACATTGCAGGGTGATAAACAACACTGAAAAAATGAATTGGAACCCATTTGTATTTATAGACAACATTTTATATAATAAAAACACTTTTAACAAGTCTTTCAGCACAAATGGTAAGTAACAAAAAGATTAATGATCCTACATGTCAAGGGTTAGAGTAATACATGCGATAGTCTTGATATCTTCTTGAAAATACATTTCTCTTACAATCCCTGAGAAAAGATTTTTTGCAGTGAATTTACGTTTCTTAAAATTTAATATTAGTTACCAATTCATAACATTAGCTAAATACTATTGCTGTTTACTATAAAACCAACTTTTTTGTAGTCATCCATGAATGTAAAGTTTCAGATAAATGAAATAAGACATATGTAAAAAGGCAGAATATTATATATAAGTTATATGGTATATGTTTACTGTTTAAATGCTTCCCAATGAGAGGTTTGCCTAAATTTCCTAGTCATAGACATGAAAAAACGCAGTATCTTCTCCAAAGATGGTTTTCTAATATAAGAGACTGCACCGATCCCGGAACACCCAAAAGAGCTTTAAAATCCGATGGAACAGATGTGGTCCAGTCTGATTTCCCACCTGAAAAGGAATCCTAAAATAAAAAAAATTTGAATGATCGAGACAAAAATACATATTATCTGGCTCCCTCTTCTGAATTACCTCAGTTGTAAATTAATAATTTTCCAAGAATAACGCTACAGTAACTGCTTGGTATTGTAGTCAACAATGTGTGACAATAATCTTAAAACGAGACTTGTCTAATTAACTTCTTATATTTTTCTCGGACTCTCGTTGAAGAAATGCTAGTGGCTTGTTCATTTTTTCCCCTAACATATTTTTATTATTTATTTTACTACACGTTTAAAAAACTGGTGTTTTGTAAATTAAATACTTGTCATGTAAGGGAATTGTATTGCTTGATTGATTTCTTGTAAAGATTATTATCACTCACCGTCAAATGTTCTAAATTTAATTTGTACTTTAATTTATATTTGGCTTACAGATTGATGTAAAATGATAAGCAATATATTTTAAGCAATAATAGTATTTTAATAATAAATTTACTTAATTGGTATATTTCAGGTTCTAAACGTTTTTATATCAAAATTTCAATCATAATAAACCGGTTGTAAAGTTGCTAGATAACATTGAATCTTAAACATGTTTGTCGCTTATATATTTTCAACTATACCACAATAATAGCTGTTAACCGTCGCGTCGTGGCTTCGCCCGCAATCACTTTATAGCGTTAATAAGATATATTTTAAATGACTAAATGTCGCATCGTAATCAAAGGCAACAATTTTGTTCCGCGTATTTCTGGTTAACGTTTTCGGCCATTGGGTAGCTCCTACAACAAGCTTGTTGAAGCCTTCTAATCCTATCCAATCCTATCCTATCCCATCCTATCCTATCCTATACTCTAATATGAGAAAGGTTTACTTGCTTGCTTGCGACACTGATCTCAAAAACAGCTCCAATGAATTCCTTCAAATGTTCGAAATAACTAATTTCTGGGATAAAAATAAGTTCTAGACAGGCCTCATCCCCAAGAAAAATCAAATAATGGAAAAAATAACTAAAATTAAAATTTAAAAAATTACCATTGGGCTTATGGAGTTTCAAATCGAAACAAAAGAATTATAACAACTGTTCATAATCAACCAGGGAACTGTCAAAGTAACACTCATGTTGTATATGATTATTAAAATGTGGTTTCCTGAGAGCAGAGATTAAAATATTTAAGTGAAGATTACACATATAGTGTAGTAAACTAAATCAAAGGGACATTGAGCTATAAATAACAACTGGAGTGACCTGAAAAATGTATAAAAGAGGCAAATGAGTTAAAACAAATTTTATTATTAGTAGGGGGAAGTGGTGAAATATTACTCCAAGTCATCTAAACAAACTGACTGGCCTTCCCCCGAGCGAAGCTTGGCACTTCCCAGGTACTTTTCATTACAATTTTCTGACTTCTGGTCGGGATTAAATCGGGATTTTACCGACCAGTTCGTTTTTCTTTTCCCTGGCTTCATTATGGTACAGGTATGTTCGTAGTTAAGCATGTAGAAAACTGTAAACCAAAATGTGAACAGTTAAATAAACTCAAAATATTATTTAAAATCTCAAATACAGAACACCTGTTTTAGTTATCATCTGATTCGTTAAGTATTAGTGCCCATAAGATTAAAATGGAAAGTTTAGTGGCCACCGGGGTAAAAACCCTATAGGAATTTTAGAACTTGAATAGTCCTATATGTTACTTTAGGATATTAGCTATCTTCCTACCAAATGTCAGATCAATCGGTGTAGTAGTTGGAGTGAGAGTGGAGTGCATAGTGTTAAAAGTCACAAACAAACAAACTCGCAAAATTTCACATTTATAATATTAGCACGGTATTAAAGATGAACTCCTTCATTTATTATTATTGTAACATTCTCAATATTGCCATAACAAACAAGATTGTGAATAGTAATATGTATTCAGTAACTGTTAACCAAGCAGCTGTTCACGAATGCCATGAACAATGTAGACCCCTTTATGGAGCTGAATTCGAAATGGGTACTTGAATAATTACAACAGTCCAGTCAGCAGCTCTGGCCGTGTCAAGCGATGGATATCCCCGCGACATTGGAGTCACAGATCAGTGGCAGCTTAAAATGTTCTATAGTTAAAACTAAATATGAATGATTGCCTAGTATATTCATTTGATAAGGTCAAAGAATTATTTCGATATCATTTAGGTTAATATCCTCTACAGGGTGTCAGCAAAATCCGGAACTGGTTATACATAATCATATTCTACATACAAAAATAAATCGAAAATGTTCAGTAAAATTTTTTCGATTTCAACTTCGTTTAGCCGCTATCCGCCATTTTGTTTTTAGCGAATTTCCCCTATAGGGAAGAAGCTATTACCGTAGGTCTCATGGTAAGACTTAAGCCCGAGACCATGATAACTTTTCATTTTGAGGTCCCCAGATGCCAAAAACACCATTCGTTCAAATTTTTATATATGTATATATATATAAATATATTTATATATATATATATTATATATATATATATATATATATATATATATATATATATATATATATATATATATATATATATATATATATATATGTGTGTGTGTCCGTAAGCACGATAACTCTCGTAAAAAAGGTCCGATCTTAATGAAATTTTGTACAAATGTGTAAAGTACCATTTATTTGAACAAGTTCGAAAACCAGACAAATCGCACCATCCAAAGGGGGGTTTTGGGGGAGTTTCCACATGTAATTTTTATTAAAATCAAATTTTAATTTTCACCATTGAATTCAGCATAAAAAAACAAACAATTTGGTATCTTGGTCATTGCTCTACGTTAATTGGTTACTGAGATATTGAAAGTGCTAAACACAGTACGTTGTCTAATGTTATTCTTATGGAGGAAAAGAAAAATTGTATATCTCGCTTATTTATGAACATAAACTGACGAAATTTGGTATGTGGCTTCATCTGGTTGTGGTTTATTGTTGTTTGCACAAAAAAATTTTTTTCGCCTAAGGGTCCCGTAGCAGCAAACCTAGGTACTCGGTCCCCATGTTACTCTTATGGAGAATAATTAAAATGTTATATATCGCTTATTTATAAATGTATATGGATGAAACTTGGTATGTGACTTCACTTAGCTGAGTTCTATTGATATTTGCATAAAAACCCATTATTTTGTGTTCCTTGTTGCAGCGAACCTGCGTACTCATCCCCAATGTTATTCTTATGGAGAATAATTAATATTTTAAATATCGCTTGTTTGTGAATATATTTCTTATGAATCCCTGTTAAGTGGCTTAATGTGTTATAATTCATTGGAAATTCGCTGAGTATGCAGGTTTTCTGCGACGGGGTATTTTTACTTAAACATTTATATTTCCGTAATGGATTAATGTATCAAGTAAAAATTTGGTATGGAGCTTTACAGGATAAATGTCTAAATAAATAAAAAAAAATATTTTTTTCCGACGTTTATTTTTAAAATGGCGGCAACTTTAAATTTTTAAAGTCAAATTCCTTGAAAACTAGCAACTGAAACAAATTTACAAGATATACAATTTAAAGCACTTTTTAATCCAAATCTAATGACCTTTTTACTGTAAAAATCGGTTAATAAATAAAAATGTTATGGCAATTTTTTATAATAAATTTCAAAATGGCGGCCATATAACATTTTCAAAGTCAAATTCCCTAGTGCATTTGACCAAGTCCTTTAAATTTTATGTCTTGTAAAATTTTGTTTTAGTTGCTAGTTTTCCAGGAATTTGACTTTGAAATTTGTATATGGCCGCCATTTTGAAATTTATTATAAAAAAATTACCATAACTTTTTTATTTATTAACCGATTTTTACAGTAAAAATGTCATTAGATTTGGATTACAAAGTGCTTTAAATTGTATATCTTGTAAAATCTTGTTTCAGTTGCTAGTTTTCATGGAATTTGACTTTAAAAATTTAAAGTGGCCGCCATTTTGAAAATAAAAGTCGGAAAAAATAATTTTTTTTTTATTTAGACATTTATCCTGTAAAGATCCATACAAAATTTGTACTTGATACATTAATCCATTACGAAAATATAAATGTTTAAGTGAAAAAAACAACATGGCGGATAGCGGCTAAACGAAGTTGAAATCGAAAAAATTTTACTGAACATTTTCGATTTATTTTTGTATGTAGAATATGGTTATGTATAGCCAGTTCCGGATTTTTGTGACACCCTGTATATATAATTCTGTGATCGGAAACTGTGGGCTTTTCGAAAATCGCAGGATGATGGGAGGGGGCTCAAATTAAAGGTCTCGAACCTTATACCGCTTATTCTGTGGGTGAAATAGACTTTTAACTAGAAATTTGGGTATTTTGAAAATTACAGGATGATGGGAGAGGGTTCAAATTAAGGTCTCTCCGAGGGATTCAGAGAAAATGGCAATTTTTCCGAAAGGTTACCAGCAAATATTTTGTTAATGTTAGCAGAGTGGAAGGGGAGTACGCACCTACAGCAATATGGGCCCATGCTGCAGGCTGGAGTGGATTGTGTTTTAATTTCAAAGCTGCTCAGCTATTTAGCCTCATTTTACCTACACTTTCATTCTTTATCTCTTATAACAGATTGTAATATAAATAAAGCCTCCCAAAAATAAAGGAACTAAACATTTTAAAGAACCACTTTCCATTATAAATCTTAATAATTATTATTTAAAACTTGAATTATTACTTTGTTATTATACAGGGTGTCCCGGACCTCTCTGAGAATATTGTATGTATTATTCCTGAGTCAAAGACAAATCAAAATATCATATTTAAAATGTTCAAAACTCCGTAGTTACCCTTATAGCCACCATTTTGTATTTTTCGCTTATAAATATTAATAAAATGAACGAGTTTTTGGAGGAAGAAGAAAGTTTGTATGAAGCTTTATGTTGACAAGACCTAACTTCAGGAAAAGAATTAATATTTAGGATATTTTTTTCAAATGGCGGCTATTTATAATTTTTAATTGTAAATTACTTAAAACAGGCTAATATTTCACATTATAGAATCGGAAACATTATTTTAGGAAATTTCATTATAAATCCAACGGTATAAAGGTTTTTGAAATTTGGATGAATATTAATAGAGCTACGGCTACTTATGTGATGTCACGGAGAAAATTCATTCAGGTAAATCAATGGGCGAGGCTCACCTACTGTTTGTCACATGCAACAATCAGCTGTTTTAATAAATTGTTGCCCTCACTTGTCAGCTGCTTAGCGCTAAAGTGCATCTCAATCAGCTGTTTAACAATTAAATGCATGTCAGTTGAGGCAACAACATTTACCATCAGGAGCAGTTGGATGTTTACCTTCGTTTGTTGTTATTAGTTATTTTGTTATTGGTATGGCCAATACTTACAGTAATGAAGAATGTTGTCACATACATTTTTATTATGGAGTAGCTCTTGGAAACGCCTTACAGGCAAGAAGATTGTACGCAGAGCGCTTTCCAAACAGGCGATGCCCTAGTGCAAATACATTTCAGGCAGTTCATAAACGGCTCCGGAAGACTGGAAGATTCGATGTAAGTATGATTGACACTGGTCATTCGAGGACAGTACGATCTGTCGCATTTGAGGAGGAGGTGGTAGAGAGGTTGAAGAAAATCCTCGCACAAGCATGCGAGCGACAGCACTACCGACAGGTAGTGCCATGAATTTAAATAAAAACTCTGTATGGCGGATCCTCAAAGAAGAAGGAATGCATCCATTTCATTTGCAAAAAGGCCCTTAAACCTCAGGTAAGCCTCGCCCATTGATTTCCTGAATGAATTTACTCCGTAAGTGACATCACATAAGTAGCCGTAGCTCTATTAATATTCATCCTATTTTCAAAACATTTATACCTTTGGATTTGTAATGATATTTCCTAAAATAATGTTTACAATTGTATAATGTGTAATATTAGATTTTTTAGGCAATTTACAATTACAAATTATAAATGGTCGCCATTTTGAAACAAATTTATCCTAAGTACTATTGTTTTTCCTGAAGTTAGGTATTGTCAACATAAAGCTGCATATCAAATTTCTATTCTCTCCAAAAAGTTGTTCATTTAATAAATATTTATAAGTGAAAAGTACAAAATGGCGGTTATAAGGGTAACTATAGAGTTTTGAACATTTTAATTATGATATTTTTATTCGTCTTTGACTCAGGAATAATGCATACAAATATTCTCAGAGAGTTCCGGGATTCCCTGTTTATCTGTAAAACGTTTATATCACATGTTAAATTCTTATTATTCTAATAGGCCTAAGTAAAAGGAAGTCAAATCAAATAAGTAAAGTAAGAGATGGTAAAGGAAGTGATTGTGTGGAATTTAAGTTTACAAGTACTGTCTGTTAGAACAAAATTAGGGAATTTGATGTTACAACACTGAGTTAGAGGCGAACCTCCAACGAGGCAATAAACCCGAGATGGATCGCAAACACTTCATCTCTTTATGTTGGCTTTGCTTTATATTCAACATTATCTTAGCTACTTACATTAATATCAGTATCATCCTACCTTTATTTGGTTTATGACTTTTATTTTATTTGTTGCCTTCCTATGAAATACGTTAAAAATGCATGCTAATATTTCACTCCATTTATTTTTAAACTCGGACCAATAAAATTCCTCAGCTTTATAGACTAATTTATAGACCTCACTGTAGTGCAAAGTTACGGTAATATTAAGTAAATAGCACTTCAGCCGTATAATATTTGGTGAGATCAAATATGAGTTTACAATTCAAAGATACTAGAATATGTCAACAATATTCTCCGTACCTATCTACCATATTATACATTCTATATTATGAAGAGGTACGAAATGTAATTTGAATCTATATTGCAAGTTAATTGTAAAAATGTTTATTGATACTTTTTATTTTAAAGAAACATAGTTCAAGTAGCTGTAGAATTATTTTCCCTAAATGTTAACATTATATTTTAATATTTTAACCGTCCAACGACAAGTAGTAAGAATAAAATGTTAAATAAAAGCATAGATCAAATAAATATATATAGGAATGTTTGTTCAGTTACAGATATTTTACTTTATTTATATATAAACGGGCATGTTGAGAAAAGGTTTGGCCGATAGCGCTATTTACAGCCATTTACAGACAGTGGGATTAACAAGGCTGCTTTGATATTTGCGTTAATATTTACACTGTTAGCCAGCTCAGAGAGTATAAAGGTAGGATTTGTAGTGCTCTAATGTTCCTGTGTAAACTGTCTGATTGGACTGATATTTGCTGTTTCTGCTATACTCACGGATCGCTAGCTAATGATGAGTCGATTATACATCTCATCCTAACAATTTCAAGAAGCGACTATACATTTTCCTCATTAAACGTAATTAAAATAATGCTTAAGAGCTTAAAAATAAGCTTTTATTCCTTAAACCGAAATGGATACAGTTTTCATTTCATTTTTGCTTCAACATGGTGCGCTAATAAACATGTTTACAACAATTCTTGATCCGATATATTAAACATAAAATTAAAAGTTTTCAGGAAGAACGTGTGAGACTTCCACTGGACCGATTTGCACGCGAGTGGTGTCAAATAAAAGGAAATAACCTCTATATTTGCACATTTTACCTTAAATGTTGGTATCTGGTCGATAACTATTTTAAACACGAGATTAAAAGTTTTCTTATGGCAATATAACATGGGGTAAAATTTCAACATTGCACCTTCTTTGGTCAGTTCACTTGAGGTTTCCACTAACCCGTTTTACACGCGGTTTGTTTTAATTAAAAGACAATCTCTCTATATTTGCACAATGTACTTACAATTTTGAAATAATTTTATTTAGAAAAAAAACTGTGTAAAACCTACTGCTGTGTACCCGTCCTTCGTACGGGTTGTAAATAAATAGTAGAACTAAAGCAAATAACAATCCAAATGATTTTACAATATTAAAATTACATTTTTCACGTTTATTGTACAATTAAATAGAAGTTAACGAAATATACTGGCAGATTGTTCGGGCACTGTTGCTAAGTCGAGGAACTCTGTCGGGTAGTAAACGGCGTGTGGTTTGCGACTCCAAATCGGTACACGTAATACTTTGGATTCGCTTTTAGAAATAAAATAACTCAAGTACAAACAAAATAAAATAATATCGGGGAGAGGGTGGAGGAGGGCATAAATATAAAATCGCGGGGGAGCAAAATATAAAATCAGGGGGGGGGCAAAAATTAAAATCGGGTAGTGCAAAAATATAAAATCGGGGAGGGGGCAAAAAATATAAAATCGGGGGGGGCAAAAATATAAGATAGGGGACATAAAATAAAAATTTAAAATCGAAGAGGGGGTCAAAAATATAAAATCGGGGGGGTGGTCATTAAGATCGGTGGGGGGGAGTGCGCAGAGTTCCCCAATACCCCCTACTCTCGCCTATCGAAAAAAGAGTTTGAGGTACCATTCAAGAAGTTTTTTATTTCCATAATGAGAGTTGCCATTCAAGTAGGTTTTTTATTTCCATAATGATAAACAGCTGTTTACAATATTTTAAGTTATAGATATAACTATTAAGTCATCATCTGGTTCAATGTAAATAAATAATTTGTCCATAAGAATAACATTAAGTCATCATCTGGTTCAATGTAAATAAATAATTTGTCCATAAGAATAACATAGGATCTTTAAAACACCGAAGGGCAGAGTCCTAAGGTGATTTCCAAAAATCCAATTAACCTAAAACCTTCTAACGCACATATAGAACATAGAAAAAAAGTTTCATTGAAATCAGTTTACCCGTTTCCCTGTGAAATGGAACAAAACGTGTCCAAAATCGCAAAAATCACGTTTTTGAGCGGCCGCAATTATTTTTCTAAAAGGCGTATGCCGGATTAAAGTAGCCTAAAACCTTCTCACGCATGTATAAAACAAAGAAACAAAGTTTCATCAATGTCAGTGCACCCGTTTTCCCGGAGAAGGCTGTGTAAAATGCCGTTTTGAGCGTCACTGACAGACAAACAAGACAGACAGAAATTGATATAAGACGCGTTTCTGCTTTCTTATGGTATGAAACGTAAAAATATGCAAAAATTTCATAATTCCAAGCAATGTACAGACAAACCTCTAATTTGATTTATATAGATTTTATCACCATTTTATATTTCTCTAACCAGCTGATTATTAAAACAGGTATACTGTGTATGAAGAACAGCCAAAAGAGAATCAGCTGACTTAGAAACAATCATAGTATCTTTCAACGATGTCCCGCATATATTGTAACTAGCTGAGGTACCCGTTCTTCGCACAGGGGTTTTCTTTACCCTTTCTATAGTCAATGCAATTTGCATTTTAGTTAGCTTGAAACAGCTGTTCCTGCTTCTGCTCTTTAAGCTGTCAAATGGAAGTGTCCTCAGCTGTTCGCATTACAGTTTCTGAATGTGTACTTTCTTCTGAAATGTAAACATTGAAACTTAGGACGTTAACGGGGCGTAGTCCGAGGGGATTTTAAGGAAGTGAATAGACCTATGTGTTGCATGGGTTCAAGATCTACCTTGGTGTAAATTTTCGGCCCAGTCGGTTCAGTAGTTTTTGCGTTTACCCGGAACATCAGACAGACAGAAAGACAGGAAGACAGACAACAGACAGACAGAAACCACCTTTTCTGTGTAATATTATAGATTACCGAAGTCGATTCAGGCTGAACCGAAGAAGAAGGTAATATTTTTTTCTCATATGTTGCAATTATTACGGTATTAATTGACACAATCTATAATGAATACATAACCCTTTAAGTAGTGATATCCCATACATTTAGTTTCGTCCCTTGATCTCAGAGTAAACAATAGCGCTGATGTCAATAGGCCTGTTATTTCTCAATGGATACACGAGGGTCACTTAATAAACCCATCAAATGTAAAAACAACGTTTGTTTTGTAAACAATAGAGTATCAGATTATGACTGTCATCTCTCATGAAAACCAAATCCAACAATTTGCAAATGTTTTAGACCAGCCGACTGAATGTAATATGTCCATAAACGCACTAAAACGAGTAGAATTAAGTCAATTTATTTGCCTTGGTTGTATATAAATAAAAGCTGATCAAACACTTAACCACTGTAAAGCTGATCAATAATTTAAGCAGTTAAACAATGTTTATTTGAATTACAATGACGATGAAAATATGTTAAGCGTACGATAACTATCATGTTTCCACAAGTTAGCTAGAAAAGCTTAAAGATATTGACTGCGCAGACTTTATACGAAGTATACAGACCTTGGAATATTTTTACGATAATTATCTGCGGTCGTGCTGGCTCCTTTATATGTTGTAGGGGTGGCGTTCACTTTATAAAATACTTTCCCATAAGGCTCTCACTAATCTATATACTTAATATAATAAGGGTTTTCTCTGTTACATCCCTTTTTCACCCGTCTTACTGAACCGATTTTTACGATTGAGGTGTCATTTTAAAGCTGATGATCTAGCGCTCCGACGAATGGTAATTAAAAAGGTCATATCCTTTAGGACTTTGCCCCCTTAGCCTTTATATTTATTTCTAGGGGGCGCTTTCAAAGGTCCAGTGCTGACCAACTTGCATATAACAGTTTGAAATGTGAATTGTAATTTAACAGCTGATTAACTTCAGATGAATTTTTAACCAAAGTCAGATTGTAAACAATAATAGATCGTCTGAAACTGTAAATATGAGACAAAACAGCTTATGAAAATGAATTTTTAAAAAGGCAACTTTTATTGATAATTGAAGCGTAATTGAGGTAGTTAAATCACTGTTTATGGTATAGATCTACAATCGACATATTATACATATTGTAAATTTTTATTTTTATTTATCTAAAAATTGTCTTAGACGAACGCATGTATAGAACAAAGAAACAAAATTTCATCATTGTCAGTGCACCCGTTTTCCCGTGAAAAGCGAACAAAAACCCGTCCTTGAGCGTCACCGACAGACAGACAAACAGATAGACAGACAGAAATTGATAAAAGACGCGTTTCTGCTTTCTTATGGTATGAAAAGTAAAATATACAACAATTTCATAATTCCAAGCAATGTACAGAAAAACTCTAATTTTATTTATATAGATTTAAAAATTAATTTGTATACATAATAATGGTATTGTGAAAGGAGGATCAAAGTTTAATAACGTAATATATTTACACCAAACAAAGTTATGGTCTACTTTCTATTAAATGGGCTAAGAAATATTTACCAACGGTCACGCTGTTTGCATATTGCACCGTCAGAGGTTTGTTAAGATTGTACGTGGTAATTCTAAAGATACACGTTGTAGAAATGTTTATGTGTAAATCCGTTCAACATTTTATCTTGAGGTGAGTAAATATTTAATGCTTGAATAGCTGATATAGTTCACTTAAGTTAAAAATCCTTTAGTCGTTTTCATTTGTATTATTATTTACGCCATTACACCTTTTTTACTTTATGACTTGGAACAGTCCAAGTCACCCTGATCTTTTTACTATTTTAGGACGTCCAGATCGTATAAATTATTCAATAGTTAATTTAATAACACAATGACAAGTGGCAGCTGGGTCCAATATCGAACCCTCATAGATGTGTAAAACCAAAGTATTCGGTGGTTATAAATAGTAATCACTGTTTGCAATTTGTATCACCTTATATCTAGGCAAAGTAGTGAGTGTGTATGTTGCAAAGTTACTGAAGTTAACTAACTATTGTCCTCAGATCTAAAAGAATTTCTTATCAGGCCATTAAATTGGCTATTTATTATTAGGGAAACCTTTTTTGGTAAATAAATCTGGTTTTACTACCTCATTGCGCGAATCCCAACTGCCCCTAGATAACAGTAAAAATGAATCTCGTCTTTTGTCAGTATATTCGTGTCCACACAAAGCTCGAATTGGCTCCATTGGCAAATTATACTGAAAATAACAATCTAAAGCAAATATTATCAGGGTCAATTTATCAATTAATTCGAGTTAGATTAAATAACAGAGTATGCCTTGTTTAGGACTTGTACATTGAAAGCAGATAAACCTACAAATGTCTTCCATGTAGTAAGTTTTCAGTTAAACCATACTTATATGGCTATAAATGGTATAGGCTTAATTAATCCAAGATTGTTTTTTAAGTCTAAAACATAATCTGTATATATACAAATGTATGCATTTATGTATGTCTGTGAATATGTTCCCCATGGATTCTATCATTTAAGGGCTTCGTCCCGTTGGAAATCAAAGTTCTATGTTACTCTTTTGGAGGAAATTCATGTTATAATTTTATCAGAAGAATAATTAAAAATATTATAAAGATGTTTTATTTATTTATGTAGCGATTTGTAATGTAAATATAGTGAGTGAAGATTTTTCAACACAACTTTTGGCTGCAGCAACATGCACCGGGAACTGCTAGTTTACTAATAAAATCTGGTTATGTTGATCCACTTAACTCTTCAAATAAACGTCTTTATCTAACTAAATACATTTAGCAAACCAGTTCGTACGTGTAGCATTATGTACTGCTGAGGGGAACGAATTTCAATATTTACAACTTTAAGAAGTGAATATGATGTTGAACCAAACGTGCTGCAATTTGTATTTATTTCAAAATATTTATTTTTTGGGCTGTTCTAAAATAACCAATTTATTTATTTTATGATTTTTCATTTTTGGGCTGATTTGATGCACATGGTTCTACTTACCTGCATTGATGGGATGGTAATACTGGACATTATTAGGTGAGGTCAAGGTAGGTCGGGGAAAAGGTCGTTATTATACAGGATCATGAACCATAGCTTTCTCCTATGTTAAATCAACTTAAGAGAACGTACTGTGTTAGTAAATTGACATTTGTTTATAACCCTAAGAGAAGGCTTATAAGGTTTACTTATATCATTTTAGATACACTAATTTAAATCAGAGCCATATTTAAAAATGTTTGGGCCCAAAAGGACAAATTCGGATTAAGTCGTACAAGTAAACGGTTATGGGTTACCGATTGTCTTGATCAACAAATAGCAATAGTTATGTGACAATCGAAAGAAAATATTACAAATTGTATCAAACAGGATTAAAAAAAGTATTATTTTTTAAATAATTATTTGTTATTCTTGATTATTTAATATAATTATTATGTATTACTTAAACAAATTATTATAATCGTTCGTACCATAAGACACATTTAAATGCAACTAAATTACTGGAATTACAACGACACATATATAACAAAGGCAAAATCAAAACTAAGACAAAGACCTATTGTGAGGAATTATTGTTGATGCCAGAGGTTTATGATTGCACCCGCAGATGATGGAGAAACTTTTCTCGTTCACTTCACTCCAAAACAAGAACTGCAGTGAAAACAAACAATAATGACAGCATTTAACCATATTTAATAAAAATAACGGCTGTACTAATCATTTATACTGAAAGAGTAACTTGTAAAACAAATTTGTTAATTGTGTCTAGCTTCTGAAAAATCATTTTTAATACTCGAAGGAACAAACCGATTAAATAACCATTTCAATTAATAAAATTGCAGATAAATAAAATAACACATTTTATGTTGTTTAAATTATACACTTTCATAATTATATTGAAATTGATAGTTGCCCCTATGCCGTATATATATATATATATAATAAAATAATCTTAATATATTAAATCCAAATACCACTGACTGACTTACTCACTCACTCACTCATCACGAAATCTCAAAAACCACAGTACGGATTGCAATGAAATTTGGAACATGCCTTCCTCTTGGGTCTTAGGTGCTCACTAAGAAAGGGTTTTAAGAAATTTCCATTGGGCTCCACCCCACGGAGAGTCAAAGTTCCAATCCTGTGTTATTCTTATGGCCATTCACTTTCAATTTGAGCTGATGAAAATACAAACAGCTGATCTAAATTCGTAGTAGTTCCACAGGATAACCACAGAATGCGGCACACACAACTGTCAGTTTTTATGTATTAAGATAATTTGAGGGGCAAAACCTGCGGGAACAGCTAGTATATATATATATATACAGGGTTGGTGAAAAGTCCCGGGACGGCTTAATATTTTTTGAACCGTTACAGATGGAGCTATACAAGTTGGTACACTGTTACTGGGCATAAAACACTATTTTACTACAATTTCAATGAGCCGCTACCACCTCAGGGGGACGGCTCAGAAGGAGTCGGAAGAAAATCTTAAATAGAAGCATAGGTTGATATTCACATCAAATTAAAGGTCTTTATTATTAGAATACAATGCCACAAATCCGACTTTAAACGGACAACCGAGCCCAAAATGGCAGCTATTCAAAGATGGCTTGAATTTGAAATTTTGATGTGCTGAAGTTTTGAATCGGTTTAGTAATTTATTAGCTAGGAGAGTAAATTTTTGAAAATTAAATTGAAATGTATTACATTAATGTAATTTTACATTTTAATGCAAAATTTAAATGTGTTACATTAGATTACACACAGCTACTTATCAACATTTCAAATTCAAGCCATCTTTTAATAGCTGTCATTTTGGGCTCGGTTGTCTGTTTAAAGTCGGATTTGCGGCATTGTATTCTAATAATAAAGACCTTTAATTTGATGTGCATATCAACCTATGCTTCTATTTAAGATTTTCTTCCGACTCCTTGTGGGCCGTCCCCCTGAGGTGGTAGCAGCTCATTGAAATTGTAGTAAAATAGTGTTTTATGCCCAGTAACAGTCTACCAACTTGTATAGCTCCATCTGTAACGGTTAAAAAAATATTAAGCCGTCCCGGGACTTTTCACCAACCCTGTATATACTATTACTTGAATACCGTTTCTTGGTAACTTGTGACAGTTGCTATGATAAAAGAAATATTTGTGATAAGTGGCACTACTCTAATACCCCTTCTGCTGACAGAAAATTGACGGAAAATATGTGTGTGTTACTTAATATATCTCTTATAATTTTGTCCAATAGACAATATGTTTTTCGTGATACTGCTTCAAAAACAACTGTTTTTGACAGATGCGTTGAGATTCAAAAGTTCTTCTTTTTAGTCTTTGGATAATAACATATGTTTTGATGATCATTATCGTACTAGGACTAAAAAGATTATTGTTGATGATACTTTTGATTCGAGGTCTCATAAATCGATTAAAATTCATTAGATTATAAATAATCGAAACATTCATTGTTATTATCGAAACATTCATTGTTGTATTGTTATTATTTTTTGAAGAACAACCGATTGATTCGAACCACAATAATTGGTTTGAAGTGATCGACTCAACAACCGATAGATATGAATGAACCGAAGTTATGCATGTGCAACAGCTGATTGTTTCAAGAGACAAGCTGAAAGAAACATTTGAGGTTATGAAGACACAGTACGTAAATTTTACTTTTGTTTTTGTTTAAACCTTAAGTTTTTTGGCAGTATGACGAAAAATATAGTTCGTCACTCGGATCAAAAGTGTCTTTTTAATACCCGCTCATTTCCTAGCCTCGGCTTCGCCTCGGCAGTTAAACTGGAGCTCGTATTAAAAAGATCCACTTTTGATCCTAGTGACGAAATATACTATTCTACCCTACACTCCAATATTGGAAGGTTGGTTTGCCTAAACCGTATTTTGGACTAAACCCCCCCCCCGTTCCACCCATCACGATCAATCTAATTTCGTATCAAAATAAGGTTGAAAATAATCAATTTTACTATTTTGCTTGGCTAGTGTAGTTTAAAAATAAACAAAGTATACAGCAGATATTCGTCCAAATCCATAAAAACCTCTATGGATCGTTGGTGTAGGAATAAAATAACCCTTTGTATACTTATTAGAGCTAATTTCCGTAAATAACTCCCTGTTATTGCATGAACTCATTAGAATACAGTCCTGTTCTAATTAACAGCTAATATTTCGTCTAACTTACTCTCGATTACTGTCAATGTTTAAGGCTATAACTGTGTATTTGTTAACTGTCAGATTCCTGCTCTCTGACATATGAACAAGATGTCCACTGGTAACCAATCACTACGTTTTGAAGCTGTATTTTTAAGCAAGCAGAAAAATATTGTAGGGTGCAAATACAAATTTAATATTATATTTCAATTATATTTATAAAACTTATTGCGTTGGCGTTTACAATTTCTCAGTGTTGAATAGCAACATAGAGTTTGGAAATATTAGAAATATATAACTAGAGCATTTACAATTACGCAGTGAAGTTGTTTTGACTTAAGTTATTGACAGCGCGAAAGCGCCCCTATATAAATTAATATGGTGTTAACTTACGTGTTGTGCTCATTTTCCTCTGGTAACTGCTTTTCGAAAAACTGAGATTGGTGAAAATTTCAAACTGAACGAAATTCATATATTCAAAAGGTCTCAATATGCTGCAATATGTGTTTGGATATGTTTTGATTCTATGTGAGAAGAGGGATTGTGGTAAGGTCTTTATTGTAATGTGAATCCTATCTCTTTCATCGCATGATCCTCCTTAACATCGGCTTTCAATTTTCTTGTCGTAAATCATAACGTATCTTTCAAAAGCTCGATGGTTTTAATTAAACACCACAAACGTTTAAGTTGGTGCAGTGAATGAGGCATACCAACTGTCCGCAGTTTTTCTAATTTTTAAAATATACAGGGTGTCTGTAAAGTACGTTCTCAAACTTCAGTGCTTGGATCAGAATAAGAAAAACAGTTCCAATAAACATCGGTCCTAAAGCTCTTAGTTTTCCGAATGTCTGCTATGTGTTGTTTTACATAATTAATCATATCTTCATAACTTATTAAGGTATCAACTTCAAACTTAGTACATGTATTATATATAAGTACCTGGGGGCCGAGCTTTGCTCGGGGAAGGCCAGTCAGTTTGTTTAGATGACTTTTAGTAATATTTCACCACTTCCCCCAGCTGATTACCATATTTTTATAGATAATTTGCCTCTTTCCTGCATTTATAAGGTCACTCCAGTTGTTATTTATAAGTCAATGTCCCTTTGATTTATTTTAATACTCTATATGTAATCTTCACTAAAACATTTTAATCTCTGCTCTCAGGAAACCACATGTTAATAATCATAAACAACATGAGTATCACTTTGACAGTTCCCTGATTGATTATGAACAGCTGTTACAATTCTTTTGTTTTGATTTGAAACTCCATAAGCCCAATGTTAATTTTTTAACTTTTCATTTTAGTTCTTTTACATTATTTGATTTTTCCTGGGGATGAGGCCTGTCTAGAGCTTATTTTTAACCCAGAAATTAGTTATTAAGAACATTTGAAGGAAATCGTTGGAGCCGTTTTTGAGATTCGTGTCGCAAGCAAGCAAGCAAGCATGCATGCATGCAAGCAAGCAAGCAAGCAATCAAACCTTACTCATATTAGAGTATAGGATAAGTAAGACCTAATACTAATGTTTATAAATTTGATTAAAGTATGTTTTAAAATCTGTAAAAAATGTGAAAGTTTCCGTTGATATAAAACGCTCTATTGGTTTTGATCATATAGTGTACAATAGACTAATTTTGCTTAGTCATATATAGACGATAGGGATATAGACAGGTTTATAGATTATCTGAATATATACTATCCCTACCGGTATCTAGGACACGTGATTAGCACATGTTGACAGTATCTGTAGTCTATTTGATAAGTAAACAGTGTCGTTAATGTCCCAACAAGATAATCTAACTGTATTCAAATCAGGTGTAGGTAATTGTTCATCTCTACTGCGCTACTAAATAGTAGGTGAGTATGTTTCGAAATACTTTATATTTATGTCTCTTAACCTGTTGAAACAAATTACTAGGTTTTGGTTGCAAAGTCACTACGGACTTTGTTATTCAACCTTTATCATCGTAACTCTGACGTAAATAGGTTGAAAAATTATGTAAATGTGTGTATAAATGTATATTTTATTAACATTATTCTTAATACTTAATTAAAATAGTAGTATGTAAATAAAACTTAAGATCGTACAACAAAATCCTATATATTGCAAAACAACCACTTGACGGATTTTTATGATTATTATTTTGACAGGAGGGTAATTTTGAGTAGTAGGGAATTTCGAAGCCTGAATTGTAATTTAGGGTTTAAATATTCTACAAATCACTGTAGTAATAAGCAAGCACAAAACTGCCCTCCTTTTTTCTCAAGTTGTGTGCATCGTAGGATAAATTCACGCATAACGTTGGGAATATAACAGAAACCAATAGAAAATAAACAAATCTATTCAGTTATTTGTGAAGTTAAGCATCATGGCACTGGTACAGATTATTTTTTTTAACTGCTAATGCAGTATAGTGTGATAAATCAACCATAGCTATTAGTCGTCCAAAATATTTGGCAGAATTTCAACCATGAGGGGTCGCTAGTTTAAATGTTTAAAAATTCTAGCTGCCCCTACAAAAATTTTGTTTGTTCTCAATTATCTTTAAAATGATATAGTGTAGACCATCAGCTGCGAATAACTTGATCCATGGAATTATATGTAGGAGTAGTAAGTGAGGTTGGGTTGTAACATTAGTATGTAGAATAAACATCGCGTGTTAATAATCCTACAATTTAGTTTATGCTGGCAAGGCCGCGAGAAGCTAGTCTATATTTAAAACGATAATTCTGGTGTTGTAGTAAAATTTAAAAACAGTCGTGCCATATTTGAAGGTTCGACACTGACAAAACTGACATAATTTACATTAGGAAAGATTTCTACACGGTCAAAATTCATAAGATTACCAAGATTCCGTAAGGCTTCGCCCTATTGGCCTTAAAAGCTTTAATGTTTATCTGTAGCAAACTATGATTTTATTTTGTCAAGTGATTATAATATAAACATGCATTTCATGCACATTGAACAATGAATCCGAAACCGAAAAAGTAGGGACACGCTTATAGAAAAAAATATATATATACTCGTTTATATATATATATATATATATATATATATAATTATGTTTAAACTATAATTGCTTCTAACTTTAGTTTTCAAAATTGTTATTCATGATATTACAAAAGTATATGTTCCAGGTGATGTGATACAGTTCTGAATCAGGCGATAAAACAATTATGTTTACTGTATGAAGCTGTTAACACAGGGGTGTGGGACCTCGTAATAATATTCGTTGAACAAGATAACAACAGTTGTTTACTCTTAGCTGGGAAGAGAGTCAAGAAATGGTGACTACATTATGTTGGCATGTCGACACACAGTATGAAATAATCTTAGGTTCTTGTTGGATTAATGTACCCTGATCATTTATTTGAACTTTTTAGTGCTAATACTGAAAGATCAACAGACTACACGGTCAAAATTCATAAAATTACCATGATTACCATGAAAATTACCAAAAAATTACTATGAAAATAAATAAATACATTCATATGAAACAAGCCAAACTACGTTTCACTAATAAAACTGGTATGATTTTTTTAAGTTTCGTTAATGTTTAATAAATAAAAAACAAATATTATGCTGGATAGAATATATAGTAAAGTCTATAAAATTCAACCTTATACATTCCATTGTTTTGGGAAAATTAAATTCTTGAATTCAGACAACATCATTCACGCGTTTATGATTATCTAAAATTACTTATTTTATATCCCTAAAAGTGTATCTATTAATATGTTTTCCCCACTTTAATTTGAACTAGCTGCTTTAGTGATTTAAATATTGACAAATAAGCATTGCAATAGCCATGGCAGTTTTATTTTGTTTACATGTAAAAAATAAAAAACATAAGTTTTGAGCTGTATTGTGTATGTTTTGTATGATTTTGTCTTCCTAAAAATAGCATCCGAAATAATTTATAGATGATGATATATATATATATATATATATATATATAGGTATGCTTAAAAACAATATGTTTCTAAACTCATACTGGCCAAGATATCAAATACTCTACCAAGATGTGTGGGTACTGGAACAATGTATAGAGATAGCTGCAGCCAGACCCGCATGATGAGTTCGCAGAGGCAAACTTCAGTCAGTAGATGAGGGCGCTGACAGTGAAATAGAACCTACTCTACAATCTTACACTTTTTTGTGTTTGTTTTTTTGTTTGTTTTTATTGATATATTAACCTGGATACATGCGTAGTTTAACAGCCACCAATTTCTAAACTTGTGGTTTGGTATTTGCATCTGGATAATTTAGAGCTATATGTATTAGCCACAGTTGAATTTTCATTAATTAAACGTGGTTTCGGCGGTAACTAAAGATAGTAGTGGTCGAAGATGATAAACCACCGAAACCATGGTCCCACAGTGCCGCCTGCGACGGACTGCAATGAAGATAAAGATTGAAAGCAGAATTTAAATAGAAGAAACTTATTTCAGGTATGCCATCACCACTAACCTTCCCATTTAATTAACGCCATTGCAACACCTAACTGCATTAAAATAGATGCATAATGGCTCATTCAACTGGTGCGTGGGTGGTTCAAGGCAAAATAGAAAATAGAAAAAATCATCAATTCACCTATTATGATTTACATTTTGTCTTTGTTTACACATATTTTCATTACTATATAGCCACGCTTGCGTATACATCTGATAAAACGATATTGCCCAGGAACCTGATAAGTGTTATTAATCTGCTAGGTACACGTGAAAAATTAAATATTATGATAACAGATAACAGACGTTAAGGATTCGTCTTGGTGGACGATTGTATGATGGATGAATTGTATGATGGATAGCCTCTGGATCTTATATTAACAAAATATAAGGTTTAAAATACCTTTTCCGTCAAATGATACAATGTAGTTGGGAGAGTACAGCTGTTTTCTGTTAATTAAACACATATTCAGGTTTAAACGTCAAAAATATGTTACATGTCCATTTTAATGGATTTCGACTTGATACAAACATTTGCACATTTAAAAACATACACGAGACACATAAACATTTGTTTAAAATAAATTTGGCCAAATTACGAAAAACACAACGGACACGTGCAGCACCGAACACCTGCCCAAGAAATCTCCAAAATCCGCTAATGCTAACCATAGTTATACAGATATGCAAAAAACTTTAAAATCATACATCGCTGCAATAAAGGAAAGTGTATGGACACCATTGAAGAGTTCGAAATTTACAAGGTGTCAAATGAACATCCTGACCAAATCCTCAATGAAAAACAATCGTTTTCTTCTAACATTATGTACAACTCGGCGATACGAATATTGGACAGTCGGACATAAATAAAAGGTCCTGTTAAGGGAAGAGTTGGGGAAGGGCGGTCATGACCCGTTATCTACCGTTGCCACACGTGTATGTTGTAATTTTCGTATTTTGACCAAATTTATTTTAATTACATGTTATTGTGTCTCGTTTTTATTTAAAAATGTGAATATATTTTTACCAAGACAAAATCAATAAAAATGGACATATAAAATATTTTTGACGTTCAGACCTGAAGATGTGTGTACATCGGATCATTTGATGGAAAAGATAAGTTAAACCTTTTATTTTTTAAGAATTATAATTCCATAATATATATTTGTTCGGAGTAAACCGGTATAAAGCTGTTTCTCAATTGCCTTTTTATAAACTAAATTAATTTTAAATGCTCGATAGTATTAAACTTGCCTACTATGCACATTGACACGTAGATACATATGAAATATGAAATATTTATCAAATATACTAAATATATAAAAATAACAACAGACTTTTTGAAGTATACATACTTTTAGATAATTATGTAGGATAACAAATTAGTTACACCTATAATGTCATTGTAATAATTTAACTTTAGGATTGCAAAAATATTGAACTTGTACTGAATTTGCTATAGGTCAACAACAAATCACAGAAAAACAATGTTGTTTGACTCCCAGTTATTGAATATATTACAACGGCAATAACTACAATTAGATAAACTTTTGAAACGTTTAGTTATAATAGTATCAGTAACTAATAGATTTGTTTAATAAGTGATCACCAGGAACATAAAGTAATGCATGTTTGGTAAGGGCATTCATTATCAAGTATTCATCCTGACTTCTCGGAGTTTTCACAACTTTCATCCCACTCAACACACACAGTCCTTATTTGCGCGGAGTGTAACGATCGTTTAGAATATTCCAATACGTTCGCATATAATAAGATATATCTTTCAATCTTTCGAACCTAATAAATAAATCTAACTTTATTTTTACAATTCCTAAGACTTCTGTAACAATCAACTCTGATAATGATTGCACTAGAATTCTGCTCCGAGAATGAGTTAAATTCCGAGCTTACCTAATGTTATTTTTCCATTTTTACCTTGAAAATTAAAATATATTTTAAATGTAAAACTATCCTTGTTTTTCATGTTTTCTTTTTACTTTGAAAACGATATACTCTGCTGATTCTCCAAAGTATCTTTAGAGGAATTTCAGATTTATAAAGCCCAAATGCGTGAAAGTTATAACAACACCAACTTCGTCCTAAATGAAAAGCTTATATTAAAATCCCACCATATTAAATAGAAGACAGAGATCGAAGCTCATTGGTCAATCTACAGATAATACCGACAGCAGGGAACCTGATTAGATCTTTCAGTCTGCAACCTGACCGTGACCGCGACGATGCGTCCGACCGATTTGTTTGATAGGCCTATCCGTTTGTTAAATGTTAAGTATCTTGTAATCCTGTGTGTATGTGTTTATTGTTTTATATTAACTTTCAGACAATGGTGATTACTACATTCTCAAGATGGTTCCGTTGAACCGAAACAAGTAAATAGTTTGTTATATGTTCAAATTGTAATTGTCGTCGAAAAAGGTATGTAACCAAATTCCCACGTTTAAATATATTTAAACTGCTGGTCTAAGTGGTAGTCATGCACCGTTAGGGATGATTACAGTTTAATTAATGAGCAACTCAAAATATTATTTTGTATAAAGCACAGGACAGTTTAGTATGCTAAGTTAACTCTACTCATTCAACCTCTCTGTAAGCTTCGTTCAGCTGATCTGTCACAGTTGCGGCGCTTCAGGGTGCAATAAGGTGGCTTTGTGACAGGATCACGCTTTGGCTTGATTTATTTTTAATCAACATTTCATTGGTCGTCTTTTACAAGAAAAATAATTAGTTTTGTCAAAATAGTGTTAATTTTATACATCAGTCTTTGTGTACTCAATATCTACACATGGTTAACCTAAAACAAATATTTTGGTCGACATTTCAACAACATTCAGGAGGATGAGCAGTGGGTATTGTATCTTTTTATTTTACAATACAAAGTATACAAATACTTTGCATTATTTACATAATTTATAGTTATTTCAGCTTTAAACACCTAATCCAATCCAAAAACGTTTTAGTATTTCTGTAATTGCACATTCTAAGACCTTTCGCCCATTTTAAGATCTTACATAGAAGTGTACGTTCGGGTAAAACATTGTTGAGACACTGAGCAGAGGAACACTCTCATTGAAAAAAGGCTCAAACTATAATTTCTAAATGAGATGGGTACTGTATTAGTTACGTGTCAGGTCACAAAATGTACGAGGCAAAAGTTGTTGTTTTTTATTGCAAGGCCCCAGCATGTTATATTAAAAATGTAGTGTGCCTGAATTTCGGCTGTGAGAAAGAAATAAAACAAATAAAATACCCAGATTTTGTTCCAAGACTTATTACATTTTCCATTCATGCGATATAACTTAAACATGGCTTTAACTAAGAACGAGTTACCTAACTAGCCCAAAATGCTAGTTAAGGATAAACTATGAAGAAGTAACTATTAAATAACTAAATGTTTTGGAGGCAATTTTAGTAGTTAACCACCGTGCATGGATTTCAAATATTTCATGTCACTATTTAGATAAAAATATTTTCTTTAACTATTAGTGAAAATAAAATAATTTAAATCTTTGAAAATGCACTTTTATTACTACTAATGAATTTATAATTTGGGTTGTTAAGAAATGTTTTAATATATGAATTATAATTAAATTAAACGTTGAGAATCCGAAAAATAAGCTGAGAATTATCATTTAAAAAATGTCGATAAAATAAATTACTCAAATGCGATACAAAATAAAAATGCAATCTTTATTTGAAAAAGAAAATTTTGAAAAACATCTAATGACATGTATGTTTCACGGTTCCATTTTGAAGAGATGATTGTGTCGAAAAAATGTGTAATAACATCGTATTTATGTGCTCGTTGTGATTCCTTGCCGTAACAAGATACAAAACGCAATTGAGGAATTGCTATAAATGCCCTTAGAATAAAGTTTAAGATAATTTGTATAGAAAGTATTATAATAGTATTATGTTTAAAAATAAACTCAATATATAATTCTCTAAACAAATATTTATTTACATATATATATATATATATATATATATATATATATATATATATATATATATATATTTGCTAGTGCTTAACAAAGGGCTTTCAACTCTAGTGCGTTGAGAGGTTGTCGTTAGGCCATTAAATGTCCGGCAACATCGCTGGATCGTGTCAGCAACTGCCGGTGGCTCCAAATTGCTTTCAATTGTTACACTACATGGTACTGAAATTCCCAGTATTGGCCGATGTTGTGTGTTTCAGTAAACTTTTATAGTCACTCATTTAACATCCTAACATTTTTACAAATCATATAGATTTTATAAACTCGCTTTTCCCAACCGTTTCGTTTGTTCACATGATTTCAGTTTTATAGTCAAATAAAATAACACAGCTGATCAAATTTTAAAATTTAAATGTGTTTTAACTTTACACTTGTTTAATTTATGACCTTAGGAAAGGTGGTTGTATCAAAAAAAAATACTTGTTCCCCAACTTTCTCCAAGATCTTTCATTTAAGTACATGGTTCATACGTGCCAGATATATGGGTTTCTCATGAGTTCCTGAGACTTTTTGGATATATATATATATATATATATAATATATAATATAATATAATATATTATATATATATATATATATATATAGATTACTTGTCAATTTGGATGTAATGATTTTTATACACATTAACCAATATGTAATAGTGATATATTTCCTATAATTGAAGTGAAAAACATTAAAAATCCTTCTAAATATTTACATAGAGACATTTACAATAGACAATTACTGAAAGGTTTTACATAACAATTCAAAAGTAGGCAGATACAGATCTCTGTGGTCTCAGTAAACTGTAAATGATCGTATCAAACGACAACGTGGTGTTTGGTTAGAGGTGTGTTGGGAGCTGTCCTAGTAGTGTTTACAATGCAAACAACACCGTGTGGAACGTACTAGTGGTCTATACCGAACTGTTACTGTCATTATATCGGGAAAACCAGCTTTTAATAAAAAAAAACTAAAAATAATCATATGGTTTCGTTAGATTTACTGACCATTTGGATAAAACTCCCTTTGATATTTATCAGCATACAATTTTCGATTATTCAGTTCAAAGAGAATATTTTCTGTAAAAATAACTATAGTACTGAACACTCCTGAAAATGTTGATGTAATATATTTTAATTGAGTATTCAGTGGCAGTCATTGACCACTGTTACAGGTACTTGGTGTGTGGGAAGTATCATGAAATTGACTATGTCATGATGAAAATAAATACCCCCGTCGCAGCAAACCTGCGGACTCAGCTAATTTCCAATGCATAATATTTGTCTGAATTCCACATAAAGCCGCAAACCAAGTTTCATAAAAATATATTCACATATAAGCGATTTTAATTATTCTCCATAAGAATAACATTGGTAATGAGTATGTAGGTTTGCTGAAACAAGGAACAGAAACAATTGGTTTTTATGCAAATATAAATAGAATTTAACTAGACGAAGCCACATACTAAGTTTTATCGATATTCAATCATAAATAAGTGATATATGACATTCTAGTTATTCTCCATAAGAATAACATGGGGGCTGAGAAAGCAGGTTTGCTGCAACAAGGAACAGAAAAATGGGTTTTTATATAATTATCAATATAACTCAACCAAGTGAAGCTACATACCAAGTTTTATTAATTTATGTTCATAATTAAAGGAGTCAGTACATTTTACTTATTCTCCATAAGAATAACATGGGGGCTGAGTACACAGGTTTGCTGCTACGGGAATAATAAAAAAAATCATTTTTTTGTGAAAATATCAATATACCAGTACTACTTGAAGCCACATACCAAGTTTCATCAACATATGGGGGATATGGGTAGCTTAAGGAAAAACAAATAATTAAAATTAAAGTGAATTCACATAGATGGAGGACCAGGGAATTTATTGAAATTCCCAAAAGAAAGGAAAAAAAACTAAACACATATTGCGTTGACAGGAAAGGTGATTTATTTATTAAATTAGATGCGGTTAATATAGGAACAAGAGACAAGTATATTCAAAACAAAACGGATATAAATATTATACAAAACTTGGTGTGCACACAAAATTAATCTAAAGGTTGCAACCACTCACCAACACTGTCCACGTCCAAGTTCATATTTCACTCGCGTTGTAGATTGTCCAATTCACATAATTCCGTTCTGTTTTGATCAAAAGTTTGATATAATGTGAAAGATTTGTATTCAAGGATCCAAAATTATATTAAAGAACTCATGTTGACGTTGCATGAAAACAAAAACAAAATGAAACAATAAAATAAATAAAAACAGATGATAAAATCAAAATAAGAAAAGTCAGATGGTACAAGTTGTGCAAAACAAAGGAATATATTATTAGACAGGATGGATTTAAAATGTGATTACTCCACTCTCTGTTTGTACGCAACATAACCGGCCCCCTTGAAGTGTCATCACTTCAACAAATTCACATGGTTGGTAAAGCGAATAATTTGACAACTGGTCGTACAAGTGTTACTGTTGCAGTCTGGATTTTTGCAACTCGAATGACTCCATCGGTTCCTGGATAAACTTGAATGATGCGTGCGAGTGGCCAGTTTAATGGGCTAGATGGTGAATGTACCAGAACAATGTCACCAATCCTCAAACTTACATTATTGGTTGTCCATTTGGATCGTTGTTGGAGTGTATGCAAGTATTCGAGGCTCCATCTGCGCCAGATTTGTTGGAAGAATTGTTGAGCCAATTGCCAATGTTTCAAGCGATTAGAAGGAATTTCAGTAAAATGTTGTTCTGGAATAGAGATAAGCGGAGCACCAATTAAAAAATGGCCCGGTGTTAATGCAGAGACATCGTTGGGATCATGAGACAACGGTGTCAGAGGTCTTGAATTTAACATAGCTTCTATACGCACAGTTAGAGTGATAAATTCTGGGAGGGATAAAACTGTGTTACCCATTACTCTGTTCAAATGGTGTTTGGCACCTTTGATAGCACTTTCCCACAATCCACCTTGGTGTGTAGCAGCGGGCGGATTGAAGTGGAATTTAATTCCGTGATTAGTGACAAAATGATGAATTTGATGATGTGATTGGGCATTGTGTATAGTTGATCTTACTATATTGCGAAGTAACGTATTTGCTCCAATAAAGTTTGTACCGCAATCTGAGTATATCTCAGTACATAGCCCTCTTCGAGATATAAATCTTGTGAGAGCTGCAATGAAGGCGTCTGTTGTTAACTCCGTGACTACTTCAATGTGTACGGCTTTAGTTACCATACATACAAAAATGCATATGTACACCTTGATTTGTTTCACAAAGCGCAGGTTTACCACTTTAACGTTATACGGCCCACCGAAGTCGATTCCTGTAGACAAGAAGGGTCTGGCAGGGTTTATGCGGCATGAAGGTAGTTCACCCATTAAAGGTGTGATGTTTCTTGGACGATGCTTAAAACATGTTATGCATTTGTAGATTCGAGAACGAATTACGTTCCGAGCGCAGAGAATCCATACATGTTTTGCAAGCAATGATTGGACCAATTGTGGACCAGCATGAAGATATTTTATATGGTGATGGTCGATAATTATATCAACAACATGATGACACTTAGGCAATAAAATGGGATATCGTGTGTCATAAGGAAGTGAAGAATGATTAAGTCGTCCTCCAAACGGATTAGATTGTTTGAATCGAGGAAAGGATTTAGTCGTTGAACACGTTTTGAACAATTCTGCTGTTTTGACAACAATTTTAATTCTTCTGCAAACGTTGTGCGCTGAACCAAAGCAAATATTTTCAATTCAGCTTCTTGAAGATCGTTAGTTACAAGATATCCTTGGCGACGTGATGAAGTACGACAGTTATGAACAAATCTCAATACAAAAGCCATAACGCGTTTCAGTTTAGTCCATGATGACAATTTTGTTAATAATGACCATTCTTCTTGTGGAGTGGCTGTTAAAACAGTGAGTGGGGTTTCTTTAAGCTCATGTGAATGGTCAAGTGAGATAGGAATGAACTTAGGTGTCGGCCAATTACATGAAGGGTAAGTAAGCCAAGCAGGACCGTTCCACCATAAGTGATGGTTGGTCAATTGTGACACGAGTAGTCCACGTGAAGCACAATCAGCAGGGTTGTCTTCTGAAGAAATATGTTTCCACGATTCGGTGTGAACGAGTTCTTGCGTTTGCGACACACGATTGGCAACATAGGTCTTTAACCGGTATGGCGGGGTTTGAAGCCAAGTTAATGCTATGGTTGAGTCGCACCATAAATAGATGTTTGTTGTCGATAATTTATCCGAAAATATGGATTTACAATGAGCTACAAGTTGGGCTAACAAGTGTGCTGCGCATAATTCCAAGCGCGGTATTGTGACACGTTTTAGTGGAGATACTCGACTTTTTGCTGTTATAAGCTTAATAGATACATCATGATTAGGAGATTCACATCTTAAATAAACTACTGCAGCGTGTCCAGCTTCTGAAGCATCGCAAAACCCATGCAATTGAAGGTTGCATGACAATGAAAAATTTAATGACCGAGGTATCGAAATGTTCGTCAACCATTTGATGTTATCGGTAAAGGAGTACCATTGTGAACGGAGATCAAGAGGCAAAGGCGTGTCCCACGATAATCCTTTAGTCCAGATTAGCTGCATGAAGCATTTTGCAAGCATGATAAAGGGTACGAGAAATCCACATGGATCATAAATTTGTGCGATTGTGCTTAAGACAATTCGTTTAGTGGGAAATTTACAAGTATTAGGAATTTGAACATTGTATGAAAAGGCGTCAGTAGTAGGAGACCATTGAAGACCTAATACATTGAAATGAGGTGTATCATCAGAGCTCTGAAGAAACTTGGGGGATTCCAAATGATTTTCAGGCAAATTACCTAATAAATTAGGCGAGTTTGAAACCCATTTTCGTAATTCAAAACATCCACGATTCAAGAGTGAAATAAGTTGCTGTTGTAGCATTATAGCTTCTGTTTCAGTATCAGCACCAGTGATGATATCGTCTACGTAAGTATGGTTAAGCAAAACACGGGCAGCATCCGGAAATTCTTGTCCTTCGTCATTAGCTAATTGATGTAACGTTCGAATGGCAAGGTAGGGGGAACTATTCATACCATACGTAACGGTGTTCAGCTTAAAGATAGATGCAGGTTGGTCAGATTGTGTTCGCCACAATATTAATTGGAAATTTTGATCGTCTGAGTGGACCGAAATTTGGTGGTACATTTGTCGGATGTCGCAACAAAATACAACCTTGTGACTACGAAAATGCATGAGCAAGTCGCAAATGTTGTTTTGTAGTTTGGGCCCAGTTAACAAGATTCCGTTACGAGAATTTCCGGAACTAGTTTTGCAACAAGCATCGAACACAGTCCTCAATTTAGTAGTGCTACTACTTTCCTTAAGTACTCCATGATGGGGAAGAAAGTAATGCGGGTGTGAGAGGTTTATGTCATTACATTCTGACATATGGCCTAGAGACAAATATTCACCCATAAAATCATAATATAGTGGAGCAAAGCGGTTATTAGACTTGAACTTGCGTTCCATCGCATATAGGCGCAATTCCGCAGCAGTTTTCGATTCACCTAGAACAGTACTAGAGTCCTTAAATGGAAGACGCACTATGTAACGTCCGTTGGCATCGCGAGTATGTGTCTCAATAAAGGGTAGATCACATAATTCTTCCTCATGTGTTTTAATTGAACGTGTAGAAGGCTCTTCTTGGATCCAAAACCGTTGTATCGATGTATGAAGATCAGCCTCACTAATCGAATGGAGACACACGTTGAGTGTAGTAGGCGGTAACGAAGTGGAAGGCTTGGATTGAGTCGGCATGCATGGAGCAGTGCCCATGAGAACATATCCGAAATGAGTGCCCATAACATATGGCATATTGTGACCAAGAGAGAATTGCTCTTGAGTGAACAATTGAGGAAAGAGTGAGCCACCAATGACAACATCGATGCGGCTGGGTATGTGAAATGTAGGATCAGCGAGAGTGAATGATCTAGATTGTTTCAATAAGTCGTTTGAAAGAGGTACGCGAGGAAGATCAACCGTTAGTTTGTCAAGGACTAATTTGGGTTGATTAGTGGCTATGATTTGCCCAGACAACGTTTTCAGATCGACAAAGATTTGTCCTCTGTTACTAGTTACATGATTATCAATGCCAGAGTGTTGAATATCAGATTTGTGTCGTCTAGTATTGAGGGTTGAGGCAGCGTGTTCAGTGATAAGATTGCACATGCTTCCAGAATCAAGAAGCGCACGAAACACGTGTGAGTTTCCGTCAGATGAGCTGAGTTGTACTAATAAGGTACCTAGTAACACTGTAGTATTAATACTTGATGAAGGGGGACTATTTTGTGAAGTAATTACCGGTATGATAGATTCTGATTTAGAGGTAGAATCTCGTACGGAACCATTTGATGATTTCTTAGAAAACAAATTGTTTCCGACATTGGAATAACTTTCTCTACTATGAGTCGTATCCACATTGAAATGTAACAAAGTGTGATGGCGTTTATTACAAAGTTTGCATGATGATTGTGATTTACATGATTTAACGTCATGAGTTCCTAGACATGAAACACATTTACGGTGCTGTTTGACCAATTGAAAACGTTCTTGAGGTGTTTTAGTTTTGAAGGCAGGGCAAGCATAGATCTTATGGGAAATCTGGTTACACGCGAAACAAGGTGTGTGTGAGTGTTCATTATGGTCAGTTTTCGGAGAGAAATAAGTGGCCACCATGTTAACAGGTTTCTTTGAATCAAATTTATTGCGATTAATAGATTTGGAGTAGCTAGAAGATGAACAAGTTGCCATTGTCTGAATACCTTGTGACAACGTCGCATCTTCCAGGTGGTTGCATTCGGTAGTCAAGAAATCAACTATTTCTTTAGTAGTAGGCAACGTGTGCTTAGGTAACGATAAAGTTGCACGAAAAGATTCTAATTTAGTGCGAAGTTCCACATCCATTTTCCGTAATAATGTCGCTACCATCAAAGGGTCCAAATTTAATACTTCGCATTTGAGGGCAACCAAAGCTTGAGTATTTTCATGAAAGGTATTGACAAACTGACGAATGCCAGATGTGTGTGAGCTAGTAATTTGAGGTAAATCCAACAAATTGTTAAGATGGATCAGTTGTAAACGACGATCATTATGATACCGATCCCTGATTAAATTGTACGCAACTGTGTAATTAGGTGCGGTGAGATTAAGGCTACGTATCAAGTTGAGTGGTTCTTCACCCAATGCGCTTAAAAGATATTGAAATTTCATCACGTCGGATAGTGAGTCGTTGTGATGTATTGTCGCATCGAATAAGTTGATAAATGAAGTCCAAGACGTCAATTCACCGACAAACTTCGGGAGTTCAAACTTAGGTAACCGTACTTGTGAATGCGCAGTGGATAATGATCCGTTATTGCTATCACCGTTAGTTTGCGATTCATTAACTGGAATCAAAGCTTCAATATGGCTCAAGATGTGAATGTATAGATCGTTAATTTCATCTTGATCTATAGATAAAGATTCATGAGATAAAGCATCTTCACCCGAAACCGTTAGAACTCGTAGATTCAATTCAAAATAATTTTTTTTCTTTTAAAGTTCGCTCATGTAAGCATTTAGGGTTTTAAGCTGGACAACGGATAGTGGTTCAGTTTGCGCAAACAGAATGTCAATTGAAACCTTAATACTAGACAACCGTGTTTTTGTTAAGGCAGTAAGCCGTTTGTATGTCTCGGCTTTGAAATCAGTATTTCTTGGAGGCGCCATAATGAATAATAGTACAAATAAATATAGTTGAATAAAACTTATGATGGATAATCAAATATCAGTTTCCACAAGTTCTTTAGTATGTTTTGGATGCGTAACAGAGAGCGGTATAGACACATAGGAAAATTGAAATAAAGGAATCTATAAAGTGAACTATTGTATTTCCAAATCGCTTTGATACTATCTAGGCCCGTCAGGACCAAAAAATGGGGGATATGGGTAGCTTAAGGAAAAACAAAGAATTAAAATTAAAGTGAATTCACATAGATGGAGGACCAGGGAATTTATTGAAATTCCCAAAAGAAAGGAAAAAAAAACTAAACACATATTGCGTTGACAGGAAAGGTGATTTATTTATTAAATTAGATGCGGTTAATATAGGAACTAGAGACAAGTATATTCAAAACAAAACGGATATAAATATTATACAAAACTTGGTGTGCACACAAAATTAATCTAAAGGTTGCAACCACTCACCAACACTGTCCACGTCCAAGTTCATATTTCACTCGCGTTGTAGATTGTCCAATTCACATAATTCCGTTCTGTTTTGATCAAAAGTTTGATATAATGTGAAAGATTTGTATTCAGGGATCCAAAATTATATTAAAGAACTCATGTTGACGTTGCATGAAAACAAAAACAAAATGAAACAATAAAATAAAAACAGATGATAAAATCAAAATAAGAAAAGTCAGATGGTACAATTTGTGCAAAACAAAGAAATATATTATTAGACAGGATGGATTTAAAATGTGATTACTCCACTCTCTGTTTGTACGCAACAACATACATTACTAAATAATCGAGATATCAAATTTTATTTATTCTCCATAAGGATAACATTGGACAACGTACTGTGAATATCTCGTTGCACTTCGAATATCTCTGCAACGGTTGGGCGTAGAATCACAATTTAAACACAAAAATGATTGTTTTGTGGAACTGAACAGATTGGTAAAAGCAAATGCGACGGAAGTTGTACATTAAATACAACTGTAATAAATTCAATTCCGTCTAAAAATACTGACAGCTCATTTAGGTGTAAATTCTGCTGATTAATTTGACGGGTATTTGTTTACTAAAATTTGACATCACAAAGACAATATAAAACTCGGTTTATTGTCTCGGTATGTTGGTGGCGACCTAAATGCGCACCTAAACTTTGGTACACCTGAATCTCTCAGTCTCATCAACCTGCTCAGATCTCAATAATGTCAAAGAATTCAGATTGTATCTTTTCTAAAATAGTTATTTAAACTTACTTCTATTAACAGCTGTTTATTATTTTGTATAATTTGAAAATATTCCTTTCTTTACTGTCCAATGTAATCATTATCTATCATATTATGATGTCTTTTTAGCGAATTTCCCCTATAGGGAAGAAGCTATTACCGTAGGTCACATGGTAAGACTTAAGCCCGAGACCATGATAACTTTTTGGTTTGAGGTCCCCAGATGCCAAAAACACTATTCGTTCAAATTTATATATATGTATATATATATATATATATATATATATATATATATATATATATATATATATATGTCCGTTAACACGATAACTTGAGTAAAAAACGTCCGATTTTGATGAAATTTGGCTCAAATGTGTAAAATGACATTCATGACGTTAAGTTCGAAAACCAGAAAAATCGGACCATGGGAAGGGGGGTTTATGGGGGTTTTAAATTTTCCAAAAATCAGTTTTTTTCATTTTTCACCCTACAATTTTTAAAAAACTTAATTTTGGTTTTAACCATGTTATATAGCTTAAAAAGACAAATAATTTAGTATTTTGAATTATTAACCTAGGTTAAGTGGTTGCGGATAAAATCCAAAAAAACCTGCTCATAAAATCTCCCATGTTAATCTTATGGGAAAAAGGTTTTTGGCTTTTCCTCAGTTTATTTTAATGTAAACTTCACATTTGCTTTTACCAATCTGTTCAGTTATACAAAAGAATCATTTTGGTGTTTAAATTGTGATTCTACGCCTAACCGTTGCGGAGATATTCAAAGTGCTAAACACAGTACGTTGTCCAATGTTATCCTTATGGAGAATAAATAAAATTTGATATCTCGATTATTTATGAATGTATGTTGATGAAACTTGGTATGTGGCTTCACGTAGTACTGGTATATTGATATTTGCACAAAAAGTTGATTTTTTGTTGATTATTCCCGTAGCAGCAAACCTGCGTACTCAGCCCCCATGTTACTCTTATGGAGAATAAGTAAAATGTAATGACTCCCTTAATTAAGAACATAAATTAATAAAACTTGGTATGTAGCTTCACTTGGTTGAGTTATATTGATAATTATATAAAACCCCATTTTTCTGTTCCTTGTTGCAGCAAACCTGCTTTCTCAACCCCCATGTTATTCTTATGGAGAATAACTAGAATGTTATACTGTATAGCGCTTATTTATGATTGAATATTGATGAAACTTAGTATGTGGCTTCGCCTAGTTAAATTCTATTTATATTTGCATAAAAACCAATTGTTTCTGTTCCTTGTTTCAGCAAACCTACGTACTCATTACCAATGTTATTCTTATGGAGAATAATTAAAATCGCTTATATGTGAATATATTTTTATGAAACTTGGTTTGCGGCTTTATGTTGTATTAAGACATATATTATACATTGGAAATTCGCTGAGTACGCAGGTTTGCTGCGACGGGGGTATTTTGTGATTATTAAAACCTAGTTTAGGTGTAATTCTTTCTTTTTCAGGTAATCTAATTAGAACATAGTATGATATACACGGTCTTGTTTAGACGCTAGCGGCATTGTGCCCCTTCAATTTGCTCTGGCGTAAGTTCATGTGACCGGCAGTCCTCCTCGGTAGTTTGTCCAGTTAAGATAAGTCTAGTTTTTAACGTAGCTAACGATTCTAACTTCTAATGCATTTAACATATTTAACTTCTACGTTTATTACGATACATTCAAAATATTTGTAATTAATATAGCAGAAATCCACTTTAGACTAATAAAGATAAGAACATTTAAACTAATGTAAATACATAACGTAATAATAAAACTATACATAAATATGAATCATAAACTATTAATAAATTATAATTTAAAAAGATAATCAAACAAAAGAATAGTCTTAAATTTAATTTTAATAACTGTACGGCTTATCATTTAATAAAAGACTGTTGAAAGCTGACACTCTTAAAAGAAAAGAAAATTAATAATGTTACTAAACATTTGTGTACACCTCTTCTTTATCAGAATGTTCTTTTCAAACTTTGTTTAGGGCATATTTAGTTATTCTGTGCGATACGATCAGTCTTTATACGAAGTCTTATAACGCAACAACGAGATGAACAATTCTAGGGACTACTAGTAGTTATTGGTACTGCCACTGTCTCGGCCAGAAGAAGTGATGAAATGTTGTCTACTTGAGGTGACGAGTTGTGCAGGTTTTAAATATGTTACAGTGACTCAAATGTTCATCTCTATTGTTCTGCTCTTGCAGTGAATGGCAAGTAGCTAGCACACTTAACATTTCGATGAAACCAGTAAATTAATCAGTGGTAACTTACGTTTATAATCTTTATAATTAATAACTATGAATTAAATTCGGTTAAAAAAATAGCTAATTAAACCCCTTTAGTTATGCCCTTTAGGATTTCATGCCCTGAGCGTACTATATATTAAATAGGTTATACATTGGCTTCCTCAGATTATTTGTACTGTAAATTAAACTTAAAAATACTATTCTGCAAGATTCTACGTGAAACAAGAACTGAAGAACTTTGATTATTATACAATATTAATTACTATTTTTAATTATTAAAAAAATCAGATTTAAAGAGAGGCTCTATTGATTAAAGGAAATTAATATATTTGACATAAATATTACATTATGCGTTTAGTAAGTTATTAGTTTAGTAAGAATTTGTTTAAATTATATTGTGAACTTATTTTTTACTAGATAATACCCGCAGGCTTCGCCCCTCAAATGATTTTTAGCGAATTTCCCCTATAGGGAAGAAGCTATTACCGTAGTCGGCATGGTAAGACCTAGGCCCGGGACAGTGATAACTTTTCGTTTTGAGATCCCTAGACCCAAAACACCATTCGTTGGAAACTGTGTATATATATATATATATATATATATATATATATATGTGTGTGCCCGTGAGCACGATAACTCTCGTAAAAATGATCCGATTTTGATTACATTTGGTACAAACATGTTAAGCAACATTTATGACTTTAAATTCGAAAACCAGCCAGATCGCTCTATCCAAAGGGGTATTTGGGGGGGTTTTGTACCCCAAAAATGCGTTTTTTGAATTTTATACATATAATTTTTGAAAAAAATCCATTTCAGTGTTTTCCATTGGATTCAGCTAAAAAAACACACAATTTGGTATTTTGATCATTTCTCTACGTAAATTGGTTACCGAGATATTGAAAGTGCTGAACACGGTACGTTGTCTAATGTTATTCTTATGGAGGAAAAGAAAAATTTTATATCTCGCTTATTTATGAACGTATACTGACAAAACTTGGTATATGGTTTAATCTGATTGTGGTCTATTGATATTTGCTCAAAAAATATTTTTTTTCCAAAGGCTCCCGTAGCAGCAAACTGCGTACTCAGCCCCATGTTATTCTTATGGATAATAATTAAATGCTATGTCTCCCTTAATTAAGAACATAAATTAATAAAAACTGGTATATGACTTCACCTAGTTGATATTGATATTGGCATAAAAACCCATTTATTGTGTTTGTTGCTTCAGCAAACCTTGCGTACTCATCCCCAATGTTATTCTTATGGAGAATAATTAAAACTTTATATATAGCTTATTTGTGAATACATTTTGATGAAACTTGGTAAGTGGCTTTATGAAGTATTAAGACATTTATTTCTCCATTGGAAATTCGCTGAGTATGCAGGTTTGCTGCGACCAAAGACTTAAAACTACTGGACCGCTCGCGCCCGTGGTGAAGCGAACCAAATTTCGGTCCGGCCGCGTTCGAGGTCGCGCCGCAAATGGTGGGCTACCGCGGCAGCGCTTAGCATGGGGGATATAGGGAAAAACACGACGCGCGCTCACTTGAATTGAATTTGCAGCCAGGGAAAATTTTTTATGGTTGAATGGCCTTCTGATCCGTATTCCTGAATAGTTTCTCGAATTTTTAATACCGAAACTAACTATATTTGACCAGAGTTAGTTGCGTAAAAATAACAGAAAGTTGGGAGTTTTGTAAACTAGGTGTACGCTCATTCTTCCCGTAAGAGGATGAACGAAGACTGAATTTTTAAAGATATATTTGAATAGACATGTTGCGTATTTAGCTTTTGTTAACTTAAACCTTGTTTTGCCAAAGACTTTTACAATAAGGTCAACAAATATCTAGACCATATGCAACATATCTAAATAATTATAATTTGTTTATATTGTAATCTGACAAAGATTACAAATGTGTGAATATACGAGTACAAATACTAATGATTTCAACAGTTTACTTGTATTTAAAAGTACTTAGAGAAAATTTGAATTGATATATTGTAAAACTAAGGAGCTTTACAAAGGTCCGCAAGCATACGTTAACGTGTCTACTAAAATATGTTATAGATTCAAGAGATGAGAGACAACCGACAAAATTTGATGTACCAGCTATCATACTAATCATTCTAATATTATAAAGCTGAAAGTTTGTGAGTTTGTTTGTTTATTAGTTTGTGGCTCAATCACGCTCTAACTACTAAACCAATTGAGCTGATTTGGTAGGAAGATTGCTAATATCCTAATGTAACATATAGGCCTATTCACCGTTTTAAAATTCCTTTAAATAGTTTAGCCCCAATGGCTACTAAACTTCCCATTTTAATATTATGAGCAATAACATTTACTGGATCAGATTATAACTAAAACAGGTATTCTGCATTTATATTTTGGAATATACCTGAGGTTTGCTTCACTAATCCATATATATATTATTTTACTTTCTGATTTAGTTTACAGAATGACGAAATGCATATTTTGCAGATACTTTTTTCAAATTAATTGTACTTTATACCTTGTTACTTATTACCTCCTCCTTCGCTTGAAACCAGAGGATTTCTGGATTAGCTGCGTCACTATTATAAAGTACTTGAAAAAAATACATTTACAACTATATTAAGTTAAACATGGAACTTCTTAGGATGGAAGTAACTTCCGTGGATATTCATATATTATCATTAACTGTTGTAAATTTTGTACTAACTGCACTAACATTAATAATGTAATAATTATGTGTCAATAACAACAGTATCAATTTATAGCCCGATTTGAAAATTGCCGTGCTCTTTTCTAGTACTTTTGAAGAAGGGTGGTAATTTTGCAGAAGCTGGTGGTAATTTCCATAAATTGGATTGGCAACACTGCTGTTGACAAATCTGTCTGCTAAGTTGATGTTAAGTTACAGCGTTCCAACTTTGTTCTCCAAAAGATTATAATGAATGGCTTGACTCTAGTTAAGTGTTTAAAACTAATCCTTATATACCTACCAAACAATATAATAATATGTTTTATATGTTTTTATAATGGTTTTAATTTTATTAGCAGTAAAATATGATGGGGTGACTTTAGCCCACCTTTTGGGGTTACTTTAGCCCACTGCTCATCAGGTTAGGAGATTGTGTTTTAAAATTATTGCCCTCTAACTCTGAGTTTTTTCTATGTTTCTATGTCCCAAAATTCTTTTATTAACATATACAAAACAATCTAATGAATGTGTTTTTAATTTTAGGTCCTGATAACAATGCCTAGAAAATACAAACGGACCCTAGGCTCTAGGCCTTACAGAAACTATTCATCAGAAACTTTAGAAGAATGTTTAAGAGCAATCCGATCCAAGGAGGTAACACAGCGTGTAGCTGAGAAGAAGTTTGGAATTCCACGAGCAACCATTAAAAACATTGAATGCATGAACAGAAGTTTGAAATGTTGGAGGTGGCCGGAGCGTGTGGACTCATACGAATACCAGTGGGAAGATAACATATGTAAAATAAATCCTCCAAAACTATTAAAAAGAAACCAGTTTTTGGTCCCTGAAATGGACACATTCACCTAAATTCACTGAGATCTGTGTTGTTAGGCTATGTAGGCTCTAGGCTATGTTTTTTGTGGTTTTTGAATAAATAAGTTACACTAGAGACTGAGTTAGCTTATTACAAATATTTATAATTTTCCCAAAACTCAATTTTACATTCAGTGAAAGCTATATTATAGGAAACATTGGGGTAGAATTAGCCCAAGTCATGTAGGATATAGCTTTATATGGGTTATTAACATTCGGGCTAAAGTAACCCCAAGTCAGTGTTAGCTTTAGCCCAAATTTAAAACTTTTTTCAAAATTTAAATTAAAGGCTAACACTATTGTTTATCATAAAAAAATGTTCATTGGTTAGTGTATAAAGTGAAACAGACATCAGGATAGCGTTGTTTTAGCGAATTTCCCCTATAGGGAAGAATCTATTACCGTAGGTCTCATGGTAAGACTTAAGCCCGAGACCATGATAACTTTTCATTTTGAGGTCCCCAGATGCCAAAAACACCATTCGTTCAAATTTTTATATATGTATATATATATATATATATATATATATATATGTGTCCGTAAGCACGATAACTCTCGTAAAAAAGGTCCGATCTTAATGAAATTTGGTACAAATGTGTAAAGTACCATTTATTTGAACGAGTTCGAAAACCAGATGAATCGCACCATCCGAAGGGGGGTTTTTGGGGGGTTTTGTACCCCAAAAATGTGTTTTTTGGGGTTTTCACATGTAATTTTAATTTAAATCAAATTTTAATTTATACCATTAAATTCAGCTTAAAAAAACAAACAATTTGGTATTTTAATCATTGCTCTACGTCAATTGGTTACCGAGATATTGAAAGTGCTAAACACAGTACGTTGTCTAATGTTATTCTTATGGAGAAAAAGAAAAATTGTATATCTCGCTTATTTATGAACGTAAACTGGCAAAATTTGGTATATGGCTTTATTTGGTTGTGGTCTATTGATATTTGCACAAAAATCCATTTTTTGCCCAATAGTTCCCGTAGCAGCAAACCTGCATACTCAGCCCCATGTTATTCTTATGGAGAATAATTAACGTGTTATCTCCTTTAATTATGAACATAAATTAATAGAACTTGGTATGAGGCTTTACCTAGTTGAGTTATAATGATATTTGTATAAAAGCCCATTTTTTGTGTTCCTTATTTCAGCAAACCTGCATACTCAGCCGCCATGTTATTCTTATGGAGAATAATTAAAATGTCATAAATCGTTTATTTATGAATGTATATTGATGAAACTTGGTGTGTGGCTTTATGTGGTATTAAGATAAATTAATATGCATTGGAAATTCGCTGAGTATGCAGGTTTGCTGCTACGGGGGTATTTTTCATTTATATTAGTTATGTGACTAAAAGCGTTAAAAACCATTAAATTTGGGCCAAAGCCACCCCAGCCGACGGTACTGAAAGTAGGCCTAAACGACGAGCTGGATAATTTTTATGAAAAAATGTTTGAATGAATTCGAGCGAGTGGTCGTTGGATAACATTAACAGTTTCAGAATTAATTATGTACTGTTTAGTATCTTATTTTCACTTTTATTCCCTTTTTTCCCCATATAGGATAATACCCTAACTTACATTGTTAAGTAGGTCTAATTATCTCTGAAGCTTAGACCTAACCGTTTCCGATAGAATAACCTGTGTGTGTATAGATATGTATATCAAAAATTTCAATTTATATTAAGCCTAATTAAGTTATAACAGTTGTGTTATCTTTTTATTTGGTAGGCCTTAAATTTAAATTAAGTTAAATAAATATAGGTACTTGAAAATGAACCTGACGATAGCGTATACATTTTTTTGTAATGTTTTCGACCGAAAAGATTATAGATGTCCAGTGGAATATTTCTTTTATCTTTGTTTCGTATTAGAAATAGACAATTTTTACACGTGCTAATTGTACATGTAAGCAGTCAAAGGTAATGAGCTCAGCGGCTTACACAGGATAGATGGGCGGGTAGAGCAATATGGTTAGGTTAGGTTATTTCAGTAGGTGTTGTTGGAATATATATAAAACAGGTTTATTGCACCTGTATTCAGTCAAGTGGTTTTAAATAATCCAACTGGCTACTGCAGTTGCAGTCGCAATAGACTATCTCCAGGCAAAGAATGGCAATTTCTTTGCCACATTAAACCTTTGTCTCAAATAAATCTACATACTTTGCCTAAATTTACATTTTCCAAACTATTAAGACCGAAACTGCAGCAGCCAGTTGGGTTATTTGAACCAGTTGAATGATTAGGCCTACAGGTAAAATAAGTCTTTTTTATATTTAATCAGTGGTTTAGACGTTAATAAACAATGACATTTGTTGTTACGTTAGGGTATTGCAGTTTGGGTTCTGCTGTGTGTATATGGTTGTACTAAGGTGACCAATCCTTCTTGATTTTTGGGTTTGGGAGTTGGGACATGGACTTTTTAAAGGGTTATCCGGGATGTTCGTTTGCCCCCGAATCAGATATGGGATGGTCGTTTATTCCTGATTCAACTGTACAACTGCCAAAAGCATTCTTAAATACACATACCTTCATGAAGATTGTTATTTAATTATTTACCATACTAAAAAACCAATAAAAAACCTTGTACATATACAGTATATATATCATTACGGCATGTAACCCAGAAAGTGTGGGTATGAGCGAATCCATTAATGGAAATAACAATTTTCTCTTTATATTTACAAATATCCGTTAATATACCTTAATTGTAATATATTTGGTAGGGGAAGAGAGGTGGAGGGAGGGAATGTTAATTATTAAGGAGTGTCCCGGATCCTGTTCAGTAAAATATGGTAATAACCTTAGGTTGTGCAAAAGTTTTATGGATTAAGTTATGGTTGGTAAAATCATCGTATTGTAGAGTAGCGCATAAATAATTAAAGTTTTTTAATCTTTTATAAATGCTGTAATCTATGTGATGGATCTGTTGTGTCACGGTAAATATACTCAAATAATGTTACTCCGTTGCAATATGTATTATTGTATTTTTAAAGTGTAATTTTAAATTGTCTTGCAAAACGGTTGATGAGTCTGGTGCTGATGTAACTATGAAAAAACATGAATGTAGGCTATGTAAATTGTGCTGTTTCACATAGTTGACTGCTTAAAAAATGTACAGACAGGGAGCTGTAGGAGAATTGTTTGTAATGAATAAGTAATATTAGCCACTTACCAATAAAGGAAAACAACTTTACCGCAGATGAAATCCTAAAATGTTGTGACCAGCTGCACATAGGTCTAAATTATAACCCATAGGTCTAAATATAGGTATAAAAATAACAAATACTATTAATTTAAGCATTTACATTGTAATAATATGGGGAAAAAATATAATTTGTATACAATGATGGGATGAGTTATATTATATATATATATATAGTTAACTTATATATTATACTGACGGCGTATAACATTTCCAAACAATTTCATAAATTATAAAAATTATGTTTTTATATGTAGTAAAACAACTAATTCATGGAGCAGACAAAGCGGATACAAAACAATGAAAAATTAATTGGTTTTCAGATTTGACATGTTATTGTCATTTGGTTTTAGATTAAGAAAAATCAATAAATAAATAGTTAGATTGCAAAACATGATAATTTCCCAAAAAAAATTGTTTTGACCAAATTATGGACATATGTGCGACTTGAGTTGTGGTTATAGTTCTACAAATAATGAACTTTCAGTCTTGTATTTGTAATTTTTGTATTGGCAATAGTTATTTGAATATTATTAGTTCAGTAATTAAGTAAAACTTGTAGACTATTTATTGCCAAACAAAAAAAAAGATTTATGACTTTAAGAATTTGTTTTCATTGCAACATTAACTTTTAGTCCATCAGGGTTCACATAGCTAGAATTATTTCTTTAACAGTATTCTAAGAAATACTTCATACACTTAATATCCACCATAGGTAATTTCTTTGAGAATGAAAACTTGGGTCATATGCAATGACGACTTAGAAGGGCACATACTATAAAATATATAATTTTATTTTGTAGTTTACCATTACCATATAAGTATTTCATTAAAGTAATCTTTTATAAATTATGCATGAATGTAATTAGAGTAATAGCAATAGTAAGAGTCTATGATAGAAGACCGATATAGAGTGATGCTTCCAAATGATCTAATATTTCTTAATAAGAAGGTATGGGTAAGTGTTAAGATTGCATTACACTGCAACCCATGTTTTAAAAAGACCTACTGCAAGACATGTACAGTTGATAACTGTATTTAACTCCTTGGATATAATAAGTCATCAAACAACAGGTTGAAATATTCTTTAATCTGCGGTCATACTTTACAGGGATTTAAGTTATCATTAGTAAATATTATTTTCTGATGAAGACCTTTCTCTGGACTTGAATGCTAAAGACATGTCATCCGTAATAAAAAATGTCAACTACCGAATGTAAAAAAAACAGAACTGGTTCTGGAGGATATGTGCTGTGGATTGGTTTTAGTCTGAAATAACTTGTAAAGTAATGAAAGGGTTTTAATTCCTTAAATCTGGAAATAATTTGACTAATATTTAACAAATTGCCCCAATTGAAAGCAGTTCTAAGAGTATGAATTGGAACATATGACCCATAAACATGAAATGTTTCAACAGAGCCAATGACTTTAAATAGGTTTACAAAGCAGCCACACTATTACTCGATCGTATGATCAATCTCTACCTATCTAGTCGTTGACAAAAGTAATAATCGCCAACTCTGATGCTATACTTGTTCAGAAATCAGTTATCAAAAAAAAAACTCCTGTCCCAAGAGGCACAATACCAAGATTTGCTGAATATTAGACAAATAATATCAAGCTACCAATAATTAAACTAACAAATTGAATTTACTGTTTTGTTCTGAGGTATCCTGTTTTAACGAATTTCCCCTATAGGAAAGAAGCTATACCGTAGTCGGCATGTTAAGACCTAGGCCCAGGACCATGGTAACTTTTCCTTTTGAGGTCTTAAGAAACCAACATCACCATTCATTGAAAACTGAACACACACACACACACACACATATATATATATATATATATATATATATATATATATATATGAACTATATACATATTAATATATGTATACAATATATATGTATACATATATATATATATGTGTGTCCATGAGCACGATAACTCTTGTAAAAATGCAATTCGATTTAAACTAAATTTGGTATAAATGTGTAACGCAGCATATATTACAGTTAAAGAACCAGATAGATTGACGTTTCCGAAGGGATATTCTTTTAGGGGGGGGGGGGGTTTGTACTCTAAAATTGTTTTTTTTGAGGTTTTCTTATATATCATTTTTGAAAAAGTCAAATGTTAGTCTTCTCTATTGAAATCAGCATAAAAAGACGCACAATTTGGTGTTTTGACCATTGCTCTACGTCACATGGTTACAAAGATATTGAAAGTGATAAACGCTGTACGTTGTTTAATGTTATTCTTACGGAGTATAAGAAAAATTGAACATCTCGCTAATTTACCAACTTACCATGATGAAACTTAGTGTATTGCTTCATATCGTTGTGGTCTGTTGATATTTGCACTAAAAACCGGTTTTTGGCCGATAGTTCCCGTAGCAGGAAACCTGCGTACTCAGCCCTCATGTTATTCTTATTGAGAATAAGTAACGTGTTATCTCCCTTAATGATTAATGTAATTTGATTTTTGGCTTTACCTACTTGAGTTATATTGATGTTTGTATAAAACCCCATTTTTTGTCTTCCTTGTTTAAGCAAATCTGCATACTCAGCTGCCATGTTATTGTTGTGTAGAATAATTAAAATGTCATAAATCGTTTATATATGAATGTATATTCATGAAACTTAGTATGTGGCTTTATCAGGTATGAAAAGATACCTAATATATATATATATATATATATATATATATATATATATATGTATATGCATTGGAAATGCACTGAGTACACAGGTTTGCTTCTTGCTTCTACGGGGGTATTTATTTCTTATAGCTATCTAAATAATAGTAACAATAAGGAATATTTCAGTTATATGTACATTAAAAAATTAAAGTGTATCAATTGTCCTATGCAAGATTGAGCTATTTAGCTATTAGCATGACAACCAATGAGAAGCCATCCGATGAATCATCCATCTGAAAACCATTGGATGTTTAAAATCAGTCGTTTGTCCCATCACAAAGCTATTAGCATGACAGCCATAAAAGGTGGCTTCTATTAGGTCGCTATTAGCAGAAAAGATTAAACTTAAACTGGGGACCATAATATAAGTTGCTTGTGTGACCCCTTGAACACATTGTGGGGGGTCACAAAAAAATATAAATATGTACACATGGGCTACCTACATTTGATTTAAATTAAAGGTCACAAATTATGGGTACTTTCATTAGAAAATTGAAATACATGTCATAGACAGGGTATTTTTTTTTATTACTTACACCTGTTTTGACTTTCAGATAATGTTAAAAGTGAAGTATAAATAAAATAGCTAAAAATAGTTTCCAAATGCAAAAATGTAGTTAAGACAAGGTAGACCTACTGGAATTTGTAAAAATTTATAATATGGTAATTTGCTCCTCCCATGTCAGTGTGCTGCGAGCATCCTTATTTTTTTAATTTTAGTGTTTTAATAATTTTTTGTTGTAAAGTTATTAAATTTAGCTTTCTTAGACTTTCAAAATCTACAGCAAGACACAGCACATAGTGAGTTTACAGTAATCTTAGAAAATAGGAACAAATATTCTTAACTGAATAAATTATCGAACAATATCTGCTTCTAAAATGTAATCTTAAAACAATAATTGTAATCGTTCAGAAATATTTGTTTATTATAAGAAACACGTTAGTTAAAGACTGAACATGGGTAACAGATTATGACAGCTGTAAACCCAATACATTTTTATTGATGAATAAAATTAACAAACAAGTCAGTAAAATTAAAAATATAAAAAAGTAACCCAATATGTAATAACATGTCCTGAAATTGTTTAGTAAACTGTGATAACAATATAAAAATTAGTTATGATGATGACGCTCCCTCAGAGATTATGAAGAGATAGTGAGACTTCACAAAACATATGTGATTGCTGTTGCTGCAGAACCCCTCCTGAAAGTTAAACAATATGTTAATAATGTGGAATACATTTTATAAATGTTGTGAAGGGAATTGTCTAGGTAAAAAACTGCAGCCTACATGCTGAACACCATTTTGGACCTGTCATCTCTTCCCCCATGAAAAACCAAGCAATTAATTAACCAGATCCTCTTATTACAAGTTAATTTAGTCTTTATTACTTTTTGGTCAGATGGTTTGTTTAAAAAAAGTATCCCTCAGAGAGGATTAATTTTGTTAACACAAGATGAGACCTCAACAGATTTTTACCTCATTAGTCAACACTAAATACGTGAGTACATATGAAACTCTTATTTGATAAGCCTACATAATAATAGTAGACACCCTCTTTACTGCCGTTCATGGGACCGAACAACGGGTCGGATAAGTAAAAAGGCGGTTATAACGAATAACACCTGGGTATGTGACATGAAGCCAGAAAATTTGTAATAATCAAATGACAGTTTAAAAAGGGAACCCAAAATAGGTACCAAGACGCAAACTTCCCAACTATGGAAACAAATGATCGTCTTGTTGGGACCTAAACGTTTTTTATGGTACCACAGGATTGGTACTACGGTAGCGACAGCATACGTAAATTATTTCCTAGAAAGAGGCTGGTTAATCCAATGGACTGTTAAAGTGATGACAACTGTAGGGCCTACTATTGATATAAATTATGTTTAAGAGGAAATTGCAAGGGGTTTTGAAACTGTTTCTGAAATTTGATTGATTAAAACAAAGCGATTGTTTAAAACCTAGGATTTGCCAATATGAATTTCGAATAATGGCTAGTTTCCCTTAAAGATTTGGAAAATGTTAAATCTCATACTGAATGTAATTGTAACATTTTTAATTTAGACTAATATGAAACCGTCTTTATATAGGAAACCAGATCAAACTGAAACTTCCGCAAAATACACAATAGCAAGAGATATACCGTAGGCCTACTGCGGAAGTTTGGTTGGCTTAGTCTGTTTTAATGTCATTGAGCAGACAGTTGATTGAAACCAAATGCAATAACAGTAATGAATGGAAAGTAATCTAACGTAACCCCCACCAGCACACCAAATGAGTGGGTAGGTACTCCATAAGACTTGTACAGTAAGTGTTAAGTAAAATTAGTTATTAATTTAACTCAAGAAGTACACTGTGCAATGAACCAAACACTTACAACTCTGTGAGCCAATACAAATAACTATTTAAAAAAAATTTAAAACAGTACCGTAAGCTGGAAATAAATTTCAAACAACTTATGAATGTAATTAAAAATACATCCAAGTTTACAGTTTTATAATAGTATTTTTCGTACGGTATATTTTCCCAAAGATGAGAATGGTCTTTATGTAAGGTGTATGCTTTCAATCTTTGCTGGCTACTAACAGTAGGGGGGGGGGAATTATAGAGTTGCAATGAAAGGGCTACTGTTTAAAAGCAAGTATCCTAATAATGTAGCTTAAACAAGTTTGTTGAGATTTTTTTGGTGGTACCAATAAACATGTGACTTAATTTGTCCTATGACAACCGGGAAAATTAAATCACCTGTATAAACATGGCAAACAACAACGTTAACTATTGGCGAAAAAATACAATACTAATGTAATGAAATCCGACTTAGCACACTGATAAGACAATCAAATTGTTGTGAGTTGGTAAAAACTGGCAATATTCCTCACCGCATTGGGTGGAACACACAAGAAAATCTACTGTAAAGTCCTCAAATAACTGTTTGATTACTCAGAGGATGTCAACTTTTTACAAAGTCCAAAAAAGTAATTTGACCAAAAAATGTAAGTATAGGCCTAATTCTCTAGGTCAACCCTTAGGCCTACAGTGATGGGTTGTTTTAGGATAAAAGAAATAACCATGCTATAATTACCTGTCTGAATTTGGGGTCTTTCAGGTCGCTTACAAGAGGAATTCCGAATTTACGATTAATCGTATGGACAAATTGCAATTACATCGTCGTCCACAACCATCCCTGATCAAATTGCATTAGCGTATCAATATTTTATAAACCTAATGCTTAGTCAATGACTTTTTTCTCTATCATACAACACGCTCCTCATGGAGTAACACTACACCAGCAACCATACGAGTCACTAATTTATCTCAGCCTAAAAAAGGAGGAACTTGTACTTGTACTTGGCAGGATGTGAGCGTCACTTGAGTTATATATTTTATTTCTACCAAACATGCACAGTCCCATTATATCAACTGGTCTCGTTCCACTATTCGTAAGAGAGGGGTGAAAAATGCACAAACTATTTAGATGTGATATGTAGGTCGATGGCATTCGATGTAACTATTATAAATAATTTAAACAATTAAAAAAGAACAGCTGTTATAAAAAATGTAGATTACAATAGTTGTCATTGAGCTTATTTTTCCTCTATAGAGTGCAAGATATAACAGTTTTTTGTAAAAATTATTAATAATTTGAAGTAATTTAATAGATACTGTGAACATTACAGAATCATAGAATTCCAATGGTTTTATGGGTGTAATATTGAGTTAAGGAGCAGAGTGTGTCCCCATAAAACAGATTTTATAGCCTCATAGTCATGCCATGCATACCCTCATCTGGTAGTAGCAGAACAGTTCAATATAAGGTAAAGAGTTGGGGTTCAATAATAAATAAACAGTTGCCTTGTTTACAACTGTAATATTTTGGTATATGGCCAATAAACTGTACCTAATCAAAGTTAACTAAACCAAACAGCCAAAGTACACTGCCAGTGACTTGATGATATCGAAAAAAAACTAAGTAAACAGTAAGCTGGAAAAGAAAGATTAGTAGAACTGCTGGATCCTGTCGCCGCACAATAGTGGCCGAGTCATATGTGCAGCGATGGCTCTTTTCCAAAGTGTTAAAGCAGCGTGCAAGCATTTTTATTTCATGTTTGCCAGGTCTCATGCCTCCAATATAAATTATGATTGAATATACCGGGATGCGAAGCAGAATACCTCCCATGATGTATTTATAATTTTGTGTTTCATTCTTGACAGCCGCGCTATAGTACGGAACCTATTTTCTCAACTGTTGTTTATAAATTTCTTTAAAAATAGCCTTCTGCAACTGTTTGTATGTTTATTTCAACAACACACCAAGTAGGAAATACTATGTAGGCTTAAAATTTAGCTTGTAAGGCCTAAGTCTGATATTGTGTAAAATAAATTATTAATTAAACTTAATGGAGAAACAGATCTTGACTACCTAATAATTAATGCAATAGGCCGAGCAGCTTAAAACCCAGGCCTCTGGAGGGACCGTAAGAAGCCAAACTCAGTAGGACCCAACAGGTCTAATGTACGTAATAAGCCTAATGCACGATGTTGTTTTAATTACGTGAAGCCTACCTCAAGTTGGGTAAGGTTTATAAGAGAATGTGAACTGGTGGATTTATTTTAGTATGTTTGGCTACTCCAAATACAGTTTCACTCGCCAAACTTAAGTTTATCCCAAAAAGCAAGTGGATATTAGTGACATGTTGTAAGTTAACTTCCAAACATAAATGAAGCAAAAAGCAAGTGGAGATTAGTGACATGTTGTAACTCCCAAACATAAAAGCTAGGCCTGTTATAAAATTCCTCCCTTATACCAAGGTTGTTCTTCCGCAGACTCCCGGTGTAACAACCGAATGAAAATAATAGAAATACGTTGATGTTTTGATATCCCGATATAAATATATCGGATCAAACTGATACCGCTGACTTATTGTAATCGTAATAATAAAAGGTTTTATCACATGCCCCGGTGTATTGCATTAGATTGATATCGTATTTCGTTTGGAAAATGGCAGATAATTCAAATGGCATAATAAAAAAACCATATTTTTCTTTGTGAAAATGTTTTAAACAATGAAGAAAATACTGTAGAGGTTTGAGAAATCGTAGTTCAATTGCAAAACCAATTAAATGTAGGGTTTGTAACGTTGATATCAGGTTGAAGGTCAAGCTAAAAAATCAAATTTGGTTACAGTATTGTGAAACGGTAAAAAAACATGACGTTTCAGTTAGTGCTTTGAAAAAAAACTTTTTCTGAAGAGCAAGTTTGGATTAGCAAACGTATTTACAATCATGTACTTCTTTAGTGTTAACGCTATTGATTATGATTTTTTACAGAGAGAAACAAGTCATGGCGACGTAGGCATTAAAACCAGGACTGAGACATGTATGCTAACTTTACTTGTATTTATTGCAAAACGTTAATAATCAAATAAAAGTAGTTGATCATTTGTACATATATAGGTATTTTATATTGATTATTTTTATTCGATAGTTCCACTGGGGGTCTACAGAAGAGCCTTGGTGTAACCACTACCAAGGCCTATTTATGGATAAAATAAATTTACAGCAAGGCTAAAAGTAAAATATGATGATTATTGAATTTGGGATGGTTGACAAACAACAATATCATTTGCCTAGGCCGACCTACATTATATTAAGGTAAAACTAAATAGTCAAAGGATAGGCCTACTGTCTTCATATTATTGCCATAAAAACGTTGTGGACAGTATTTCAAGTTTATTAGTAACATAAAAAGTTAGTATTTACTCACATCTTATCTGATAACCGTATATGATATGGATACAACTTTAGGCTAAAATAAAAAACCTGTATTATTCACACAAACTATCACACAAATTATAGCTTAAGAAACTGAACCAAAACTATTTGAAAAAACACCAATCAAAAGATGTACGGTATGGTTGTTTTATAGTTGTGCTGTGTAATGTTGGCATTCTCGCCGATGACACTTTAACCGCATTAAAACCACCTTAAACCACAGTCATGTTTACACGACAGCTTTATAGAACTCAGGAAACTAACTTACAGAAGGGCCATTTTGATTATTGTTACAACATTAATGTAATTATTATTATTAATGAACTCAAAGGAACGCCACGTTTCGAATTCCTAACAGAAAGGTGTAAGTAGGTGGAGCAATTAAAAATAAATAAATAAACTGTTAGTTTGTAACGTAACCTCTAACCTAAACACAAACCGTAAACAACAGAACAAAGTGACAGGAACTAACTGAGCTGATGTATTTTGACAGTTCAAACACGGTACTACAAAGCTCAAAATATGTACTGAAATAATGTTCAATGAAAAAACTAACAATTATTAAACTGTAATAATAATTCGTCAATTATAGTTTATTTAAAGCATTAAATCATCAAAACGTTACCATAAAAATTTCATGGCAATCCATCAAACCGTTAAAATGTAGATAGCGTCACACTACTTCGAATTCCAAACTGAGTATAAGGATTTCACTATCGTTCATCCAAATAATCTCCTCGATGGCTGATTTTTTCATATTTCCAGTCATATAAATTTATGTACGATCTACTAGGCTTTAGGTGTTGTTCAATAATGATGTTTTGAATTTTTTGGTACTGGAATGAATTTTTTATGAGCAGTAATATCGTTCTTTGGACTAGTGAAACTTTGAATTTTAGCATATAAACTTCGACGTTCGCCAAAAGTTGTAGATTGTATGAAAGTTAATTGGCCTATATCATACAATTTTGTTGATGAATGAATACCAAGACAAATACTTTTTAATAGCAAATGTATTCTTAATAAACATCAATTACCAACATGGTTCGTTCACCCGTCCACGTAGAGTAGTAAGAACGATTACATAATGTTGCATTAATACAACATTTCGCTATTGAATAACAAAAAATTATCTTCAGTGTATGATAACAATCGATTATGATTTATTTAAGAGTCGATACAAGTACAGTATAATAATAATGGGGTATAGTATAAATGTTTCCGTAGCATTAGTCAGTTTTAAGAGTATTTTGGAAGGCATAGGATTAAATGAAATGATTTTTCTCAAAATTAATTTTTATTTACTGATTAACTGTTACATTACACATTACAGTTGCATTGTAGAATGTTGTAAGATTACTTAGCAAAAGACGACTAAAACAAAAGTCGTATAACTATGTATTTTATCAAAGAACTAGGCCGTGTTGTAACACAGCATCACTGAGTTGAATTTAACAGCGTGGCACGTCTTGGATAGAGCGCGGCGAAAAGTTTCAGCATCTTTCCAAACGAATTGTAGGCAAACCAACAACTTTACCGAAAAATGATTGAAATAAAAGTTTTAGAGAAACTAATTGTCTACAACTTTCCCGCTGGAAGTTTGTTTCTAACCTAAAAATAAAAAACTTTCTCGCTGAGTAACTTTGTCATGTCCCTCTTTAATAACACGTAAGATTTTTAATTATTAAAAATATTAAAACACAGTAAAATAAAACAGTATTTATACTTTCGGATTCCGTAGTTCACGTACACAAAGAATATATAAACTTCATTACAATTCAAACATGGCTGTGAAGTCCAGGAGCGTGTAAACGACAGCGCGTTCAACGCCAGAAACAGCTCTGAGCACACAGTGGCCCACCATTTCTGATCCGCACAGACCGACGCGGACCGTTTTTAGCTCACTTAGCGATCTCTCCAGTAGTTTTACCTCGATGGCTGCGACGGGGTTTTTTATAAAGACTATGACTGACAGTTGAGTGTACTGTATTCTGTCGTTAGCCCGTGGAACTACTACGAATCAAGATCAGCTGGTTGTATTTTCAACAGCTCAATCAAAACTGAATGACTTCAAGGAATACATAGGAACATTGAACCCCCGTGGGGTAAACCCCTATAGGATTTTTGCAACTTATAATGCATAAATGTTAATTAGGACTATCAAGTACCTCTCTACCAAATATCAGCTCAATCAGTCCAGTGGTTAGAGCGTGATTGAGCCACAAATATCTAAACAAATAAACATACATACAAACAAACTTACACACTTAACAAACTTTCACAATTATAATATTAGTAGGATAAAGTGAAACGTGATTTAAGAAATATTCTTGGAAACTTAAGGTAAACTGATGTAGAGGAAAAATATATATCTGAAACTATTGTGCACAAAATGAGCGTTTGATTTATTCTAAAGTAATTAGGATGTGGATCATTCCGAATACGCTCAATAAATTTAAACAGTTCCTGTACAAAAAAGTTAATAATTACAATCTATTAAAGTGTTTTTTCCAAGTTGTATGTTTTCAATCTTCTAACTACTAAAGTGATGTGATTGGTTGTGTCAAATGTAATTAAGATTCTAAGCAACCTGACACTTGTAGATCAAATCTCAGACTTGCTCTAGTTCGATCGTGCTAATTAGGTTTGACATAGTTTAATCAAGTCTGAAACTTGATTGACGCATATCGAGTTCCTTGTGATTAATTAGATGCGGCATTGCTTGTTCTATATATGAGTTTAAACTAGTCTAAGGAATGTTAAAATATTGCCAATGCTAACATATATATATATAATGTAAAATGCTGAGATTTATAATAATAAAGCTTTTTGAATTGGCATTCAAGAGCTTAATTTAAATAGTACCGTTTATAAATTGCGTAAATTAGTTAAATATGTATTGCTTAGATTATTTTTTTTATATTACGCTTTGTAAATATACCTACATTGTTTATAATGTCGTCAAACACAATAAATAATTGTAACTCCAACGTGATCTATAACTGTTTACGTAATTAATCAATATTGTTTGAAATGTACAATGGATCATTCTCTTTATGGTAGGTAAAGCACTAAATCTAAACTTTTAAGATCATTTATTAATATCAATCATATATTATAACACACAGATGAAACAAATTTAGAGGCCTATATTTTTACAAAATGATAACTAAAATTTTTTATGAGTTTTAATATAAAACACAACTCATATAAAATCCTAAAATATTTTAAGAATCCGTTTTTTTGCTATCCTCATTCAAAGTACATTCAAATCTTTGGGTTGTTAACAGCTTGTGCAGCGGCAGAATTCTGTAGACATTTACATACTAAGTATGCCTATTTACAGACTAAGTATGCCTATTTACATACTAAGTATGCCTATTTACAGACTAAGTATGCTTATTACATACAAAGTATGCCTATTTACAGACTAAGTATGCCTATTTACAGACTAAGTATGCTTATTACATACAAAGTATGCCTATTTACAGACTAAGTATGCCTATTTCACAATACTATGTGCATACTGACTTGTGACTTTAATATGACTAGCTTTACCTGTGGTGAAATTGCATGGCTGTAACGTGCATGTTCTTGTCATCTTATTAACTCAAATGAGCTGTGAACGGTTTCAATACTCACAGGTTTATACTGCTACCCATAGAATATTGGCGCTTTGTTTTAAAACCGTTGGTTTGGCTATAGCAAATTAATTAAATTTTCAGTCTTTAACATGCCTATAATGTATTCAAATCTGATTACAGTGTAATTCCTGATTAAATCGATAATCCAATTTTGTTGCTGACTGATCCGAGATTTTGATCCTGCTACTAACAAATAAATGTCATCAAACATACACTGAGGTACAATACTGTGAATCTGTGTCATTCATAAAGTTGTAATATTTTAAACTTTAACTAATGACAAGACATAATTTCAGTTAAATAATTCTTAGAGTGACTTCTAATTGGTAGTCTAGTACAATGGTTATTGTACTAAATTAACAATCTTAACATTTACTATAGTTTTAAAATTAGTGTATGTAAATTATAAAATAAATTTACTTCGCATTATAATTTGCCTATTTCATAAAAAGCTTGCAGCGCTTACTTAGCTAACATACTCGTTTATGACAAATTGAATAATAATTATACAACTTTTAAAATACACATAGCACTGAAATATCTAAACAACTGTTGTGATAATGCTGAAAACACGTAAAATTATGATCAATTTGTTTAGTTTAATTTTAGCTGAAGTATGATCAAGGGTTTTATTTTAGTAAAAAATCAAAATAATTCATTTAAATATACTTTATCTTGAATGTTGATATTACGAATAAATTTCAATACAACTAATAAAACAAGACAGTGACATTAAAATCTTAAGTCACAAATTATACTTCAACCATCAACGTTTGTTTTATTTTAGATTAGTTTTAAAATTTCAAAAAGTATTTAATTGTTATGAGTTTATCTTTCCTTCTTTTCTATCGTGACTTTAACTAGTTATAAGATATACTTGCTATATATGTTTAAGAACGAACTCATATTTTGTAGGAGAAATTACTACTTAAACAGTTGTTCGCTTGACATTTTATACGTTTAGCTTTATAACAAATCTATATTCAAATTTAGAGGAAACAAAATATACACTAAACTAGTAGAATTTATTTTAATTTACACAAAAATAATTCTGAATTGCGTAGACAAGTATTGGAGATAAGCTCAAACCACTATTTGATAAATAATTACATTTGAATATAAAAAAAAACTTATACTTAAGTCTTTTCTGGTTATAAATAGACTTTAGAGACATAAAAATACTGCTTCATCTCGAACTCAGCACTTATACAAATTGGCGATGAATAAGTGAAGAGAGGGGCTCACGGTTAGTTAGGCTTACCCCGGCCAGCCTGCGCCGCTGGTCAGAAATCCTCAGCTCTAAGGTAAATTATAAAGAGCACGGATCTCCGTTTATATAAGGTATTATACTTTAAATATGTTTTTGGTAACATGATCTGATTTAAAAGTAAGAAATTTAGTTTTAAAAATAGTTAGTAGTTATGTGATTGCTAAGAAACAGTATTGTTAGAATAATACTATTATAACTATTAAAATGAGGATGACTTATCTCTCTTCGAGGAAGCTAAATGATTTGTATTATAACAAGCTTCATCATTTGACACGCTTAGTGTATATTATCCAGGCATAAAAACCAGATAGTAAATGTAAGAACCTAGGTTCTTCAATGTTTCAATTACTAACAAAAAATATTCGAAATGAAAAACATGTTGCTATTTCTTATATATATAATATTATTGTATCAACAACAAAGCACCCGTTTTAACTAGATCTTTAATATTTCATTCTTTTTCTGACTGACATGTATCGGCAATTATGACATTTTCAAAGTCAATATAATCTCACAAAATATCGTAAAAGTAAGAAAATCCCCCGTAGAAGCAATCCTGCAAACTCAGCGAATTTTCAATGCATATATATGTATCTTAATACAACATAAAGCCACATACCAAGTTTCATCAATATACATTCATAAATAAATGATTTATGACATTTGTATTATTCTCCCTAAGAATAATATGGAGGTTGAATATGCAGGTTTGCTGAAGCAAGGAACACACAAAAATTGGGGTTTTATACAAATATCAATATAACTCTAGTAGGTAAAGCCACATACCTAATTTTATTAATTTATGTTCATAATTAAGACATATTATGTTCATAACACGTTATTTATTCTCTATAAGAATAACATAGGGGCTGAGTACGCAGGTTTGCTGCTACGGGAACTATCGGCCCAAAAAATGGTTCTAAGTGCAAATATCAATAGACCACAATGATATGAAACAATATACCAAGTTTATCAGGATAAGTTGATAAACAAGCGAGATATACAATCTTTCTTATTCTCCATAAGAATAACATTGGACAACGTACTGTGTTTAGCACTTTCAATATCTATGTAACCATTTGACGTGGAGCAATGATCAAAACATCAAATTGTGCGTCTTTTTAAGCTGATTCCAAGGGAAATAAACAAAAATTTAACTTTTTCCAAAATTATACGTAAAAACCCCATTTTTGGGGTACAAAACCCCCCAAAAATACCCCTTCGATCTGTCTGGTTTTCGAACTTAAGGTCATAAATGCTGCTTTACACGTTTATAACAAATTTCGTCAAAATCGAATTATTTTTACGCGAGTTGTCGTGCTCACGGACACGCATATATATATATATATATATATATATATATACATATACATATATATATATATATACAGTTTTGAACGAATAGTGTTTTTGGCACCTGGGAACCTCAAAACGAAAAGTTATCAGGGTCCCGGGCCTAGGTCTTGCCATGCCGACTACGGTAATAGCTTCTACCCTATAGGGGAAATTCGCTAAAACATCTGTATGAAATCAATTAAACTAATCATATGGTCTTAAATCGAAGTAAATCGAAATAAATCGAATTAATTTATATTATCGAAACATGCCAGTCAGAAAAAGAATACAATGTCTAATATCTACTTATAAAAAGGGTACTTTGTTTTTGAAATGTTAATATTATTACTATCATCAACAGCCCTAATCCATCAGAAATATGCAATATATATAAAACACCAAAATATTTATCAATTGGTTACTAATTGAAGCAAGTTATTATATGTAAGATACGGGTCGTTTTTTTATCAACCTCCGATAAGCCATAAATAAAAGACAAGTGTATATAAACAAATGTTATATTACCACAAGATAGGTACACTTATACTTACTTTTCGAAAAAGTCATCGTAACGATTAAGGCATATGTCGTACATGTGTATCAGCTTTTCAATACCCTCTTCAAAGAATGTTACCGCCAATGAATTGAAGTGTGTTATGACGTTGTCTGTATGATCGCACAGCGTGAAGGCTGGACAGTAGGCGGGTAATGTTTACATGATGGAACAGCGCATCCCTCCCACCAAACGCTGAGTCAGTTCTAGGCTCAGATCGTTTGTCAAGAAATTTAAAGTTGGCTGTATCATTGATTATACATCCTAATAGATAAACTTAGTAATGTCGTTTTTTGAAGCCGACCTTGGCGAGCTCCTCGAGCGCATTCTGTTGGCTAACGGTAGAAGCTCTCCTAGTTGGAGCGTCGTCAGCTACCGTACTGAAGCGCTCAAGCGGCGAATCCATCAACTACCGTCCCCTCTTCTACCCCTCCTGTCAGATATGATTGTGCTGCGTGGCGCGGCGAGGCCGGCGAGTAATGCCCATCGAGGTAACTGGAGAGATCGCTAAGTGAGCTAAAAACGGTCCGCGTCGGACTGTGCGGAACAGAAATGGTGGGCCGCTGTGTGCTCAGAGCTGATTCTGGCGATGAACGCGCTGTCGTTTACACGCTCCTGGACTTCACTGCCATGTTTGAATTGTAATGAAATTTATATATCCTTTGTGTACGTGAACTACGGAATTCGAAAGTATAAATATTGTTTTTTTTACCGTGTTTTAATATGTTTAATAATTAAAAACTCTTACGTGTTATTAAAGAGAGACATGAAAAAGTTACTCAGCGAGGAAATTTTTTATTTTTAGGTTAGAAACAAACTTCCAGCGGGAAAGTTGTAGATAATTACTTTCTCTAAAACTTTTATTCCAAACATTTTTCGGTAAAGTTGTTGGTTTAGCTACAATTCGTTTGGAAAGATGCTGAAACTTTTCGCCGCGCTCTATCCAAGACGTGCCACGAGCCGTGCCGCGCTGTTAAATTCAACTCAGTGATGCTGTGTTACAACATGACCTAGTTTTTTGGTAAAATACATAGTTATACGACTTTTGTACTGTACTTTTATTGTCTGTTAAATAAATCATAATCAACTGTTATCATACACTGAAGATAATTTTTTGTTATTCAATAGCGAAATGTTGTATTAATGCAACATTATGTAATCGGTCTTACTACTCTACGTGGACGGGTGAACGAACCATCTTGGTAATTAATGTTTATTAAGAATACATTTGCTATTAAAAAGTATTTGTCTTGTATGGTATTCATTCACCAACAAAATGTTATGATATAGGCCAATTAACTTTCATGCAATCTACAACTTTTGGCGAACGTCGAAGTTATATGCTACAATTCAAAGTTTCACTAGTCCAAAGAACGATATTACTGCTCATAAAAGAATTCATTCCAGTACAAAAAACTTCAAAACATCATTATTGAACAACACCTAAAGCCTAGTGGATCGTACATAAATTTATATGACTGGAAATATGAAAAAATCAGCCATCGAGGAGATTATTTTACAAAACTCCCAACTTTCTGTTCTTTTTACGCAACTAACCCTGGTCTAATATAGTTACTTTTGATATTAAAAATTCGAGAAACTATTCAGGAATACGGATCAGAAGGCCATTCAACCATAAAAAATGTTCCCTGGCCGCAAATTCAATTCAAGTGAGCGCGCGCGCGGTCCAGTAGTTTTAAGTCTTTGGTAATGCCTTGGGCGTTGAGAGGACAGCCGAGTAGCTACGGCCACACTTTTCCGATCTTAAAATGGGCTCAAATCCCTTCACTGTTCAAGTGACATAACGCGCAAAAATTGTGGTTTCGCAAATGTAAACCGAAGTAATAGCAAGTAAATTAATCCTTTCAAAGGTTAAGAGCGTTCTTTGGTTCATTTTGATTGAAATATTACCCGCAAAGCCTTCTTTTTTTAATAAGAAACTTTATAATTCTTAAATAATAACAATTTTATAAAAAATAAACTCAGTACGGTTAAGAGAAAAGTTATTAAAAAATAAAAGTATTTCTCCAATTTTATCAATTTTACTTTCTGCAAACATATGTTCCCCTACTTATATGACAAAATAAATGTGTCAAAGCTGTCCGATTATTTATGTTAGTATATACAGGATGAGTCAGACCACCCGTCCACCAGCATGTATAACGAGAGAACGGTTTGGTCTAAAGTCATCAAGCAAAATTATTCCCCACTAAAACGCATATGGGCTATCTATTAAAAATATTTTCATCAAAATCTAAGTACGGAATGTTCCAAAACTGAAGGTCAAGGGTTCGCAACCCTAACATTTCTTATGTAAACATAGGAAATATTATACTTCATTTTAAAGGTCTCGTTAAAATAAACATTTTGGTGAAAACAGAATTCACTTATCTTTACCCGTTTCAAAATGGCGGCTCGTTTAAGTCAGAAAAAAGGTACGAGTAATGGTTTAAAAAATACAGAGTATTCCGCAAATGTCAATATTTTACACAAAAATATCCGCCATTTTGAAACGGATAAAGATAAGTGAATTCTGTTTTCGCCAAATGTTTATTTTAACGAGACCTTTAAAATAATGTATAAAAAAGGCCTTTTAAATAATGTATAATGTATGTTGGCCCTATTTTCACATAAGAAAATATTGAGATTTGAATCCGTGACCTTCAGTTTTGGAACATTCCGTACATAGATTTTGATGAAAATATTTTTAATAGATAGCCATATGCGTTTTAGTGAGGAATAATTGTTTTTGATGACTTTAGACCAAACCGTTCTCCCGTTATACATGCTGGACGGGTGGTCTGACTCACCCTGTATATTATGACTAGTTTTGAAAAATATCTGATTTCCCCAGATGAAAATTTCTCATACACCTAAAATGCTCACTAGCCATCATTAAAACATTAATAATGTTTAGGGCATACAGGCTCAGAAATATAAATTTTTAAAATCAACTGAAATTCGTATGATCTATAATGTACAGTTTTAATTTAAATTCGAAATTTTGTCATTAGCAATCACAATAATTTATAAGAAATAACCTGAAAATTTCAAGAAAATTAACGATTCAAACAAATTTAATAAAATTTAAAAAGAATGATTTCTTTTGGAGTGTTAATACAAAATTGAGGACTTTGTCACAACTTCTGATTAATGTTCAATAGTTTATTTACATGTAATGTTAACATTTATGTATTATTACAACAACGAAGAGCAACACCATTCATGGCAATTTCATCTTTATGCAAAAAAAACCAAACAAATAAACAAAATTAAACAAATAAATAAAACATATATTCCCTAAAACGGGAGCAATGCAAGAAGCTGCGCCCAACGAACGACGCGACGCGACAACTGACAACTGAGGCACAATATATGCCAAAAATCACAATCTATCATAAAAATTGGCAATCGTACCATATTTTCCTAGCGAAAAATATAGCCGGATCCCGTTTTATAGGCCCGAATGACAACCGGAACGTATTTACGAATACAATCGGCGATTCGACCCAGTTATATAGCCAAAGAACGCCTATTCTTTCGCGTCGGATGGGTCAGAAACAGGAATTTAGTTGCATTTAATGACCCGAAATGACGATCGGCAACGTTTCTTATTGGCTGAAAATAACAACCAAAACTTGTTTTATTGGCTGGAAACGACAACCAAGCCGCATGAACGAGAACAGCCGAAAAAGGGATTTAAACTAAATTAAGGAATTTTCGTCGAAATTCCCGTATAATTATCCAATTTTCCTGGCATTTTCGGTCTATGGACACTCTGTAGTAGTATTACAGGCATATGATCTGACTGACGACGGCATCAATCAGACGAGATGACGCTGCCGGGCAGACGTAGCGCTGGTGCGGGGGTGCAACTCCAACCTTTTGCCTTGGGGGGGGGGGAAATTTCACCCATTCCCCCCCTGGATCCGCGCCTGAGATGAAAAACACCGAAACTAGTTCTGTGGCCGCTGTAAAAAGCACGGTACCGGGCCCGCTCTGTGTTGAATAAATTGTAAACCTTTGTTGGCAATTACTTGTCCGATCGGCAAAATAATTGCGCATACGTAATCAGGGTCAAATTCCGCACAGTATGAATACCCACATGACAGAATTATAAGAAAAATAATATTTTTCGATTTTCCGGGGTTTTAACGACTATTCCGCGGAAAAACGTGTAATCGGGAAAGTAATTGCACGTACGTATTCAAGGTGAATTTACGCACAATTTTGAATACCCACATGAGAGTATTATAAGAACAATGTTTTTTCGATTTTCCGACGTTTTTCCGCGGAGAAATAAATGTGATCGGGAAAATAACTGCACGATCGTGTTCAAGGTGAAATTCCGCACATTTTGAATACCCACATGACAGTATTACAATTACAAAGTTATTTTCAGATTTTCTAAAGTTTTGAAGTCTTTTACGTGGATAAAAAGTGTGATTTGGAAAATAATCGCACGTACGTGTTCAGGGTGAAATTCTGCACATTTTGAATACCCACTTGACAGTATTTCCAGAAAACAATTAATTTCCGATTTTCCGGGGTTTTAACGACTTTTCCGCGGAAAAAAACTATCATTTCCATAATCAGCGTCAAATTTCCAAAATTTTGGACAACATTTAAATCCTGATAATAATTTCTGCTACTATTTGCTACTCTGTATTTTAAGTTCCTTAAAGCAATAACATGCTAAAACCAAGAAACCATACACTTAATGACTCAGAAACTTTTTTAATTACAGGAACGGCAAATTCCATTTTTACTAGACGGTAGCTATTTGATTTAATGCAAGAATAAAAAGAATTACGTACTGAAGCTCACAATAAGCATATAAGACAATATCAGGAAATCTATGCTCGAAAGTTCTCTAGACTTAACTGCGACAGAGATGTGCTTAACAGGTTTCTTATAATTTCGGATCTTGTCATAACCGGAAACAGTCCTCTGCTAAAAAAAAAACTACTCCGTTTACGAAAGTAACCATAGCTTCTTCCTGTTCAACCTCGTTTTCAGAGTCCTAGTAAAATCACCATCAGTAAACTTCAGATGAAGATTTTCACGGGCGATGAAATTTAGACTAAAAAAATTATAAATAAGAAACCAGGTAGTAAGTATAAGTTGTTTTTTAACTTATACAGAGTGTCCCGTAACTCTCCTGGACAAAGGTATATAGCGTTGTTCCTTGGGTTAATATAAACACATTTAACCATATGAACATGGGTCTCCCGTACTTAGTTTTCCGTTTGTCAGTCCGTAAGTGTTTTTCACTTTAAAGTTCATATTTTTAAAACCATATAACCGAATTCAACCAAACTTAAGTCAACTGTTTACGGAGATAGGATCTATCAACACGAACGTTATGAAGGAATTATCTGTGATAATTTCAAAATGGCGGCCATTTTAAATGTTATATCGCAAATGACTCGAAAATGAGTCATTTTACAAAATATTAACCAGTATATCTTCTTTTAGGGCAATTTGAGAAAAGTCTAACGATACTTAAATTATTGCAATCGAGTAATAAATAACCGAGCTGATGCAATTTACATGGACCGGACATTAACCGGACAAAGCTCATCTTTGGTTTCTCCACAATTGAACATCCAGGCCTAATAAATAACAAGAATTGCAACAGCTCAGTTGTTTATTACTCGGTAAAAAAATTCAAAACCATTAGATTTGTCGTAAAATATCTTAAACTAAGTTATTCTGGTAACAGTTTTATTAAAACACTGTGCGGTGTTAAGCTTGTCAAAATATGCTGTCAGGTTGTATTGAGTCATAATTACTTCAACATCCTGAACGCAACATTTTTAGGCATAGTTTACCAATAATTTTAGACACGTAATTGATTTAATTACACTATTAGAGTGTTACTCATGTATATTGTTGACATACACAACGTATCAAGTGATGAGCGAAACCAACAGATGCAAAGACAGAATGTCAACGGACATCTCTGCTAGTGTTTCTAAAAGGCCGCGGTGACTCAATTCGGCCTGGAGTGCTGTGGGGAGGGAGGGGGGACGGGTGCCGTGTTTTCACGAGAAACAGCGCGTGCATCTTACCCGCTCGGCAGTCGCTGAGACACTGACTGGCCTAGGGTTGTTAAATATTTCTGTACCGGTGACTTTGGCGCTAATATTTGTTCGGCACTAAAGGAGCTGGTGCCAGGAAATTGTTCTAACCAGCTCCAGTGACTTCGGTGACAGTACGAATCCACTCACTCAAAAGTCGCTGTCACTGTTTGGTTGTTTCAATGTATCCCCGCTAGGTTCGTGGCGCTGTCGCTGGAGCTGGAGCTGGGCGCTGGCGCTGGCACTGGTCACTGTCACCGGTCGCTGTTTGGTTGTTTCGAGGTCGTGGCGCTGTCGCTGTCGCTGGGAGCTGGAGCTGGCACTGGTCACTGTCACTTGTCGCTGTTTGGTGGTTTCGAGGTATCGCCTCTAGGTTTGTGGCGCTGGCGCTGTTTGGAGCTTGGCGCTGTTTGGTGCTTGGCGCTGTCGCTGGAGCTTGGAGCTGGGCATAGACGAGATGGACGAACTACGAACCAGCGCCAGTGACTTCAGTGACAACACGAGCCCGCATTGTTCATGCAAGTCGCTGTTTTGCGTTTACTAACTAAAGCGCTGTTAATACAATTTTCCGATGACTGTTATTTGTATAATTAAGTAGTCTTTTTACAAGCTTTCTTTATTTATGATTTAGTAACAACTTTATTATTTTACTTCTAGGTAATTAATATTTTTTTAGTGATACTCCTAAATGTTTTCGTAGATAAATGAGAATTTGTAGTTGTACTAAGAATTTTAATTATTACTTGTTGTCCTATTTTATGAAATATATTTAATTCTAATGCCAATAAGTGAGCTGTTGATTCCTTATAAGGTCATGATTAACTTTGATAAATAACAGTGTCAAAAAGGGGTAATTTATCGCTGGAGTTGTTACGATGAACTGCGGGAGTAACTGGTGCCAAGTCACCGGTAAAAGTAACTGATATTTCTTTGGCGCTGTCACTGAAGTCACTGATCCAGCAAAGTCACTGGATCGCACATCTCTAGACTGGCCTGGAGGGAGCGATTGGAGAGCAGGGAGAGCGAGGGGTGAAAGAGGGGAAGAGCCGACTGGTTGCGCTCTGGCGGGATCTCACTGAAACTCGGGGCCAGCGCAGCAATGCCGAGGCACGCCCGGCCCGTATGCTAGGTTTATCTATTCCGTAGGATGTATAATCAATGGCTGTATACAGATGTGCGTGACGAAGGGGGTCAAGGTCGCAAATCTGCCGCTACAGAAAAACTTGTTCAAATAGTTGATGAAACAATAGAGAAAAAACGTAGGGTTGACCTAAGTGGTTTATCTTTGCAATTTCCTGTAATTTAAAGGTCCCAACTATACTATATCGTTACGGAACATTTAGGCTAAAAAGAATTGTGTGCTCGCTTGGTCCCGAAAACTTTGTTAGACGACCACAAAACTGGCCAAATGGGCGCTGCTTTGACGTTCCTTGTCCCCTTTCGTCATGCACATCAGTACGGCCATCTATAAATTCTTTACACCAGATCTGAGCCTATAGCTGACTGAGCGTTTGGTGGGGGGGATATGCTGTTCCATCATTTAAACATTCCCGCCTACTGTCCAGTGTTTACGATGTGCGATCATACTGACAACGTCATCATGATGTAAATTAATTAATTGGCGGCAACATTCTTTGAAGATGGTATTGAAAAGCTGGTACACAGGTACAAAAAATGCGTCAATCGTTACGATGACTATGTCGCAAAGTAAGCATAAGTGTACCTATCGTTTGGTGATAAAATCATTTTTTATTTACACTTTTCTTTTGTTTATGGCCTATCGGAGGTTGATAAAAAACGACTCTCGTACATTAGTCATCAATTTTTCATCATGTTAATGATTGATTTGAGCCTCGTTTGACACCTAGAAGCATTGGTCCACTTTTTTTAATTAATAATTTTGTATTCACATTTTTCAAAAACTACTTTCTTTATAAATCGAAACGCAACTACTTGCGTTTAATTAATTGTTATTCATTACTTATTCACCTTTAAGTTATCCCCAACCAAATGAAACAAACATCTTCTCTTCTAAAGCCGCTATTACACGATGCAGTTTAGCGAGAAGATAACCTTGACAAGGTAGCCTTGAGTAGGGTATATAAACAGAAACATGACGAGCAGCCTAAACAGTTTTTGTAATCGAGGCTTAAGGTAATATAAGACTTTTATTACAATTAGAATTTAAATCCACATAATTTATTCATCCAGCCATTATAACAAGAGTATTTAAACTACACCTAAATATTTAATACGTACCTCAGTAGCTATGTGATCGTGCACCCGTCGCGTTGTTGAACGAAAACTGAATGATGACTTAAGAACTCATCAGTCAAACATAACTCGGGTCACACTTTGAGGAAGATTTTGTTACAGATGGATTAATTTATACTAGAGAGTAATCACTAGACCTGGGGCAGAGTGGCCTGGCCACACCATTCCAGTGCAGCTTCAGTGGCTTGTCAAAGCGATGAACAAAAAAGGTTTGTAACATTCAGAAAGTAAATTTATCCCATCATGAAGTGGAGGACTTGGTAGCCGAGATATCTATTTCAGGGTGGCAATCATATGCATCATCCTTAAGATTTACTATAGTTACCTTAAGCTTTGGACACTTGCTATGTCTTTAAAAATTCAATATAAACTTAATTTAGCTCAGTTTTTTTGTAACAGTTACAACAAATTTATATAAATTGGAAGCGAATTATGAGTTTATTCATTACTTAAATAAATCATACACAGCTGATGGATTTTTTAAATATAAATAATTTATATAACACAGAATTAACAATTTATTTAAATTGGATATGTTATGCTTTGATCGCTTCTTGTTAACAAGATACGAGATACTCAAATAACATTCTACAAAGATAATCCACTCGACTAAGCTTTAAAGATTAATAAAGCTTTATGATGATAACAACATTTTTGTAAATCAGCCAAAGCGTTGATACACTTCAAACTGTTTAAATAATTTTAATTACTGCGCTTTGTTGTTTCGTGTTTTACTTTGTTTTATGGTTATTGAAACGATCTTTGTAGTCTTAGTGAGCTGGATGTTTTGATATAAATGAAGATCAATTTATAAAATTAAACAGTCTAACGTCACGGCTAAAATTATGGTTTTCCGATTTTCCACGAAACATGTAAACGTGGTAATCTTTGGAAGATGCTATGACATTTCAAACGTGGGAAACAGTCACCTGTTGCCGAACGTCATAAACTGTGTAGACGCCGTCTTGGGGCTTTATTTGGGACTGAATATGAGTAATTACCATCACTCGAGACAATACCTGTATTACTGCTGCAATGTCACGGAGGAGTGATGTCTCTTGTCACGAAATGTCACTTAGTGTCACCACTGTATTAGCGATAGTTGATAGCACATCAAACTCAAATTACATTTGTTGCATAAAACCTCCAACTTCAGTTCTAATGCCAGAGACAGTCTCGTAGTGTATTATTTGATGACACCTGAATAATATTGTTTTGCTTGTTTACTGTTGTTCCCCTGTACGTTTAATTAATTAAAAACTATACGGATTTCCAATATTTGCTTTTAATCATTAATAATTCTTAATGGTAAATAAAAAATAAATAAAATAGTAATATCAAAACGATACGTTAGGCGTCTTTCACAAATGCAATCAATTTTAATTAATTTATAATTATGACAAAACTTCATATTTTCATATATTTTTTATTCAGATTTAGCGAATTTCCCCTATAGTGAAGAAGCTATTACCGCAGGTCTCATGGTAAGACTTATGCCCGAGACCATGATCACTTTTTGTTTTGAGGTCTCTAGAACACAATTCGTTCAAATTTATATATATTTGTGTGTATGTTCGTAAGCACGACAACTCTCGTAAAAAAGGTCCGATCTTAATGAAATTTGGTACAAATGTGTAAAGTATAATTTCTTTGAACGAGTTTGAAAACCAGACGAATGGCACCATTTAAGGAGGGGTTTGTGGGGATTTGTACCCCAAATATTGGGGTATGGGGTTTTCACATGCTATTTTTATTTGAATCAAATTTTAATTTTCCCCATTATATTCAGCTTAAAAAAATTGGTGCTTTGATCATTGCTCTACGTCAGTTGGTTACTGAGATATCGAAAGTACTAGACACAGTACTTGTCTAATGTTATTCTTATGGAGAAAAATAAATATTTTATATCTCGTTTATTTATGAACATACACTGACGAAACTTGGTATGTGGCTTAATCTGGTTGTGTTTTATTATTGTTTTCACAACAAACTGATTTTTCCCTGATGGTTCCAGTAGCAGCAGACCTGGGTACTCGGTACCCATGTTATTCTTATGAATATTAATTAAAATTGTATATATCGCTTATTTATGAATGTACATGGATGAAACTTGATACGTGACTTCACCTAGAGGAGTTATATTTATATTTTCATACAAAATCATTATTGTGTTCCTTGTTGCAGCAAACCTACGTACTCATCCCCAGTGTTATTCTTATGAAGAATAATTAATATTTTTATTTTTACTATGATTATTGTACTTATTTCCTTATCACATTCAAACATTTGTCTTAGCAATTCATGTTTACATTATTAAAACGTGTTATGGGTAGATTCGGCTGTCCAGTCGATATTTAGATAAAATTTATCTTTATTTTTTTTAAAACCCTTGATTTAAAATATTTGTCTACTGATATGTGAAAACTATTTAAAACATAGTTATCCATCTATGCTATGAATTTTACTCTCACTCTATTATTCACTAAGCACTAACATAATTGTCCTATTTTATAGTTGCATTTGCCTGGTGAGTTATCGAATTTCGTTATAAATACTGTGATCTTAAACTGAGTTCAGATTTGTTTCAATTACCTTCTCAGTCCTGTTTAAGAAGTGTAAACGTGCAAACACCATCAACGCGTCTTTGTTTGGTAGATGTGTTTACATGCATTTGTTATGGTTGGTAAAGACCTCTTACAACGTAAAGTCCTCTTATTTTAAACGTTTAAATTACGATTTTATATATTGTTAAATACAGTAAGTTGCACGAGTGAAAAAAAACAGACTGTCCATAAGCCCAATGTTAAAATTAACATTACTCTTATGGACGGCCTGGTTTTTCACTCGTGCAACGCACTATACATTAAAGATTGGTTCTGAAACAGGAAACAATGTTATACATTTAATCTGCACATTCAGCAATGCCTTCGGTGGAGTGTGGAAAGACCTAATCGTAAGCATAGGTCGATTTATACCTAATTTTAAAGGTAGTAGAATAGCGTGGCCTCACATGAACAACTGAATCAAAATAGCAGCCCGGCAGGTCGAATTTATTTAACCGCTGTTAGCACATTTGTAAAATTATATTATTCCTTTACCTGAGTCCTGAATCGTAGTATTGCATAGTACTAAAGTACTAAATGACCTTTCCTAGGATGTTTAATATGACCCGTGCCTACTATGATACTTAAATACCTTAAGGGTCACCAAATAGTAGACACTGGTCGTATTATAAATAATTGGAAAGGTAGTATTTGTTTTATTCTATGTCACAAATCAAACCTTCAAAGGACAATTTAATTTGACATAATCGCATTAATATATTGTTCACAGCATTTATATTAAAGGTTAGAGCAGCTGTCATTTCAAACTCATACGTCTATTAGGAGTCGGTTAGCGGAAACTTGTTCAACGGAGAAACACCGTTTTAAATTATATAAAAGCAGTTTAGGTGTACGTAAATCAGCGTAATCACATATATTAATTATTAAAGAAACCCTTCTTTGGGTTTGACTCAGTGTTTTGGATTTTGAAAAAGAAAAAGTTTATCAGAACATTTACCTAAGTATAGCTCACAGATTGTTCTGTCAAATAAAAAATTGTTTTAAATATTAGTTTTATGGAAAACATGTACGTTAATTTAACTACACGGTTCAAAGGGCCTAAAAGAATACACCTCATGAATTATTTATAATATAAATTTGATCTTCTGATAGATTGACGTAGGCCCTAATATTATCGTTAAGGCGATTCTCGTTCGGCAAGTCATGTTCGATAATAATCTATTCAGAATTGTTTCACATAACTTCAGATAGAAGGTAGTGAATTTTGAAACACAAAAATCAAAGAACTATATTTGTTTATTTATTTACAGAGCTGATTCTCAAAAAGTGAAGGTGCTTCGATGGTAGAATATCGCACCCTTGAAACCGCTAGGCTGATAAGTCAGCAAGTGGTAAATTGCCTAATATTTTACGTCAAACTAACTCCATTATAACTTTACACTAGAGAGAAATTGCCTTAAGAGCTTGGTTGTGTCTGATTGCCTGTTGATTATACTTGTAAAATAACAGACATACCTGTCATTAGGCGTGATTAATTCAGAATAATTTATATCTAACATATTTCTCTGAGTTCTTCCTTTAATGTTTGGACTAAATTATGTTTTTAAGTCATCGTACTTAGTATGATGGTTATTAGTAAAAAGAAAACAGCGGCCCTATCAAATCATACTGTTTTTATTTTAGAGGTAAATCTTAAGGGTTTTTGAGACCTTGCTATTTGTGTATAACAAAACAATTCAATACAGGTTTTTAAATCCATGCAATAACAGTAAATAATGAGCTTAGGATAATACAGTTGAGATTTAAAAGTTTTGAAGTAAATAAATCAACATTTGTATTACTTTTTTTTGTTTTACCGGATGCAAGTTTTAAGAACAGCGATTCCATTTATGAATTGTACCCCATAATATACGAGAATTTAAAATTATATTGTTATTAATTACTCATTCTTCTTTCTTTTTTCGCCTTTCCTTTCTTCTTTCTAGACATATTCTCTGTGAATTGAAGAGTTAAAAACACTCAAAGGACAAGCGTATACTTGGTGAAGTTTGAACTTAACACAAACTATTTGGTAGGTTTTAAACACACTGTTTTTAGTTCTTACCTCGGTGTTTTAATTGTTTAATTCATTCATTACATTTTTCCCTTAATTTATTTACCTTAATTTTACTAGTTTCAAAGAGAAACGTAAGTATAATATTGTTTATTTGCTTATTTTAACTATATTTTTTTATTTTTACTTTCTCCCCCTATTCGTAGTATAAGGAGAATTTATTGTTTTCGTAGACATTTTAGAATTTGATTTGTTAGTGGAAATATTCGTTTTGGTGCTCCCTGAACCAAAAAAGGAGTTTTTACGTGATGTCGTGTGTGTGTGTGTGTGTGTGTGTGTGTGTGTGTGTGTGTGTGTGTGTGTGTGTGTGTGTGTGTGTGTGTCTGTGTGGATGTGTACAAAGCTAGATAACTAACCAATGGACTATTTTGATGAAATTTGGTATGTAGGTACAAATTCACGATATCTCCAGGTAATTTTTTTATTTTTTGAATTTTTGATTTTTAAGAGTAATTATTTCCCAAAAATATGAAAAATCCAAATTTCTCAATAACGGCTCTAATGGTTTTCATTAAACTTTAGTAGTTTACAGACTTTAGTAGTTTACTTTAGGTTTCCAGCAAAATTACACCACCCGCATTTCTGGAAAAATTCGGGTTCCGAAATTACAGGGCTTAAAACATCCAAAATTCAGTTTTTTGGATTTTTCATATACAAACATAAATGTTAAAAAATATTACTATTCACCATTAAAAAGAGCTCAAAAAACTATAAAAACTAGTATTTTGAATTACTATTCTACAATTGCTGGTGGTGGAGAAAATTTAAATTTTCGTTTTGCGGTATACACAGTACGTTTTCCAATGTTATTCTTATGGGGAATACAAAAATTACTATTTCTCTCTTATTTACTGATCAATTTCATCAAAACTTGATATGAAGGTCAAGTTAGCATTGACTAACAGAGGATGTTAAAAATATGTTGCCACTTGCCCCTGTGGGGGGATGAGGGGCCATTTCCCGTCTTTTAACCACTGCGTGTAGCAAAGGATAATGTAGTGTCCATAAAAGGGATTCGGGTGGACATTTTTGAAAACAAATTATTTAGAAGATTTTCTGAACATTCAACCTACATATTCTATATTTAGTAAATAAAAAGTGTTTTTTTTTCATTAAATTTGGGTTATAAGGGAGAAAGTATGTGTCAGTTTCCTGATACCGTTTATTTATTGTAAAACCATTAGTATTCAAATAGATAGCTAATACATATATTGTGTGTCCTCATACCGGCAGCCGCGACGGTACGGTTGAATAGGAGCTCCGTCCATGCGATCGCTAACTGTATCAATGTTTTAGTGTGTGACCGTGTTAGATGCTATCGTTTCGTGCTGTTTTAAGAATTATTAACGACGACATCTCAACTTTTAAGACAAACAAAATGGAAGTTTGATTGACTACTAGGTAACGAAGCGCCGAAACCAAGATGTATCAATTGATTACAGGATTTAACTGCTGACGATAAGGTAACTTAACACCATTATAATATTAGTTATTGATTATAAATGCAATTTACACTATAAGTATTGTTTTTTATATATTTTATTTTAAGCTCATTTTTAAATCCAATGAAAGGGTATTTCTATATTCAAGTTATTTAGTAATGCATCAGTGAGATGTCGCACTTATATTTATATTTGTTTCAGTAAAAATAATATGGAAAGTATTAATATTATATAACTTTACTAATTCCTAAAAAGGCTTAATTGGTCCTTGGCTTAGTTGGATTACAGAATTGGGTTGCTCAGACGACTCTAGTGAATTTAATAGGCTTAAAACATTTTCTGTGGATAACTTTGGGTGATCAATGCATTATCCTTGCAGTGCAAATTTAAAATAATTGTGTTTCAATATTATTTTATTTGTTTCAAATACAGACCGAGAAGTAAATTTTAAATTAAACAAAGCTTAGTTTGCTTCTGCAAATATATTACATGCCATTTATCACACATTTATCAATATAGTAAATGTAAAATTTGGAGTTTTTCTGAATCGTATAACTATAAACTTTGTATGATATCTGATCCTAAGGCTACAAAAATCAACTTAAATGTCAGAATACATATAAAAAACAAATAAATTTGTTTCAGGGTGAATCTTTTTGTGGTTCAGCACTTAATGTTTATAGTTTTTAAATGGGGAATATAATGAAAGAAGTTAGAGCCAATGGTTAAATTTCCTATTCAAGGCAAAGCAATGTAGATTAATTATCATCCTATTGCATTACTTACCCATGCAATCGTTTGCCCTTAGCATTATACAATAGGCTTGGTGAAATAGGGTAACATTCAAAGGATAAACCAAAGCCATTTTAATAAACTTAGAAATAAAATCTGTAGGTATTCTCCTAATTGATGAAAATATAAACAAACTACTATATTATAGTATCGTAACATGTCGTATAATTTAATCATGATAAAAAAGTATAAATACGAGTGGTACGAGTACTTAAAAATGTTTAGAGAATGTTAAAACTAAACCTCTTACTGATAAACTAATACAATTTGTCTTATCTGTATTTTTGAAACTCATAATAGCGATGGATTTTAATTTATTATTGATTTATTTGGACTTAACCTATCGCTTCAAGTGTTTAAAACTACACTACGTTTCGGTAGGTAAGGAAACTCCTCCCGTTATCAAGTGAACCCTACTTACATCTAAATATCAAGTTCTTACACTTAACTAACCTACATTTTTTCGATTCTTTATATTTTTCCGCTTTACATAAATTTTTTCCTTTCCTAAATAAAATTTAAAGGGAAAAGGATATTAACAAAAAAACAAAAAATGTAGGTTAGTTCGGTGTAAGAACTTGATAATTTAGATGTAAGTAGGGTTCACTTGATAACAGGAGGAGTTTCCTTATCTCCCGAAACGTAGTGTAGTTTTAAACACTTGAACCGATAGGTTAAGTCACAATAAATCAATAATAAAATTGTCTTACCTTTTGAAGAGTTAACAGGAAGATCCATGAATTAGTCCTACCTCTGCAGTTTTGCGTACAAAGGTGGGAACATTAAATAACACTGTAGATCAAAAAGATAACCAATGTCGCTCCAGGGAATATACTGTACAACACGAGCTCTCAGGCGCTTCAGTTATAGACGATGACAGACGAGATAGCATGCTCGAGCTGGATGCTATGCTTGTTGTAGCCTTTTGATAAATACAACTCAAAAATCTAGAAAATAGTGAAAATAGTACCTTGTATTAGTACGATCCCGTTATACTTTATTATTTACTGGTTTGTATGGTCTTTTTTATGAACTCTTAAACTATTTTAAATCATTGTTTGTTACTTTTGAAAAGTAAGTTATTCAGTAAACTGGCCAGAAGCTCAAAAAACTAGATGCCACGTAATAAATACAGATATTATTATAAAAGTATATAATTTAAAACTACTTTTTAGGAAAAACTAAAAATCTATTAATAATATAAAATCAACTGCATTTCTTTACAATACGATTGCTTTGAACCAATTAAAACAATATAATACCAAACCCACCTTGAAATATTGATTACTATAAATCTAATCTAATTTTTTTGAAGCTTCAAAGTTAAATCATAAATGTTTCCCAATATTTTGTTTCCCCGTTACAATAATTAAAAAATAAGTGTTACTTGGTTGTAGTTTGGAATTGATTGAACAGTTAAGTGCAGATAAAACTACAACAATCTCTCCCAACCTGCACGTTAATTACTTTTCAATTTCTATAAGTTATCTCAGAAGTTTTTCTGAGAAAGGAACGTGACACAACCTTTTTCAAAACAAATATTTTTAAATTAACTAACGCTGCAAAATAATCCATCAATTAATAATGAACTTATGACAAAGTTATTTAAATGTATTATTTCTGTTTTAGAGACAATTATTTTTTCCAGCCCTTTAATATGAGGTATTAAGAAATCCTCAGTTTTTATAGATTAATTTTTGTTAAGTGCCTGAGGATGCAATAAATAGTTCAGCAGCCATTTCAATAAATTATGTTAAGATCAATAAATATTGTTTATACCCTTTTGTGGCAAAACATTATAAAGATCATATAAAATGAATAGTTTATAGTTAGTTTGGCTTAAAAGGTTGTTGGAACATTTCGATGGGGAATTTACAAGTCCTACTAAACTAGAACGTTTTATTACCTGACTTACTGTCTTTTAATAACATGTAGCATTTTCCCTTATTATTTAAATTCGAATTAACTGTTTTGGTAGTGCATAGTTCATATCTGCTCCACTGATTCGACCCCGCTTGATTCTTATTTCAATTTTGATATCCGTCCTTCACCTAATATTTAAGTCTTCACCAAGGAGCTTTACTATATAATATTCCTCAATAAAGATACTCGAATAGACACAAGCAAACATTCACCCTTAAATTACATTTTCTATTAACTTATTTTCTATTTGACTCTTCTAAAATTTTGGGAGACGGTTTCAAATGTATTATGGAAATACATTATATATACTTCGTTACTCCTTTTTGCTATCATAAATATAACTAGAACAACTTCCATGAAATAATACATATGTTAATTCAAATTACAAATATCCCATGAAGTTATCGTGATTATTTACTAGATCAATAAGTATCTTCGTCTCAAAACAAAGGTTTGATAAATTCAACTTGTATACAAATGTATACTATAAGAAACTAGCAATTCGTCACTAGTTCATACAACATTAAACGTTCTGTGAGGAGTAAAATATGTTAAAATTCAAGCTGAGTTCAAACTATACATCGTATTAAAGGTGCATGCTGAAAACTCATATTGCCACAAATCCAACCTCAGTAGTGCTACCGTGAGAACTACATACAATTTTCAGTTTGCACAGTTTTATTTTTTTCAAACACTTTTTTATGTCCTGATTACCAGTAAACCCCCGCCTTCACTTCGGCTTTGTCCCCACTTTGACAGTTGCTGTCATAAACTGCCGCTATAATAGAACGTTGCAGCCAGGTGACTCTCATAAGGCTGGCGATGACGTCACCACTAATCCACTAATGTCTTTCATGATGTCACCACTAATCCACTCTGATATCTTCCACCGCCATCAGGCCGATATTGTCTTTGTTTCAGCTTCACGTGATGGTTTCACTTATGTTGGATGTTGACGTTTACCTTATAAAACATGTATGAACGTACATATTGCTTCAGCTAAACGAATATTAATTAGTAATAATAATTCAAGTAATTGCTATAAAAATAATGCTTTTAAAAATACTGTGTGACGATTGTATTACGTCAAGCATGTCAATCAATATGTGTTAACGAGTTAAATAGACATTTTGTGTTTTTGATATTATAAACTTTACAAAATGTCTAATCCATCATGAAATAAATTTTAAAGAAAATCCTGCTTTTAGAAATATCTTAAATTAGCTTTCAAATCTCATTAACTATTAATAAATTGTTATAAAACCAGTCATACTCACTCCAACACGCTTATAAGATGTTAATTACAAGTAGTAGAGAAACGACAGTTGACGGACTATGAGGGTGGGCGAGGTGGGCGAGGGTGTGCGAGGTCATCGATGAGGGGTACGAGGGGGTACGAGGATGTACGAGGTCAAAGTCCAAGGTCGCGGTTCAAATAAGAGCGTAGTGCGAAGTTTCTTAACTGCCGCCGCGGCACAGTGGCTAGCGTCTCGGCTTCCCGTCCCAGCGGTCCGGGTTCGAGCCCCGGTTCCGACGTTCACATTTTTATTCGAGGTCAAAGTCCAAGGTCATGTACGAGGATGTATGATATGTACGAGGTCAAAGTCCAAGGTCATTACGATGACGTAAGATGATGTACGAGGTCAAAGTCCAAGGTCGCGGTTCAATACCGAGCAAAACGCGCCGATTTACCATCAGCCTCGGCGGCTCAGCGGCTAGCGTCTCGGTTTCCCATCTCAGCGGCCCGGGTTCGAGCCCCAGTTTCGACTTTAACATTTTTATTTCAAAATTTCCATTATTTATTGTTCCATACCCTACAAATGTATATGAGATGTATGAGGTCAAAGTCCAAGGTCATTACGATGACGTATGATGATGTACGAGGCCAATGGTCATACTGCGAAAACAACCTTGAAACTGCGTTTTAGTCTTATTTATCCGTTATTTTTATGATTTAAAACTGAATTTTATAACTTTAATCGCTTATATCTCGAAAACGGTAAGAGATATCGCAAAAATAACGAAATTTTTAAGAGAAAAGTTAAGAGAACTGTTTACATATATGGACTGTATGATTACGTAACTTTCATTCCTGTGGAGTGCGTTTTCAGCCGGACTTAACTATTGACCTTTGCCCGATGCTTAATATCTCCCTTATTATTTGAGCTATCGATCTGAAATTTGGTATGCGGGTTTATAGTGACTTTTAGTACACGTTAATATTAGAAAATCCCGGATTAGTGGATAAACCTGCGCGCTACGTGCGTTAAACTATACTTTATAAAGTGACCTCGCATTTGGTTATTTGTCGGCGGATCTGTATGAAAGTTGGTATGTATATTAAGGGCACTAAACGCTATCGACCCACGTGTAGGGATTTTTAAAATACAATTCATATGCGACTTTGATTTTTTGTGAATTTTATAACTTTAATCGCTTATATCTCGAAAACGGTAAGAGATATCGCAAAAATAACGAAATTTTTAAGAGAAAAGTAAAGAGAACTGTTTACATAAATGGACTGTATGATGACGTAACTTTCCCCTTTGTGGGATGAGTTTTGGGTCGGACTTAACTAACTATTGACCTTTGCTCGATGCTTAATATCTCCGTTATTATTGGTGATATCGAGTTGAAATTTGGTATGCGTGTTCGTGGGGACTTCTAGTTTACGTAGATATAAAAAAATCCCGGATTAATAGATGGGCCTGCGCGCTGCATGCGATAGTGTGAAGTTTACAAAGTGACCTCGCGTTTGGTTATTTGTCGGTGGATTTGTATGAAATTTGGAATTATGTTAAGGGCACTAAACGCTATCGACCCACGTGTAGGGATTTTTAAAAGACAATTTATATGCGACTTTGATTTTGTTGTGAATTTTATAACTTTAATCGCTTATATCTCGAAAACGGTAAGAGATATCGCAAAAATAACGAAATTTTTAAGAGAAAAGTAAGGAGAACTGTCTCCTTATATGGTCTATATGATTACGTAACTTTCATTCCTGTGGAGTGCGTTTTCAGCCGGACTTAACCATTGACCTTTTCCCGATGCTTAATATCTCCCTTATTATTTGAGCTATCGATCTGAAATTTGGTATGCGGGTTTACAGTGACTTTTAGTACACGTTAATATTAGAAAATCCCGGATTAGTGGATAAACCTGCGCGCTACATGCGTTAAACTAGACTTTACAAAGTGACCTCACATTTGGTTATTTGTCGGCGGATCTGTATGAAACTTGGTATGTATGTTAAGGGCACTAAACGCTATCAATCCACTTGTAGGGATTTTTGATATACAATTTTCAAGCGACTTTGATTCCTTTTCTCTATTCATCAAAAACGCTTGATTTCCCCCTCGAAATTGAACTTTGACCTCTCAAATCGGTTTTAACGAGGCTTATTTCTACGAATATCAATCAAAACTAAGTTTCATTGATTATTGCCTTATATTAAAAGGTCAAACTGTGAAAACGACCCTGAAACTGCGTTTTATTCTTATTTAAACTATTTTTTTAATTAAATTTCATATTTTAAAATTATATTTTGAGATCAAATGTGGCTCACACAGCCCGCTTTTATCACTCGGTCGCGTTCAGAGTTCACTTTCGCAGTGATATCCTTTATTCTTATAGTGTCGTTCGATTTTTATAATTTAAAACTGAATTTTACCACCGTAATGCAATAAATATTGGCTGATTCATAGCGCCCGCCCGGAGGCCTGTTATCTCGTGGCATGCGCCGTTATCATTCAGCTCTGAGCTAGTGGTTATCCAAACAGACCTCACACGGACGGACCTGATGAGTAAACAAATATTTATTGAATTATAACGATAAAATACTAAATTGTACCTTTGATATTTGCTTTTTATATGCATTACAACGTTATGTTTGTTTTAATTATTTGATATACCGGATTATTTTAAATTATTCATCAATATTCTCTTTTATTATTTTGTATTATAGGGGTATTAAAATGACATCATTAAAATTCGAATGCAGATTTTGCGCCAAACTGATATCTAAGCCCAACATGTCGCATCATGAAAAAATATGTTCATCTAATCCCAATAAAGACGGTTCACGTTATAAAATGAAAACGTGTAATAAATGTGTTAAATCAATTAAAAGTCAACATTTTGGTCGGCATTTAAAAATATGCAATGGTATTCAAAATCAAGCTCAGCCAACCCCTTCCTATCAGCAGTTAAACCAACCAAGTGCAAGCGGAATTCAAAATTTGAAACGTGTTCACTCATCAATCGTGAAAAAATCCAGTTCTGAGTACAAATAAAAGTGTCCTCAATGTAATAAACTGATAAGAAAGAGCAACATGAGCTATCATTTAAAAACTCATAGAGAAACCGTTCAACCTAAATTAATTTCAAATCGCGGTGATATTATTGATGATAGCGATTATGAGCCCACTCAGGCAAAACAACTACGACTCGACATCCAACCAGCACAGATAAGATCAGCTTTTAATATTTTACATGTTCATCTACTTATCATTTGGTATTTAGATATTTATACAGTACATATTTATATTTTTCCGTACTATTGACCTAAACATTTTTAGTTTTAAAGGAGTTTATAAAATAATTGTTGTTTATAAGAACTAATTACCAAATAATTTTTTTTTTTGTTTATTGTAAATTGAAATATATGCATATTGGAGCGAACTGATACGAAATAGGTTAATCAGACCCATTAAATCTACGAGCCTTAAACTTGCGTAGGTAGTAAATTCATTTTTCAAAATCAAAAGATCTCAGTGTTATATGATAGTAAAAAATAACCCGTGGTTCAGGGGTAAAGATGTTGCTGAAATATTGGGTTATAAAGATACGAAACAGGCGATAAAACTTAATGTTGATGAAGATAACAAAAATTACGCTTTGAATATAACAAATAAAGGAGGGTGTATTGATACCACCCCCTTTAACTTCCAATATCAATCAACCTTTATCAATGAATCTGGACTATATTCTTTGATGTTACGTTCTAACAAACCTCAAGCCAAATTAACTTGGTCTTTCGTAGGGTGTTAAAAGACTTTCACCTACAAATGTATAACAGCCATCCACAACGCACGTCACAAAGCACGTTAGTCTGCACGACATTCTTTTGTAGTGTATTACATTTGTATTATAAGATACCTAGTATGTCATAACATAGTAATTATTATTACACTTGTCCTAATATTGTATAACAGTCCTTTTATCTATATATTTATCAGTAGTTATGTTTATGTTTATGTGTTGTTGAAGGGACGGATTCAGAGATCCAAAGATTCAAAGATCCTCACACGTGAACCGAAGCTTATTGTGTGTCCCTAGTACGTTAGTTTGGCAAACCAATGCCCGTACCCTTTACGAGATCCAGGAGTTTTTTACCAATACTAGCGTCCCTTTCATCACCTGGTTGCTTACAACCAAACAGAGCCCTTCTCCTTGCCCCGAGTCTCTCGCAGTCCAGTATGATGTGCTTGGCAGTCACTTCAGACTGATTGCAGAGCCTACACACCTGACTTTCATTTCTGAGTCCGAGAGTGTGGAGATGTTTCCTGAAATGGCCATGTCCAGTTATCAAAGCAATCAACTGCTTAACCCGACCTCTGCCCAACCTCACCAACCAGTTAGTGAAGTAAGAGCTAGTATCTGCTAGCAGCCTTTTGCCAAGTGCTTGACCAGTATAACCTTGCCATTGCTGGCGATGTAAGTCCCTGGACCATTTGTTTATTGTGTGAAAAGCAGTTGTTTTGCTTATGCCACAGCTTGACTCTGGACCAAAGAATGGCATACCGGAACCTCTTTTAGCAAGCTTATCTGCACACTCATTGCCACCTATGCCTACATGGCCAGGTACCCAACCAAGATGCACCGAGTTGCGTGTCGCGAGTTTGCAGAGTGTGTTGTAACATTCCCACACCAATTTTGACTTGATTTCGTTGGAGTCAAGAGCCTTGAGGGCAGCCTGACAATCGGACAAGATTACTATATGCTTGTCGCAATAGCGTCTGGCAATGCCTAGATTGGCACAACCCATGATGCCACAAATTTCTGCTTGAAAAATAGTACAGTGTTGTCCCAGACTTGCACAGAGTTCTGTTCTAGGTGATTCACTGTACACCCCGTAGCCAGATTTTCCTTCAATGAGAGAGCCGTCCGTGTACCAGACAAGGCTGCCCTTCCTGTAATAGGGCCCTTCCTCAGATGTCCACTCTTCTCTGGAGCAGAATCCAACAGAAAAAGGTTTAGTGAAAACCATCTCCGTACTCATGACATCTGATGTCATATCAAGCACAGGGTTTTGAGCAACAGCTTTGGTGATGGTGCAATGGCCTGTTCCAGACAGGCCTTCCCTCCATTGGCCTGCGACTTTTAATCGATAGGCTGATTTCCGTGCTTTTGCCTTGATGAAGATATCCAAAGGCAGTAATCCAAGAGCAACTTCGAGAGCTGCTGACGGGCTACTCCTGAAAGCTCCAGTGACTAAAAGTGTGCCCAACCTTTGTAAACTTGTGAGTTTGGCTATGGCTGTAGTCTGGTTCACCTTTGTCCGCCAGACTAGTGATGCATATGTGACTTGAGGCCTTATTACTGCCTTGTACAGCCACAGCGCTATGTGAGGCTTGATCCCCCACGTGGAGCCTACAAATCTCCTGGACGTCATGAGCGCCCATTTCGCCTTATGCAGTGTATTATTCAAATGATCATTCCAAGTCAGCTTAGAATCAATTGTCAGCCCTAGGTATTTGACTGTACCTGATACTTCAAGCCGTGTTGGTCCAAGTCTCAGCCTGGAAAGAGACTCCAGGTTCTTTTTCCTTGTGAACGGAACAACTACTGTCTTTGAGGGGTTTATGCTTAGACCCTCTCCAAGACACCAGACATTGACATATTGAAGATTGACATTCATGACATCAGCAACAATATTCGTGAACCTTCCCTGTACCATTAGGACTATGTCGTCTGCATAGCCCTGGACAAAGACGCCTCTGCTAGTGAGCTCACGAAGGAGACCGTCCACCACCAGGTTCCACAGAAGAGGCGAAAGCACACCTCTTCAGGAGCTTCGGATGAGCTCTAAAGAATACCCTCGTTGACCTCAAGATGTCTCTCCTTAGTCCAACAGTAAGTTTCTTCTCCCCAAGTGGTTTAAGTCTGGGGATGAGTGTCTCCAGCCAAAGCTTAGTTGCTTCGTTGATGCAGGATGTTATTAAGGCACCTTTTTCCATGTAGGTGCCTGCAAACGATGGAGCAGAGCCGTCCTCTAGGGGTTCGAGCTCATCCATGATGGCGTCTTCAATAGATTCTCCTTGCTCTGCTGAAAGCTTAGCCTCAGGATAGCCCTCCAAGACAATGGCCATTTTGATTGCGGAAATGTCCCTGTAAGAGACTCCTTTGCTAGAAGTCCCTGGATTCAAGGTTTGGTCATCATGATTTCCATGAGTTCCACTCCTGGCCTTTTTAGTAGGTCCTTCCGCCGAGGGAGAGGTGGCCATATTGCCTCTAGGGCGCTTGACCGCCCTCGACTCAGCTTCTGGACCCACATTCGTGCCTAGAGTTTCACCCATATCTGGTCTCTTTGGTTTTTTCTTTTTGCCCCTCCGAAACTTCGCTGGGTCAAAAACTTCACCTCTCTCAAGAAGTTTTGCCTAAATAGCCTTCCTTCTTTGGGCAGTGGTGAGGTTCGTTCTCTTAACCCGCAGGCTGTTCAGTTGCTCTATGGCATCATCGAGCATACCCGTAGATTTTGGTGTTCCTGGACTTCTGAGAAGCTCATCCTCCCCCTCCAGTGGGGCTGATGTGATTGAGCTCACATCGTCCATGTTGAAGTCTGTGGAAGCCTTCTCATTGTTGATAGCCTCCTCATGAGAATGCATCGGAACCTCCTGTGTTCCTGATGCACTCATTTCAGGTTGAGGAACCTGCCCTGATGAGGCAGATCCTGGAATTAGGGGCAAGGCAAGTTCTGGAGTTGCCTCGAGGTTTGGTCCTGCTTGGTTATTTTGCCCTTGGCGGTCCATGTGGTTCCCACGAGAAGCTAGGGACATGAAGTCGACCCGGACAGAGCCCCGCATGCCCGGGCAAGGCTGTGTACTGCAGGAGGGCGCCTGGTATCCTGCAGGTACCGTTCTTGACAACATACAAAAGGCCTGGTGCCATCCACCCATCAGCACGGTCCACGTAACACCTTGGGTTGGCCTGTAACAGAGATAGAGGAAAGGGGAGGAAAGAATTAGGGTGAAGAGCAGGTTGGAGATAGCAAGATGAAGAAAGCTGATCCGTGTGTACATAAATGGAAAGAACATGGATCAATAGGAAAGTCTCTGACACAGATGAAGAGTAGGGAGCCAGAGAGGCTAGCTGCAATGAACAAGCCACCGGGCGGTGGGGTCGCCACATCCCTACGCCAATAATGTATTCCAATAATAAAACGATGCGTACACGCTGTTTACACATATTATACCGTTTACAAATCGATTATAAAAAACTATGCGTACACGATGTATTCCAATAATAAAACGATGGGAACACGTTGTAATCCAAAAAATAACGTCTACCAATCGATTATAAAAAACGATGCATGGACGTTATTTTTTGGAATACATCGTGTTCCCATCGTATTATTATTGGAATACATCGTGTACGCATCGTTTTTTATAATCGATTTGTAAACGGTATAATATGTGTAAACAGCGTGTACGCATCGTTTTATTATTGGAATACATTATTGGCGTAGGGATGTGGCGACCCCACCGCCCGGTGGCTTGTCCATTGCAGCTAGCCTCTCTGGCTCCCTACTCTTCATCTGTGTCAGAGACTTTCCTATTGATCCATGTTCTTTCCATTTATGTACACACGGATCAGCTTTCTTCATCTTGCTATCTCCAACCTGCTCTTCACCCTAATTCTTCCCTCCCCTTTCCTCTATCTCTGTTACAGGCCAACCCAAGGTGTTACGTGGACCGTGCTGATGGGTGGATGGCACCAGGCCTTTTTTATGTTGTCAAGAACGGTACCTGCAGGATACCAGGCGCCCTCCTGCAGTACACAGCATTGCCTGGGCATGCGGGGCTCTGTCCGGGTCGACTTCATGTCCCTAGCTTCTCGTAGGAACCACATGGACCGCCAAGGGCAAAATAACCAAGCAGGACCAAACCTCGAGGCAACTCCAGAACTTGCCTTGCCCCTAATTCCAGGATCTGCCTCATCAGGGCAGGTTCCTCAACCTGAAATGAGTGCATCAGGAACACAGGAGGTTCCAATGCATTCTCATGAGGAGGCTATCAACAATGAGAAGGCTTCCACAGACTTCAACATGGACGATGTGAGCTCAATCACATCAGCCCCACTGGAGGGGGAGGATGAGCTTCTCAGAAGTCCAGGAACACCAAAATCTACGGGTATGCTCGATGATGCCATAGAGCAACTGAACAGCCTGCGGGTTAAGAGAACGAACCTCACCACTGCCCAAAAAAGGAAGGCTATTCAGGCAAAACTTCTTGAGAGAGGTGAAGTTTTTGACCCAGCGAAGTTTCGGAGGGGCAAAAAGAAAAAACCAAAGAGACCAGATATGGGTGAAACTCTAGGCACGAATGTGGGTCCAGAAGCTGAGTCGAGGGCGGTCAAGCGCCCTAGAGGCAATATGGCCACCCCTCCCTCGGCGGAAGGACCTACTAAAAAGGCCAGGAGTGGAACTCATGGAAATCATGATGACCAAACCTTGAATCCAGGGACTTCTAGCAAAGGAGTCTCTTACAGGGACATTTCCGCAATCAAAATGGCCATTGTCTTGGAGGGCTATCCTGAGGCTAAGCTTTCAGCAGAGCAAGGAGAATCTATTGAAGACGCCATCATGGATGAGCTCGAACCCCTAGAGGACGGCTCTGCTCCATCGTTTGCAGGCACCTACATGGAAAAAGGTGCCTTAATAACATCCTGCATCAACGAAGCAACTAAGCTTTGGCTGGAGACACTCATCCCCAGACTTAAACCACTTGGGGAGAAGAAACTTACTGTTGGACTAAGGAGAGACATCTTGAGGTCAACGAGGGTATTCTTTAGAGCTCACCCGAAGCTCCTGAAGAGGTGTGCTTTCGCCTCTTCTGTGGAACCTGGTGGTGGACGGTCTCCTTTGTGAGCTCACTAGCAGAGGCGTCTTTGTCCAGGGCTATGCAGACGACATAGTCCTAATGGTACAGGGAAGGTTCACGAATATTGGTTGCTGATGTCATGAATGTCAATCTTCAATATGTCAATGTCTGGTGTCTTGGAGAGGGTCTAAGCATAAACCCCTCAAAGACAGTAGTTGTTCCGTTCACAAGGAAAAAGAACCTGGAGTCTCTTTCCAGGCTGAGACTTGGACCAACACGGCTTGAAGTATCAGGTACAGTCAAATACCTAGGGCTGACAATTGATTCTAAGCTGACTTGGAATGATCATTTGAATAATACACTGCATAAGGCGAAATGGGCGCTCATGACGTCCAGGAGATTTGTAGGCTCCACGTGGGGGATCAAGCCTCACATAGCGCTGTGGCTGTACAAGGCAGTAATAAGGCCTCAAGTCACATATGCATCACTAGTCTAGCGGACAAAGGTGAACCAGACTACAGCCATAGCCAAACTCACAAGTTTACAAAGGTTGGGCACACTTCTAGTCACTGGAGTTTTCAGGAGTAGCCCGTCAGCAGCTCTCGAAGTTGCTCTTGGATTACTGCCTTTGGATATCTTCATCAAGGCAGAAGCACGGAAATCAGCCTATCGATTAAAAGTCGCAGGCCAATGGAGGGAAGGCCTGTCTGGAACAGGCCATTGCACCATCACCAAAGCTGTTGCTCAAAACCCTGTGCTTGATATGACATCAGATGTCATGAGTACGGAGATGGTTTTCACTAAACCTTTTTCTGTTGGATTCTGCTCCAGAGAAGAGTGGACATCTGAGGAAGGGCCCTATTACAGGAAGGGCAGCCTTGTCTGGTACACGGACGGCTCTCTCATTGAAGGTAAATCTGGCTACGGGGTGTACAGTGAATCACCTAGAACAGAACTCTGTGCAAATCTGGGACAACACTGTACTATTTTTCAAGCAGAAATTTGTGGCATCATGGGTTGTGCCAATCTAGGCATTGCCAGACGCTATTGCGACAAGCATATAGTAATCTTGTCAGATTGTCAGGCTGCCCTCAAGGCTCTTGACTCCAACGAAATCAAGTCAAAATTGGTGTGGGAATGTTACAACACACTCTGCAAACTCGCGACACGCAACTCGGTGCATCTTGGTTGGGTACCTGGCCATGTAGGCATAGGTGGCAATGAGTGTGCAGATAAGCTTGCTAAAAGAGGTTCCGGTATGCCATTCTTTGGTCCAGAGTCAAGCTGTGGCATAAGCAAAACAACTGCTTTTCACACAATAAACAAATGGTCCAGGGACTTACATCGCCAGCAATGGCAAGGTTATACTGGTCAAGCACTTGGCAAAAGGCTGCTAGCAGATACTAGCTCTTACTTCACTAACTGGTTGGTGAGGTTGGGCAGAGGTCGGGTTAAGCAGTTGATTGCTTTGATAACTGGACATGGCCATTTCAGGAAACATCTCCACACTCTCGGACTCAGAAATGAAAGTCAGGTGTGTAGGCTCTGCAATCAGTCTGAAGTGACTGCCAAGCACATCATACTGGACTGCGAGAGACTCGGGGCAAGGAGAAGGGCTCTGTTTGGTTGTAAGCAGCCAGGTGATGAAAGGGACGCTAGTATTGGTAAAAAACTCCTGGATCTCGTAAAGGGTACGGGCATTGGTTTGCCAAACTAACGTACTAGGACACACAATAAGCTTCGGTTGACGTGTGAGGATCTTTGAATCTTTGGATCTCTGAATCCGTCCCTTCAACAACACATAAACATAAACATAACTACTGATAAATATATAGATAAAAGGACTGTTATACAATATTAGGACAAGTGTAATAATAATTACTATGTTATGACATACTAGGTATCTTATAATACAAATGTTATACACTACAAAAGAATGTCGTGCAGACTAACGTGCTTTGTGACGTGCGTTGTGGATGGCTGTTATACATTTGTAGGTGAAAGTCTTTTAACACCCTACGAAAGACCAAGTTAATTTGGCTTGAGGTTTGTTAGAACGTAACATCAAAGAATATAGTCCAGATTCATTGATAAAGGTTGATTGATATTGGAAGTTAAAGGGGGTGGTATCAATACACCCTCCTTTATTTGTTATATTCAAAGCGTAATTTTTGTCATCTTCATCAACATTAAGTTTTATCGCCTGTTTCGTATCTTTATAACCCAATATTTCAGCAACATCTTTACCCCTGAACCACGGGTTATTTTTTACTATCATATAACACTGAGATCTTTTGATTTTGAAAAATGAATTTACTACCTACGCAAGTTTAAGGCTCGTAGATTTAACGGGTCTGATTAACCTATTTCGTATCAGTTCGCTCCAATATGCATATATTTCAATTTACAATAAACAAAAAAAATTATTTGGTAATTAGTTCTTATAAACAACAATTATTTTATAAACTCCTTTAAAACTAAAAATTTTTAGGTCAATAGTACGGAAAAATATAAATATGTACTGTATAAATATCTAAATACCAAATGATAAGTAGATGAACATGTAAAATATTAAAAGCTGATCTTATTTGTGCTGGTTGGATGTCGAGTCGTGGTTGTTTTGCCTGAGTGGGCTCATAATCGCTATCATCAATAATATCACCACGATTTGAAATTAATTTAGGTTGAACGGTTTCTCTATGAGTTTTTAAATGATAGCTCATGTTGCTCTTTCTTATCAGTTTATTACATTGAGGACACTTTTCTTTGTACTCAGAACTGGATTTTTTCACGATTGATGAGTAAACACGTTTCAAATTTTGAATTCCGCTTGCACTTGGTTGGTTTAGCTGCTGATAGGAAGGGGTTGGTTGAGCTTGATTTTGAATACCATTGCATATTTTTAAATGCCGACTAAAATGTTGACTTTTAATTGATTTAACACATTTATTATACGTTTTCATTTTATAACGTGAACCGTCTTTATTGGGATTAGATGAACATATTTTTTCATGATGCGACATGTTGGGCTTAGATATCAGTTTGGCGCAAAATCTGCATTCGAATTTTAATGATGTCATTTTAATACCCCTATAATACAAAATAATAAAAGTGAATATTGATGAATAATTTAAAATAATCCGGTATATCAAATAATTAAAACAAACATAACGTTGTAATGCATATAAAAAGCAAATATCAAAGGTACAATTTAGTATTTTATCGTTATAATTCAATAAATATTTGTTTACTCATCAGGTCCGTCCGTCTGAGGTCTGTTTGGATAACCACTAGGTCAGAGCTGAATGATAATGGCGCATGCCACGAGATAACAGGCCTACGGGCGGGCGCTATGAATCAGCCAATATTTATTGCATTACGGTGGTAAAATTCAGTTTTAAATTATAAAAATCGAACGACACTATAAGAATAAAGGATATCACTGCGAAAGTGAACTCTGAACGCGACCGAGTGATAAAAGCGGGCTGTGTGAGCCACATTTGATCTCAAAATATAATTTTAAAATATGAAATTTAATTAAAAAAATAGTTTAAATAAGAATAAAACGCAGTTTCAGGGTCGTTTTCAAAGTTTGACCTTTTAATATAAGGTAATATTCAATGAAACTTAGTTTTGATTGATATTCGCAGAAATAAGCCTCGTTAAAACCGATTTGAGAGGTCAAAGTTCAATTTCGAGGGGAAAATCAAGCGTTTTTGATGAATAGAGAAAAGGAATCAAAGTCGCATGAAAATTGTATATCAAAAATCCCTACAAGTGGATTGATAGCGTTTAGTGTCCTTAACATACATACCAAGTTTCATACAGATCCGCCGACAAATAACCAAATGTGAGGTCACTTTGTAAAGTCTAGTTTAACGCATGTAGCGCGCAGGTTTATCCACTAATCCGGGATTTTCTAATATTAACGTGTACTAAAAGTCACTGTAAACCCGCATACCAAATTTCAGATCGATAGCTCAAATAATAAGGGAGATATTAAGCATCGGGAAAAGGTCAATGGTTAAGTCCGGCTGAAAACGCACTCCACAGAAATGAAAGTTACGTAATCATATAGACCATATAAGGAGACAGTTCTCTTTACTTTTCTCTTAAAAATTTCGTTATTTTTGCGATATCTCTTACCGTTTTCGAGATATAAGCGATTAAAGTTATAAAATTCACAACAAAATCAAAGTCGCATATAAATTGTCTTTTAAAAATCCCTACACGTGGGTCGATAGCGTTTAGTGCCCTTAACATACATTCCAAATTTCATACAAATCCACCGACAAATAACCAAACGCGAGGTCACTTTGTAAACTTCACACTATCGCATGCAGGGCGCAGGTTTATCCGCTAATCCGGGATTTTCTAATATTAACGTGTTCTAAAAGTCACTATAAACCCGCATACCAAATTTCAGATCGATAGCTCAAATAATGAGGGAGATATTAAGCATCGGGCAAAGGTCAATAGTTAAGTCCGGCTGAAAACGCACTCCACAGGAATGAAAGTTACGTAATCATACAGTCCATATATGTAAACAGTTATCTTTACATTTCTCTTAAAAATTTCGTTATTTTTGTGATATCTCTTACCGTTTTCGAGTTATAAGCGATTAAAGTTATAAAATTCACAAAAAAATCAAAGTTGCATATAAATTGTATTTTAAAAATCCCTACACGTGGGTCGATAGCGTTTAGTGCCCTTAACATACATTCCAAATTTCATACAAATCCACCGACAAATAACCAAACGCGAGGTCACTTTGTAAACTTCACACTATCGCATGCAGCGCGCAGGCCCATCTATTAATCCTGGATTTTTTTATATCTACGTAAACTAGAAGTCCCCACGAACACGCATACCAAATTTCAACTCGATATCACCAATAATAACGGAGATATTAAGCATCGAGCAAAGGTCAATAGTTAGTTAAGTCCGACCCAAAACTCATCCCACAAAGGGGAAAGTTACGTCATCATACAGTCCATTTATGTAAACAGTTCTCTTTACTTTTCTCTTAAAAATTTCGTTATTTTTGCGATATCTCTTACCGTTTTCGAGATATAAGCGATTAAAGTTATAAAATTCACAAAAAATCAAAGTCGCATATGAATTGTATTTTAAAAATCCCTACACGTGGGTCGATAGCGTTTAGTGCCCTTAACATACATACCAACTTTCATACAGATCCGCCGACAAATAACCAAATGCGAGGTCACTTTATAAAGTATAGTTTAACGCACGTAGCGCGCAGGTTTATCCACTAATCCGGGATTTTCTAATATTAACGTGTACTAAAAGTCACTATAAACCCGCATACCAAATTTCAGATCGATAGCTCAAATAATAAGGGAGATATTAAGCATCGGGCAAAGGTCAATAGTTAAGTCCGGCTGAAAACGCACTCCACAGGAATGAAAGTTACGTAATCATACAGTCCATATATGTAAACAGTTCTCTTTACTTTTCTCTTAAAAATTTCGTTATTTTTGCGATATCTCTTACCGTTTTCGAGATATAAGCGATTAAAGTTATAAAATTCAGTTTTAAATCATAAAAATAACGGATAAATAAGACTAAAACGCTGTTTCAAGGTTGTTTTCGCAGTATGACCATTGGCCTCGTACATCATCATACGTCATCGTAATGACCTTGGACTTTGACCTCATACATCTCATATACATTTGTAGGGTATGGAACAATAAATAATGGAAATTTTGAAATAAAAATGTTAAAGTCGAAACCGGGGCTCGAACCCGGGCCGCTGAGATGGGAAACCGAGACGCTAGCCGCTGAGCCGCCGAGGCTGATGGTAAATCGGCGCGTTTTGCTCGGTATTGAACCGCGACCTTGGACTTTGACCTCGTACATCATCATACGTCATCGTAATGACCTTGGACTTTGACCTCGTACATCTCATACATCCTCGTACATGACCTTGGACCTTGACCTCGAATAAAAATGTGAACGTCGGAACCGGGGCTCGAACCCGGACCGCTGGGATGGGAAGCCGAGACGCTAGCCACTGTGCCGCGGCGGCAGTTAAGAAACTTCGCACTACGCTCTTATTTGAACCGCGACCTTGGACTTTGACCTCGTACATCCTCGTACCCCCTCGTACCCCTCATCGATGACCTCGCACACCCTCGCTCACCTCGCCCACCCTCATAGTCCGTCAACTGTCGTTTCTCTACTACTATTACACTTCCATGGCTTCCTGGAATCTGTTTGGAAAGTAGGACGCAAACACGTACCTTATTATAGTTACTAGCGTCGAGCAAATAAAGTTTCTTGACTGAAGTATTTACGTACTTCACCATTAATTTTTTTCATATTTGTATTTTACATTATGTATTTTTCAATATAATTTGTACTTTAAATAATCGTTCCAAGGCATTAAGGCAAATCTGAGAAGGCAATATTCCAATATCCAACTGTGTATAGTTTAAATATGTTTAATAGGTTAAAATAATCTATGCTTTATTCCTAGGTGTTTATATGCTACTAGCTAGTACCTGGCGCGTTGCTGCCGCAGAAGAAGCATTGAATTTGTTTTATGTCAAATACTTGTTCATTTTCAATATGAGCTCGTTCGCTTCGCTCCCTTGCCTCCCGGATGAGCTCGTTCGCTACGCTCACTCGCCTAACAAAAAAATAGTTTCAGTTGCCATTCAAGTAGTTTTTTTATTTCCATAATGATAAACAACTGTTTAAAATATTTAAAGTTATAGATAACATCTGATAAAATTAAAATAAATCTTCCTTCCATAAGTTTAACGTTGAAACGTTGAAGTCCAGTGGGCCACAGCCCTAATGTCCTAGGACTTCGGTTAATTGCCTATAATCCAGGGTTAACCTGTGTTACTATGCAACATTTCAAAACAATCGGATAAACGGGTTGGCAGCGCATAAAATACGAAGTACAAACATTGATTTGTATATATTAAATATGCTATATATATATCCTTGTTATGTATTGTTTAAAAAGATGATTTATCTTCGTCAGCAGTTTAATACTCGATGTATTTCTACATTTGTTTGAACACAAGAGTGTCGCTCTCAAACATCTTGTACAAGAATATTCAACAAAAATTTGGCTTCTTCAGTGTATTGGAAATGTAGAACACACTACGCACATACAAAATACGAAATTAAAAAATAAACAAACATTTACGAGACAAGCCTTTCATTTCACTGCATAATACTGCAGAGGCATAAGCAGGAACAGACCCAACGTTTATGTTTCTACAAAATATATGCATTTTCCTATATTTCCTTTATTTTAATGATAACTACGAGTAGAATCACTTTATAAAATCTGATGACAAATTTGTCAATCATTTAATAAATGGGGAGAATAATGAGATTTAAAAACTTTCACATACTGTTATATTTTGTTATAAAATCTGATGACAAATTTGTCAATCACTTAATAAATGGGGAGAATAATGAGATTTAAAAACTTTCACATACTGTTATATTTTGTTATAACTGATTAAGTAATCTAAATATTTGAAGCAACATTTAAAAGAAAGTTAACATATTGGTTAAAAGAAATTATATTTATTTCAATAACTAGAACATTCTTAAATGTAAAAGGTAAAACTTATAGCATTATTTTCTGTTACCGATGTCTAGCTCAGTTTTCATTAACAATCTTTAAATAAACATGTCCAACATGTATCCTTAATACGAGCTACGGCATTGGTTGCATGATATTTGAACTAATTTAATATTCATATACACCGTAATCAATCCATTTAACACAACTTTACACGTTCTGTCAACTGACACAAAAATAGTTTGTAAATTGTGTAAGAAATATATGTAATATAAACAAATTTAACACAATCATAACATTGTGGACAATGTTATGATTGTGTTAAATTTGTTTATATTACATATATTTCTTACACAATTTACAAACTATTTTTGTGTCAGTTGACAGAACGTGTAAAGTTGTGTTAAATGGATGTAAACCAGTATCTGTGCCTGTGTCCAAATGTGTTGGAGTGTGTTATTTATTGTGTCTCTGCATTTGTGTTGTTTTATAAACTTTAAATATTACTATGTCCTTATACTCTTACTATTTCTGTTACTATAATATTTATCTTTTACTGTTTGTTTTCCAAGTTTGATTGTGGGTTTGGCTAATATATCGGATGTTGTACCAATACTGACCTTTGTCTAAATAGTAATGGATTGATTACGTGCTGCACTATGTGGTGTTTGTCTTACTATTTGGCAATACACTTCCAACACATTTCTTGTCTAATATCTGGCCGGTTGTATCCAGCACAATTTACATTTATGTTTTACTTTACAACAACACAATGAGACGTCTATTCTGCTGCTTATACAACAGATGTACAGGTCTTGTAGAATGTGCATATTAAATACATATATTACTCTGCTGCACGGGGTGTTGGGTTTAATAGTACAAAACCTAATACAAGGACTAAGAATAGAATTATAGAATTTCGACAATTTGGGTACTAATGTTAATATGTTAATTATATTGAGACTATAAACTTATTTAGTCGAATTTGTGGGTATTCCATATTTGCACGTGGGTGTCCACTTACATGTTACACTTACCGCTCGCCTATGTTTATATACAATATATATTTACAACCTCTATATGCCTATAGTGTAATCTGTCCTGTTTACATGTTTCCGCTACTTTTTTGTATAAAAGAAATGTACTCTGTTAGCCATTTATTGGGGAATTGTATTAAACCTACTAACGAAAGATTCGGTATATGCTTTTTATTAGAAAATCTACGTAATAATAACCTTCTTACAGACATAGGTAATATAAACTATTGCGAGGGTGAACCAAAATTAAATAACTTAACATCTATAACGGATGTTAGTTAAGATAACCAATGTTACGGATTGTGATGGGGATGTTCGGAATAAATTTAAAGTTAAGAAGGAAATATGTGGCTCGTTTAATAGCTACTTACGAGGAATATTTAAAAAGTTCTCTTTAGCTCAACATGGTGTTGTGGCCAAACTACCATTCTCCCAAAGCGAGGGTGTGTTACAAATAATAAAGAAAGATATTGACCAAATTAAACAAAAGTATGATGATCCTATAGCAATTCCCTATAAAATAGAGCTTGCAAATGTTAAAATTAAGGATTTGTTGGAAGATCTTCCAAAGATACTGCAAGATCTGGAAAAAGAAATGTACTATCTTATGGATTTCGATATAACACTAGATTTGGCTGGAATATTTAATAAAGAGGAAATGTGCCAATATCTTACAGAAAACTTTTGCTACCAGGGGGCGAATGGATATAATGTTATTGTAGATAATGTTAGTAAAGACTGTTTAACATGGTTTAATGTAAATAGCAGGGTAAAAATATATAATCAATTTATATGCCAGATTACAAGCCCTGGAGTAATTAAAAGTATAGGAAACCATATAATAAACTTTGTAAACCTAAAAGAAACGTTCTCGTCTAAACTAGCTAGAGAGAATGGAATAACAAGGTTAGAGGCAACAATCTATAACTATTGTAGAGGTTTTGGTAAAGGGTTTGAACCTTTAAGAGATTGTTTAAGTCTAATAGAAGACAACAAACGGTACTTTCAAAATGCTCCATTCTATGCTGTACCTCTGCATAAGATGTGGGTGAAAGTTGCCAATCAATTACAAAACAGTTGTTGTTTAGTGTTTAACGATTTATTACAATACGCATATTGGGGTAATAGTAATACGAAGAAGATAACTGGAGTACAACTAAAACTGCCAAAAGATAGTACACAAAGGGAAAAGTTAATAAAGTATGCTCTATCTGCATTTAGCTTTAACTGTTTACCAACTAACTATGTAGAGGTAATAGAGGAGGATGCCATAAGTGTAAAGCATAAGTGTTACATCAAATCTGGGGGCACATCAAATACACCTTTCTCCACTATACCTAAACACATCAATTTAGAAGAATTAGGCTTAGTGGAAAGTCCTAACCTTACTCCCTACGTTTTAAGAAGCCGGACCAATAAACTGTACCCATACACTATTAAAGAAATAGAGCCACTTTCCAAGCCTTTCTTAGAGAGTTGTTCCAAAAAGAGGAAATTGGAATTAGAAGACATTGGAATATGTGGAAAATACTGTTGCAGAGGAATACAAAGCACGGTTGGCTAAAGAAAGAAGGGAAAGAGAGGATAAATTAAAAGATTACTTCCTGCGACATTGGGAGGATCTAGAGCATTATGTGTATGCGTTTGTAGTAAACAAGTTTGTGGGAGTGTTGGCAGAAAAGGATGGGCGGAGGGGTGTATACTATGTTAAAGGTGTCTGTAAAACTGTATTTATAGAGATAAATAAGAATAGGCAAGGTTATAGCGTGTTGCCATACAGTGGTGATTTGGACATTATTTATCTACCTACCAACGAGCCACTTGCAAGCTTTAACACTAACGGAACCGCAACGTTTTATGGCAATTCCTTTCCAAAAATAGAAAACCTAAGTTTCCGTAACAATGGACAAGAAGACATAGAGATGCAAGATATTAAAGGCAATGTTAAATTTAAAGAATGTAGTAGACTGGAGGATTTGGAATATGGTGCGCTATTAAACAAGTCCAACATAGGGGTAGAAAAAGATATATCGTACAGTTTGAAAATATTCGTAACCTTTATGTCTCCAACCACTGGCTGGAAAGGGAGCTAGAATGTGGGAAGTTTGATTTTAACTACAAAATTAAGTTGGATAAAATAAAGACTACTCCAAACAAGCACAAAGAAAGATTAGTGTTTTGTGTTTAGTTGTTTTGGGTTTTAAACATTTATTTTTGCTATCGCATTGGCTTAAAACATATCCAAAATTTTTTCTGACCATAATTGTGGATATATATTACTTATCGGCTGGATGTATATAATAAGCTTGTATTTATTTTTTTTAATCCAACCGTAATAGTGAATTTGGAAATGGGGTATTTACTTATGCAATGGCCAGTAATATATTGCAGTCAAAGTTTGGTTACGACAAAACAGCACTAAAAGGGGAAAAAATATATGGTAAATTTAGATATAGGGGGATATAACAGGTCGAAAAGTAAATAAAGGAGTTGTTGGTAGTAATTTGCAAAATATAGTTTTGTAAAAACACAAATACCAATGTTAGTTTTTTAGGTTGCGGCAAAACAAACAACTGTATTATAGGTGGAAATAATATTGTAATTTTAGATATAATAGTTGGGGGCTATAACATATCCGAAAATAAATCAGACAATAAATGCTTAGGACAATATCCAAAGTGTAGGCAAATCGGACAATAAACAGCAAAGTCAGTTTTGGGATTACAGCAAAATAAACAAAAAGACAAAATACTGTATTGTAGGGGGTAATGGAACGTGTGGTAGTGTGGTCTTGTTACCTATATAAGAGCTATAACATATCCGAAAATAAAGAAGTTTGAAATTGTATATTTTTCAAAATATTTTTTAAATTTGACCATTATAGTTAATTTGTCAAATGTGGATGGTACATATACACTAGCCTAGAATAATGACATATATAAATTTTAAACAAATCAGACCATAAATAAAGAAGTTGCCAATTGGCAGTATTTTTCCAAATTTTTTAAAATTTAACCGCAATATTTGTAAAATGTGGATGGTGCATATACACTAGCCTACAACAATAACATATCCAAATTTTAAACAAATCGGACAGTAAATAAAGAAGTTGGCAATTGGCAGTATTTTTCAAAAATAATTTTTAATTTGACTGTAATAGTGAATTTGGGAAATGTGGATGGTGCATATACACTAGCCTACAACAATAACATATCTAAATTTTAAACAAATCGGGCAGTAAATAAAGAAGTTGGCAATTGGCAGTATTTTTCAAAAATATTTTTTAATTTGACCATAATAGTGAATTTGGGAAATGTAGGTGGAATTTATTAAAACACTTGCCTAGGACAATCACATATCCAAATTTTAAAGAAATCGGACGGTAAATAAAGAAGTTGGCAATTGGCAGTATTTTTCAAAAATATTTTTTAATTTGACTGTTATAGTGAATTTGGGAAATGTAAGTGAAATTTATTAAAACACTTGCCTAGGTCAATAACATATCCAAATTTTAAATAAATCGGACAGTAAATAAAGAAGTTGGCAATTGGCAGTATTTTTCAAAAATATTTTTTAATTTGACCGTAATAGTGAATTTGGGATATGTAAGTGAAATTTATTAAAACACTTGCCTAGGACAATAACATATCCAAATTGCAGACAAATCGGACATTTAATAAAGAAGTTGGCAATTGGCAGTATTTTTCAAAAAATATTATTTAATTTGACTGTAATAGTGAATTTGGGATATGTAAGTGGAATTTATTAAACCACTTGCCTAGGACAATAACATATCCAAATTGAAGACAAATCAGACAGTTAATAAAGAAGGTGGCAATTGGCAGTATTTTTCAAAAATATTTTTTAATTTGACCGTTATAGTGAATTTTGGAAATGTAAGTGGAATTTATTAAAACACTTGCCTAGGACAATAACATATCCAAATTGCAGACAAATCGGACAGTAAATAAAGAAGTTGGCAATTAGCAGTATTTTTCAAAAATATTTTTTAATTTGACCGTAATAGTGAATTTGGGATATGTAAGTGGAATTTATTAAAACACTTGCCTACGACAATAACATATCCAAGTTTTAAATAAATCGGACCATAAACACTAAAGATGGTTTTTTAGAATTTGAAAATTAATTTTAAAAAATATAGAGGAGGGATGGGGACAATATATTTAATATAGGCAAGGGTTGGGTATTAGTACAGGCCAACAAGGAAACTTGTGGCTTATTAGTATAGGCGGGATCGGGTGTCGGTGCAAAAACTGATCCCCATAAGAATAACATGGGGAAAAAGCGCCGATTACGGCCCCTCTTTGCTAGTTTACCACTACTTATAGTAATACAAATTTATTTTTCAAGAGGAAAATCTATAAATATAATAAAAGATTACTTCTAGTAAATATCAAGAATCAAGATCCGAATAAGGACCACTGTTAAATATGAGGTAGTCAAGGTGATGTATAACTGGTCATTCCATAATAGTTACTGCAGTCTGTTTAATGTCCCTTCCTAAATGGAAAAGCTGCGTTGGATCAGTTTTGAGAAATTATCACAATTTATCCAACTTAAAGTTTTAAGAAAATAGAAGGTTTAAGTTGAAAATAACGAAATGTTGTAAATTTTTACACTGTTAAATATAATAGGTTGGTAAATAAACATATTTTTAAATAATGAACAAAGGAATGTATTATTTTCAACATAACAATACAATTAAATAAATAAGTTGATCGAAAAAACTGAATATGGTGATTAATATTTATTTCTTCTTATAATGTATCTTACCTTGGAGTTCTATCTAAAACGAAGGCGGAGAACCAACATAAATTAAGTTTGTAACTTTCCAATTATTTTTTCAACTTTGTCAATTAGATTAGTGATTTTATCGATAGGGCTTCAGATTCAGTGGTAAAGTGGGACAACATGCTGCTGGATGCGTATTACACTGTCACAATGCTGTCAACCAATATATGTCACTTCGGTGGTAAAGTGGGACAACATGCTGCTGGGTGCGTATGATACGGTCACAAAGTTGTCAACTGTGATACGTCACTTCGATGGTAAAGTGGGAGCAACATACTTCTGGGTGCGTATGATACTGTCATAATGCTGTCAACCAATATATGTCACTTCGGTGGTAAAGTGGGGACAACATGCTGCTGGTTGCGTATAACACTGTCACAATGTTTTCAATCGTTTTACGTCACTTCGTTGGTAAAGTGAGGCAACATGCTGCTCGGTGCGTATGATACTGTCACAATGTTGTCAACCATTTTACGTCACTTCGATGGTAAAGTGGGGGCAACATGCTGCTGGTTGCGTAAGACACTGTCACAATGTTGTCAACCATTATATGTCACTTCATTGGTAAAGTGGAGGCAACATGCTGCTGGGTTCGTATGACAATGTCACAATGTTGTCAACCGTTATATGTCACTTCAATGGTAAAGTGGGGGCAACATGCTGCTCGGTGCGTATGACAATGTCACAATGTTGTCAACCGTTATATGTCACTTCGGTGGTAAAGTAGGACAACATGCTTCTGGGTGCGTATGACACTATTACAATGTTGTCAAGCGTTTTATGTCACTTCGATGGTAAAGTGGGGACAACATGCTGCTGGTTGCGTATGACACTGTCACAATGTTGTCAACTGTGATACGTCACTTCGATGTTGAAGTGGGGGCAACATGCTGCTGGTTGCGTATGACACTGTCACATTGCTTTCAATCGTTTTACGTCACTTCGTTGGTAAAGTCGGACAACATGCTTCTGGGTGCGTATGACACTGTCACAATGTTGTCAACCATTATATGTCACTTCATTGGTAAAGTGGGGGCAACATGCTGCTGGGTTCGTATGACAATGTCACAATGTTGTCAACCGTTATATGTCACTTCAATGGTAAAGTGGGGGCAACATGCTGCTCGGTGCGTATGACAATGTCACAATGTTGTCAACCGTTATATGTCACTTCGGTGGTAAAGTAGGACAACATGCTTCTGGGTGCGTATGACACTATTACAATGTTGTCAACCGTTTTATGTCACTTCGATGGTAAAGTGGGGACAACATGCTGCTGGTTGCGTATGACACTGTCACAATGTTGTCAACTGTGATACGTCACTTCGATGTTGAAGTGGGGGCAACATGCTGCTGGTTGCGTATGACACTGTCACAATGTTTTCAATCGTTTTACGTCACTTCGTTGGTAAAGTCGGACAACATGCTACTGGGTGCTTATGACACAGTCACAATGATGTCAACCATTATATGTCACTTCAATGGTAAGTGGGGGCAACATGCTGCTGGGTGCGTATGACAATGTTACAATGTTGTAAACTGTGATACGTCACTTCGATGTTGAAGTGGGGGCAACATGCTGCTGGTTGCGTATGACACTGTCACAATGTTTTCAACCGTTATATGTCACTTCAATGGTAAAGTGGGGGCAACATGCTGCTGGGTGCGTATGACAATGTCGCGTGTTGTCAACCGTTACATTTCATTTTGGTGGTAAAGTGGGGCAACATGCTTCTGGATGCGTATGACACTGTCACAATGTTGTCAACCGTTTTATGTCACTTCGATGGTAAAGTGGGGGCAGCATGCTGCTGTGTGCGTATGACACTGTCACAATGTTGTCAACTGTGATACGTTACTTAGATTTTGAAGTGGGGGCAACATGCTGCTGGTTGCGTATGACACTGTCACAATGTTGTCAACTGTGATACGTCACTTCGATGTTGAAGTGGGGGAACATGCTGCTGGGTGCGTGTGACACTGTCACAATGTTTTCAATCGTTTTACGTCACTTCGTTGGTAAAGTGGGGCAACATGCTTATGGGTGCGTATGACACTGTCACAATGTTGTCACCCGTTATACGTCACTTCGGTGGTAAAGTGGGGAGAACATGCTGCTGGTTGCGTATGACACTGTCACAATGTTGTCAACTGTGATACGTCACTTCGATGTTGAAGTGGGGCAACATGCTGCTTGGTGTAAATGATACTGTCTTAATGTTGTCACGGGTATTCCACGGGTCTTTATACTATGGGATGATTGATCTCAACATTATTGATTATAATATTATTTTTAATTTGGAATTTGCAAATTATTTTACATAAATATTTGGTTTTAAATAGGATAAAATATTAATTAGTTGTTTTTATGTTTTACGCAGGATATAATGATAGTTTTTAGCTCTGGTCTTTGAACTTTTAAATAAAAAATTAATTCAAATAAATTCCATAGTAAAAATCAAATACAAGAATATAGTATCTTTACATAATTGCGGTAAACTAAAAAGTATTAAAATCCCTTTTAATTAACAAAATTCCTCTCTTAACTGTTAATGTATTAAACATTAGGCCTATATCACGCAAAGGCTAAGGTATTTTCACGTTATCAAGGTGTATTGTATGATTAGAACATATAGACCACATGTACATTGATTACCTACTATTAATTAATGTACCACAAATACCCAATGTGCATTGGTAGTTGGCAATGATGTGGCATTATGGTACCGTAAGCTTTATTGCTTTAGCTAACCATTTTGATTGGTTTACAATACATTATAGAATTAACAGTTATTTATGGAACTATTCAATTATTATTAAACAAAGTCGTTAGAGAATCTTTTTTCTGCATTAAAATATGTTTTTAATCATATAACTATATCTAAGTAGTTATTCATGTTAAAAATCATAGTTAAAAATGATGTTAGAATGGCGATCTTTTAACTTCTGTAGAGTTTCTATGTAACTATTTCACCACTTACACGGAAATTTTTAAAGCTGAGTAGACAACAACATTTACTAAAACATTTAAGTTAAGGGCTTGAATATTTCATTACGCAAGGTTGAATAACTCTACTGCCGCTAATGTTTTACACTACCAGATAATATTCCATATCAGTAATGACTTACCATTTCAATATTTTGTTGTACTTTTTCAACAAGACCAAATTACCGTGTTTGTCAATTGAATTATTGTCACATACTACAATCACTTTACTATTTAGCTCATAGCCCTTATGCTCTAAGTGAATAAGTATAAGATATAATTACTAATAATAACGCTTTTGGCAGTTTCATTCTTACTTATGTTTTTTATTTTTACCTAAACGTTTCGATGCCACTTTGGACATCTTCATCGGTCCATTAATTATAACAATGGCTTACTTAAGTTTAAGAATTGAAGTATAAGATACCATAATCAACGTCACATTACAGCTTTAATTTCACCCCGGCTTCAGTCAGCTGAGTTATTACAACAATATTTGGTCGACACAAACCCTGAGGAGACCTGCATTCTTCTGTCAACACAATAAATCATGAGCCCAGTCATTGGGGTATAAACCATCAAGTTATTTCTTCTATGTCGGTATTTTACAATTGCATTTTTTTAAGTCTGAAACATTTACAATATTACTAACTTTTCTTTAGCATTATAGGTCTGTGTATAGCAATTAATTCGTACTTTATATTACAACATACATTTAATATTACTGCTGTTAAAGGTATACGAACTAAGTTATAGTTATCTTTACCAAAAGTACACGGTTTTTGTTATTAAAAGCAATAACGGATAGTGGTATTCTACAAATTATGGTAATTATGGTAATTAAGAAATTATGGTAATTATTATGGTAATTACAATAAACGGTACAAGGCGATCGGTCACACCGGTCAACAGTCACACCGGTCATTATCAGGCCCAATCAGCAAAAATATTAGTACCAGTTCCGTAATAATATTAAAATCTCTTAGCAAATAATGTTTATAGTAATGCATGACAAACACTGTTTTAATATACAACAGGGTTGTATATTAAAACAGTGTTTGTCATGCATTACTATAAACATTATTTGCTAAGAGATTTTAATATTATTACGGAACTGGTACTAATATTTTTGCTGATTGGGCCTGATAATGACCGGTGTGACTGTTGACCGGTGTGACCGATCGCCTTGTACCGTTTATTGTATATTTACCGTCTTGTATGTAGGTACAGTAAATATATTGTGTAGTGTTGTGAGACGTAGTTTTATTTTATCCTGAAAACTTTTGTTCTCAAATATATATGTTAAAATACAAGCTATATTAGTTACAAAAGTAAAGTTTTGCAACCATGAGAGTAAATATGCCTGTTTTCGTTATATTATCATAATTTAGTTGTTTTACTTAACTTTGATCCTACACTACATCTTATGTTTTATTATTTCACTCACTAATGATTTGGAATACAAATTAAAACTAAACTGATGTTTGTTTGTAAAACAGTCACAAAATATGTACTTAGGTCATTAATACTAATATCACTAATCAAATATATATTTATGTTTATTTCCTAACACAATGCCATTATTTTAAATACAAATGTTGAAGAATTATATTATGAATCATTATTTAACTCAAGGTATTTCAATGTTTAAGATCTCGACATGGTTAGTTACGCTAGAGATTACGCTGAGAAAGTTCTTGTATTGTTCTGGCCAAGGTCAGTTGTCAGATGTTCCAGGTCGCACTAGTGCCTGTGTCATGACCTGACGGCTACTCAAGAAACCAGGACCACAGAAAACTATATTGGCCAACGGCTTAACGTGCCTTCCGCAGGACGGGGTCAGGCTGAGTTTGAAGTGACAAGGACTTCACCGGGAATTGAACCCGGGCTCTATGACGTTTTTGTGGTACACATTTCATACATATATTTAAAGTAATTTTAATTAAATTTCGATTACAAAGAATTAATTAAGAATTTTACATTGCAACTTAGTATTTCCAAAATAAAACATGGTTAATTGGGGTAATACCATTGGTTGGAATTCTGTACTGAGTGGAGAAAAGTAGTGTAAAAAACATCATAATATACTTTTAGAAATACAATAATGTGCATAGGAAGCTCATATGTATAACAAGGAAATACCAAGGATATTATGTGAATCTTTTGGTACCTAGCTCTTAGAGAAAATCACTTTTTTGTATATGACCTGATTAAATTGTACATCGACGTTTGCCGTGGGAAAATTTAATTAAGAAATGAGTGAAAGCTAAATACATGCGTTAGATCTCAGTACAACCGCGAATAACACCGAATGGCCGTCCCGTGGTGGGGGGTGGGGTGGGGGGTGTTCCGATCTCACCCCGCGGTTGATCCATCATGTCTGAACCCGCACCGGACCTTATACATGCTTCATCACGGCTCTGGACTGTGATAAATACACCTGCAAGTCTCGTGAGCAATGCTATCAACCTCAAATACTATTTGATTTACATAATTTTGATAACACTTTTACATAATAATGTTAAATAATGTATATAAAATTCTGATCGTTTCACAAGATGGTAACATAACTAAGGAATGGGGCACAACAAAGAAGAAAGTATTTTTAGTATATTTTTTTAGAAATCACTAAGTGAGGTATAACTAGTTTTCTAAAAAAATACATGCGTAAGTACCAGACGAGAAACGAAACAATTTATAAAAAAGTTTTGTAAATTCTTTTCGGTGAGAAAGTTACACCATTTACTCCCGGGACAACCAGAGTATTTTCATTTTATTGGTTTTAGGCCACACAGTAAATCTATTTATATCATTCGTTCAAACGTAAATCAATTTTGAAAATTTTTTATTTCTTATTACTTAGTTATTAAATTCAGTAGTTTAATGTTTATAAAAAATAGTAGCGTAACAGCCTTTGAAAAATCAACGGCAAAAGTTGTGTCTATCGATCGTTCTGAAAATGATAACGGTTGTTGCCTATGTAAACATATGAATATTTGGTTTAGCTGTGACTGTTAACAATGAATACGTAAACGTTTATGTATTCATTGCTGTTAGCGTCCAGCTGAACACAGTCTACAAATGTGAATAATTTCGTTTTTATAATGTTTTAGTCTGAAGTGAGTACCTACTTAAGGACGATTTTTATTGTCTTCTATAATAATCATACATCCAAGTTTGGAAGCGGGGTGTTATTATTTCCCTTAGATAACAAAAACCATAAAAAACAAATAACATATAAGCTCACCGAAATTATAATTATATCCATTCTAAGATACAAAATCAAAATGCAAGTTTTAAAAGTGGGTTAAATAGGTCCAAAATAACCCATCATTTGGCAGAATAGTTTATATGGTAGAGCGGGAATCAACTCAACTTATTCGTTGTCCAATAAGTGGTTTTATGTTTATTATTTATTTGTCTATGTTCTCAAATTTGTCTTTATTAATACTACCCACAACTACCATAGTATAATATTTATTTATTTTCAACAACATGTTTACCATTTATAAACTATTATGCCCAACAAATGTATAACTCAAAGTATACATTTTTTCAATCGTAATTTATATAGCCCCCTAATTCCCAGGATGACATTCAGACTGGTTTATAATAGTTATGAGGTTGGCTTTAGGTATGTCTAAACATTAAGTGATTTTGCTTTCCATTAATACAACTTTCCTTTCTCCTGGGTCCCTCCATGTTTTTAGACAGAAGGGCACACGCATTACATTGTCCACTTAAAACCTAACAGCGCAGATTATTCTTTTTATATTCAAACTAATCTAATCGGTGAAATACTATGTCCCATGGTGACCAAACTTAATAATATACAATAGCTTCATCATGGTTGAACTAAACTGAATTAGGCTACTTAGCGAAATATTGTTTTCATCTTGAGAAAACAACGCTTACACTTCGATAGGTCTCGCTATTCAGTCAAACGAGACTGTATAAATAGGAGCATATTATATTAAAAACTTATCCGAATACTTACTATAATTATTATATTTTTTTACAAATTAATGGGAAGTCAAAACAAATATAATTTTAAATTCGAATCAGAAGTGTTTTGATTAGAGTGTATGCTTACAAAATATTGAATCAAATTCCACAGACTACCTGGACAGTACCTGGATTGTACGTAGAAAAGCTTATAAGAAGATAACGTCACCCTGTTGATAGTCACAGCAACGACATTGATAGGTACGCGTTGAACGTTGAATCACCTGTCATTTCTAAGGAAAACGTTTTCATGTTTCTGCATTTCAATTTACCATGAGACCACCTTGAAGATGGTGAATACTTACTGGGTTGGCTTAGGGTTAAAACCGCTTGATGGATTCAACTCCCCCTCCCCCCAACCCGTTATTGATTCTACTTAAAAAAGGTTGGAAGGGTGAATCTTTCCCACTTATATTTAAAGCTAGTAATAATTTACCGATATCGCATAAACTGGCATGCACTAGTATCGGTGTGTTCAAAAGATAATTGTTGGTTATTAGTTATTGTGTCGTTATATATGTTTGTATGGGTAGCATTATGTATGTCCAACACCTTAAGCTAATTTGATTTATTTTTGAAATCTGGGACCGAATGCAAATAGCATATTAAAATTTACTTCGCATCCAGTTCATCAGTAAAAAAAACATAATTAAGATAATATATACTTTATATGGTTTAAAATATGTAATTTTGATAGCCAGTATTTTATCCATGGAAAACTTGTAAAAAAATAACATGCCAATATAGTATAATTGAAGGGTACCTATTGAAATAAAGGTATAAATTTCACAAAGTACGAACTACTTTCCTTATTTGTCAAGAGAACGGAGAGCGTTTTAATGTTTATGACAATCCAGGAACAACCAGTCCCGTTCCAGCCACTCGGACAGGTGCACTTGTAGTTGGCTCCTGTAGTTACCTTTGACAAAAGAACAAGGTGATAACTTTACATTTTGCCAAGTCCACAATTTGCAGTTTGTCTCTGTAATCTCAACACATGAGAGTTTCCATCATTCCTTGGAATACCTTCACATTATTCCAGTTCAGACTCATAGCTTAGTCAACATGTTATCAAATAATAGCGGTGTCCTTTTTGGCGCAAGTAAATAGTGAGATAGTTTTGACATTTTTTCCCCCCAGAAGGGATTATTTTCATGATTTTCATAAAAGTTGTCTGTAATTACATTTGTCAACATTACGCTCTGTCCTTTCTTTTTTCCAAATTATAACGATCTATTAAATTTGCAAAAAGAAACACTGCTATATTTAAAAAATATACTGAAAAAATAATACTAATAATAATACTAAACAAACTATATAAAAAGTTATACTGCTTAAAGATTTGTTCCATGATTTTCACCAAAATTTATTGTAATTATTAATTACAGTCTATATTTTTCAATTATAATAATAGATTATTTTTATCAGTAAATTAATAATGGTATGACAACATTGAATCGGATGAAATCGGTAATCATTAGGTTACTTCTGCCTTCTGCATTAAAGTCCGATTAAAAGAAATTAAAAATATTTTAATCGTTTTTGTGGCTGCATAATATTACGCTTAAATACACTTACAACATATTTTCTTAGCTGAAAACATTGTTTAATCAAGTTTAATTCTGTTAATAATTTTAAATGATTCCTTCATTAAATTTTATAATGTAAAATCATTGTTTAAATCAAATTTTTAATTGTGTTTCTGTGTTTTTTATGTCTCATTGATTGTTCTATACAATCAACTTTATAAACTTTACATTGCAACGACAAAAAGAACTTTACAATAATCAATTTATATAATTTTCCTAAATTGACAACTCTTTCTAATAATATATGAGCCTCCAGTAACACTTAAATCTACATCTTGCTGAGTTGTAATATCGGTTAGGTCCATTTAATCTTATTTTAGTTTATTTTCCCGAATTCCCGTCATTTTACTTACATTAGTTTAATAATTTCTCCTAGATTTCTAAAAAAAGTTATCAATCATTAAAAACACATATAATTATTAAGGATGTGTTATAAATATAATTATTTTGGATCGATGGCGTGTAAAAGTATTAATTCGTGGGTTTGTGATATTTATTTTCTATATTTAATCGTTCCCTTAAGTTTTCATAAGAAAATAATAACACTTGTGTGTGTTATTATTATCTTGAAACATAATTTTGAGCCATAGCCTATTACATTTGACATGAATTGTACTTTGATTAATATTAATTACGAGAGAAATATTAAAACCACAGCGACCTGCTGGACAGTTATGAGAACAATTTTTTATTTTTCTATTTTGCAATTTTTACATTACAGGTAGAAATACTTTTTTCAAAATTCGATGATAAGGTACACTGTTACATAAATAATTAAGAATGTTTGATCACCTAGTTTGATAATATTTGTTACTTATAGATTTACAGGATTTAGTTGCAGCAAATTCAGAAGAACCAACTGTTAAGATCTATTTATTATCTACTTGTAAAACCATCAGTTCCAACATTTATCCGTGGACGAATAATTTTCCCAAATAAATTCATCAATGTAAATGGCATATATCTAGTATGTTTAACTAATGTTGTAAGAGCATTAATTGAAATAGTAAAATGCACTAACCGTTTTTTAACGTATTTAACACTCATTAAAATTTGGTTTAGTCCTGTTTTTTTATATTTTATTATTAAATTTTCTGTAAATATTGCTTTAGTAAAAAAGTGAGATGTAAATAGGAAGCGAAAATTAAATGTTAGAGGAATTGAAAACGATTGGTGGAAAATAGATTAAACAATGAAATGAAGCCACCAAACAAACGAACAACCATTCATTCAGGCAAACCATCTAAAACCCCTGCAAATGGATGTACCTCTATCCATCCATTGTACAGTGAATTCTCCGCACCGCAGCAGCTTCCCACTACTAATCTGATGAATCATCCATATGAAAACCATCAGCTGGGTTGGTACATAGTAGGTTTCGTTTTAAATATATACTGTATATATTTATATTGGCATTGCTACGAGCCATTTCTAAGAGTCATTGTAATGACCTATTGTTAAGAGCTATTGATATGAGGTATTGTTATTTGCTTTTGCTCATTATAAATATAAAACATTATAAAACTATCACAATGTTGATATATATAAAACTATCACCATTCCTTTGAGCCATTTCTGTGAGCCGTTGCTTTGAGCTATTGCTATGGCCATTGCTATAATCTATTCTTACAAGCCATTACCATGAGCCATTGCTTTACACCATTGCAATGAGATATTATTAAGAGCCTTTGCTTTGAGCCATTGAACAATTGATATGATTATGGCTACGGGTCATTGCAATGATTTATTGTTGCGAACCATTTCAATGAGCCATTGCCACGAGCCATTGATAAGAGCCATTGTAATAAGCTATTGTTATGAGCTACTGATATGAGCTATTGCTATGAGGTTTTGTTATTTGCTTTTGCTCATTATCGCTTAACTCTATTGCCAAGTTGACACAGCACTCGTCATCGCTGAGGCGGAGATGGAGAACCACTCAAGCACTTACCGTGTGTCAACTGACTCTTTGTTGGTCTCTGCTTCTCTTCTTGGACAAAGCCGCCTTTAACAGTATAACGAGGGTGCATCATTCATTAAGACTTAAGAAACAAACCCCGATAAACCTTCAAAAACTAGGTCTTGTATTTGATTTATTTAATTTGTCAAAAATGTTAATAGATTTATATTCGACTTGAAAGTCGAAAACTATTAAAAAGGGAATGCAATGGTCAAAAACTTAACGGCTGTAATTTTAAATAAAATTTATCCGTGTATAATCGTGGCTTTACTGTGAGACTATCGCAGTATAATACGGATAAATACCGAGGATTTTCTACTGTATTTAGTTTTGTTTTAGTAGAAAGGATAACAGTTAAATAAACAGGAACAACAATCAGTACGTTGCGATAAACTATATTGTAGATTCGAAATAAATATATTAAATTAGTTACGCTGAGTTATTATATCCAAAATCACTACTGTTAAACAAAAGCTTTAATTACCAAACGATAAATTTCAATACATTAAAGAAGCTTTTATTTACTCTGTTTCGATATTGGTTTTGTGAAAATGGTTTGAGTTTTGTTTTCAATGTGTCTATTTTTACGTTTTAATAACCTGTAGCTATTCAGTCCATTTTAATTACTTTGTTTTTTTCATACTATATAATACAAACAAGTTTTAGTATTTTTGGAACAATTGTTTTTAAATTACCAAATGTAACAAAATTATCAACAGTTGATTCATTTGATCAAAACATAATTATTTATTTAAAATTTTTGCCCTAAGCGTTTCTTTAACCTTTTAAAAGATTTTTCTTCTTAAAATATATGGAATAAATTAGACTTAAATATCGGACTAATAATCATAATGCTACTCCTTGTGGATCGTTGTGGATGTCAGGCAAAAGTCTTACAGTAGATCCCCAAACTCATAAAAACTGAAAAAAATTATAAAATGCCTCAGTTAATTAACTATCATATTTTGATCATTGGCGTATAAAGATTGTTTCAGCGAATTTCACCTATAGAGAAGAAGCTATTACCGTAGGTGGCATGGTAAGACTTAAGCCCGAGACCATGATAACGTTTCATTTTGAGGCCCCCAGATGCCAAAAACACCATTAGTTCAAATTTTGTATATAAATATATATATTTTTTATTTTTATTTATTTATGTGTCCGTAAGCACGATAACTCTCGTAAAAAATGTCCAATCTTGATGAAATTTGGTACAGACGTGTAAAGTAGCATTTATTTGAACGAGTTGGAAATCCAGACTGATAAACCCCTCCGAAGAGGTATTTTGGGGGGTTTTGTATCCCAAAAACGGGGATTTCGGGTTTTTCACATGTAATTTTTATTGAAATCAAATTTTAATTTTCACCATTGAATTTACCTCAAAAAATCAAACAATTTGGTGTTTTCCTCATTGCTCTAAGTCATTTGGTTACCGAGATATTGAATCACACAGTAAACACAGTACGTTGTCTAATGTTATTCTTATGGAGAAAAAGAAAAAAATATATCTCTCTTGTTTATGAACATACACTGACGAAACTTAAAAAACTCTGATTCCAGAGTTTGAACTAGAGCTCTCGTTAGAGCTGCTGCTAACACTTTTGAGTCGGCCGGATATGATACTTTACTGAAAGAATTAAAAAGTATATTATTTTTATATTTTAAAAAGTGTTGCATACTTTATGAGTTGTCTTCATCTGATTGTGGTCTATTTTAATTAGCACAAAAACAAAAATCTTTACCGATGATTCCCGTAGCAGCAAGCCTGCATACTCAGTCCCCATGTTATTCTTATGGAGAAAAAGTAAAATATCATATCTCATGATCATAAATTAATAAAAATTGGTATATGGATGGCTTCACTTAGTTGAGTTCCATTGATATTTGCATAACAAGTTTTTTTGCAGATGAATCTACTCGGCCCCTATGTTATTCTTATGGAGGATAATTAATAGTAGTTCTCATCACTAGGAGCAAAATCAGTTTTGGTGCGCAATCGTGTTTTAAAAGCGAGGTGCAGCCGAGCTTTTAAAAACGATTAAGCACCAAAAGGACACTTTTACTCCGAGTGATGAACAAAGTTTTTTATCATAATGCGAAATTAGACTTTTAATCGTTGAAAATTGTAACCATAAAGTTGTATTTTTGAGGTTATGTTTACAAAGTAAGTAATATACAGTGTTTATATTTCTGTTATTTACAAACAATAATTTGTATAACGTGTGGTAATGAACGCTTCTATCATGTATAGTTAAAGCAAACAGCTGACTTTTTACGTCCTAGGACTTAAAAAAGATCACAGCTGATTTTTTAGGTCCTAGGTCAATAAAATGGCGTTTTGCGTACTATTTAGAGAACAAAAAACAGGTGGATTTCTGAAGAATGATAACAAATCTTATATATCGCTTATTTATGAATGAATATGGATGAAACTTGGTGACTTCACTTATTTGAATTCTATTGAAATTTGCATAAAATCCCATTATTTTCGGTTCCTTTTTGCAGCAAACCTGCGCACTCATCCCCAATGTTATTCATAAGGAGAATAATTTTTATTTTATATATCGCTTGTTTGTGAATATATTTCTAAGGAATCTTTATCAGTTGCTTTAAGTGTTATTAAGTCATATATGTGCATTCGAAAATCATTGAGCACGTAGGTTTGCTGTGACGGGGTTATTTAATTACTACCAAATAGTTATATTTGTTTTTTTACAAGTAGATAAGTTTGAGCATTTTCTATTAGGGTGGTGAACCTGTATATTCCTGTTTCAAGATATTCTTCACTTGGTTACCTATTAATTTCACAAATTGACGTTTATGCCTACGGTTTATTATTTTGAATAGCTTAAACAACATCCTCCTCCTGAATTTATAGAGTTATAAAGTAAGCAGTGTCAATCAACTGTCATTAGAGTTGAAAATATCAATACCTATCCACTACATTATATAATAATATCATTAGGTGATAAAATTGACTTTTCCTAACATTTTTGTTGTTTTTTTGTGAAGTGTATGTTTATAAAAAGTCTCAGCAATGCTCTAAGGTACCATAAACACCGTAATTAGATTGTGGATCTGCTGAAGTGAGTAGTGTGCCTTATAGCTAATGGAGGATTAATTCAATTCCAGTACCGGCGTGAATTTTAAGAACATATATTTCTATCTTTAAATTGTGAGTGACTGAATGTTAAAATAATCAATAAACCCTACACGCAGGAGGAAGGCTATATTTTATAACTTTCCTATTATCCACTGATCTCAGCTCTGCGCCTGGAATCCTCAGCAAAACAATGTCTGAGGCTTTACATTACAAGATGAACTGTAAAATCTATTTTCCAGAGTTTCAACTAGAGCTCTCGTTAGAGCTGCTGCTATGAATTTTGAGTCGGCCGGATATGATGCTTTACTGAAATAATTAAAAAGTATATTATTTTTATATGTTAAAAAGTGTTGCATACTTTATGAGTTGTTGGAGGTTTGTTTAAGATGTACAGTTCAACTTAGCAGTGATGCTGTATATTTATCAGACTCGGTCATCATCACTGAAAGTTCTGGGTAATTATAAACTAATTAAAACTTAGTTAAGGAATATGTCTACTGATTCTGTACTAGAATGTAAAACATACTTATATACTATGACGGTTGTCACCATTTAAACAATTATTTATGAATTTATCAAGATTCCATAATGATGACCACACGCCAAATCACTCGTGCTAATTCTGATATTATTTTAGATAATGAAAGCACCTCTTAGATTGGCTTATCTTTTAGAACAGTGCACACATTCCTACAGCCGAGGCACCCATACAATGTTTAGGCATGAAGTAAGTTAGTTTTTAGAGATAACTATTCAAAACTATGAAGCTAGAGTATAGAAGTCAAAAATCTCAGTTACATTTAAATAATCCAGTTTTTAATTTCATAATATCTTCTTTTCAATATTACACTTAATCATTGTATACTCATTAAATACATTACTAGGATGACGCTCTTTTATCACGTAAGGAGCTCACAATTATCATCACGAACAAAAGTGTTACTTCTCACAATAAACACATATCTTAGATTTGGTACCAGTCGAGTATCGAATTGTTTTCATCATCACAGACGTTTTCATCTTATAATTAAAAAAACACTAAAACGACTTTTTTGGTAAAAAAGTAACAAATAATATCCGTAAATGGAAGGAACCAAGTATTTTTTTTAACCCGACATATCACTTTTTGCGTGATATCTCAAATTTTATTATTTTCCAGTGTTATAATGGTTGAAATATTAACTCATTTACACTATAAATAAATCAACATAAATCTTATACATATAAAAGGCAAAGCCCTCACTCACTGACTGACTCATTCTCTCACCACAAATTATTCTACTTTCCATTTATCTATAGAGTTGAAATTTTGTACATAGATTCTTTAGCCATAAAATAGGAAAACCAAATATTTTTCATCCTGATCTGACCTCAAGGCTCCACCAGTGACCCCGACAAAGTTCTCATAATTTCCTTATGGACATTCATTTTTGTTTAAGCTGATGAAAATACAAACAGCTGATCTTGACTCGTAGTGGTTCCACGGGCAAACCACAGAATGCAGCAAAAACAAATGTCATAGTTTGCATAAATCATTTGCGGGGCGAAGCCTGCGGGCAACAGCTAGTATAGAATGAAGTCAAGAGCACTCCACCAAGGCCCCTAACCACAATCCAAACATTTACAGTTGAGAATACGCCGGGAGTCAATCCATCGGATCTGAACCTAAACCAAGAGAGTGTGCATTCTTGGTCATATTTTTCCTGATTAATAAACCACGAGATAGTAGTGTGTCGCTCTTGGGATTGGCACACGACTTGGTGTGTAATGTGAGTGGCTAAAACAATTATATAACAGAGTTAAGGCCAAATCTAAAAGAAACCAAATTTAAAAAATAAAATATCGTATTCTTATTAATGACAGGAAACCAAAACCAAGGAACACTTAGTCTCGCCTCAGAGCTTTGTCCATTGTTGCAGTCTCAGTGAACCAGAAGTAACGATCTACTTGGTATTGTATACGGTCGCAGTCAAACTGACAACCTCTTGAAACTTGGACTGAAACTTGGAGAACCGACCAAATGAGCCACTGCGGCAAATGAGACACCCATTCAATTCATTTCATTGTTGCTGGATTGATGGATTAGGAAACCCCAGCATAGCTGTTAGGCACGTCTTACACAAGCGGTAATATTGCGCAGGTAACCGGAGGGATAGGATATAAGGAAAGGAAAGGGTGGGATGGGAAGGCAGACAAATTTATCTTTTAGAGGGCCAACTCCCGTGCTCCTGTGACAGCTGGAATGAGACTCAGAGGACCCGCATTCTGCACTCCAACTGGCCAACTCAACTGAAAGGGTATCCATGTACAACAGCCAGGGACCATTCATTGTCAGGTTGGGGACCAAACCCGAAGCTTTTGTCTTCAGTCGCTGAAATGGAGGGGCCAAAGGTGAAAGGGGCGTTTGTCATAATGGACAGCCAAAAGACTTGCCTTATGTAATGACAACTTCATTTGCTATACCCAATGTCAGCCTCAAAACTTGTACAGACCAGTTTTAAGGTTGTTCTGGGACGAAAAAATATATACCCAATTAGAGCCCACTCTAATCACCAATGAAAAATATTCTGCAACGTCAAACTGACTATCGACTGCTAGGACTCCTACAAGTACATTTATAATATACCATTTGGTGCATTTGACATACAGTAATGATTCAAAATTTAAACTATTTTTCTCTATTTGTGTTTGCAAATCAATTGCTTACCAAACAAATCTAATCAAAAGGTACAAACTAAAATTATTTGATAAATATTATTAGTCAATAATAAAAGTAACACCATTTTGGGTAGGATTCCAAACTCCCCTACAGATGTAATAATCTGCCTAGTTTGATAAATCATGAGTATAGATTAATAAAAGTGTGTATCAATATCAAATCTCATTAAGATCGAGCCTTTTTTACGGAAGTTATCTTCCTTTTCCTATTGGGCATTGCGCTTGCCCACAGTTCATCACAGTTACCTAATTACTTACTAATAACTACTATTAGTAACTTACTTACTAATAACATAAGAGACAGTTCATCACAGTCTCTTCACAGTTCATCCCTCTTTGGCTAATAACCTCTATAATTTATTAAATTTTACAATTTAAAAAAATGCTCTAATGCAGTCGAATCCAACTACAGTATACAAGAATATAATAAATTTCAATACAGATAAAACTGTAAGTACAATATTAAAACATAATAGCCTATGATAGTACTGAAATTTTATTTTATTATAATTTATAAAGTACCTAATGCAGCTGTGACTAACAATTAAAATGAATAAATTATCATAGTAAATATATTGAACACAATACAAACAATACTGAAAAATAGCATTAAACGTTCCAATAATAATTATTACATTTTAACAATAAGTTGGCAATCAATAAGGAGCTATCACTTTTATAATTAAGATGAATCGGCGAGGACTCCGAATTCTTAAAATACGTAGAAGAAGAACGGGTTGGTCAGGATTGAGAACAAAATATTAAATTCAATCCCCCGGGTAAGTAAAGAGCTTTCCCGGGCCTTGAGTGCGTTTATAAATGCGCTAAAATCCTGCAATCTCGTATCTTCTAAACCGCGAATCTTTTAAAAATAAAACGCTCTCCAGACACCGAGCATTTTACATCTTTGTATGGTTTTTAAGCGAAACCTTCAGAAAAACTTTAAAACTATTGGTATAAAAATATAATTTTATACTTAAAGAATTTGTTCAGATCCTATTGTTTAACGACCCACTTCCGATATATTTTTCATAAGGGGGCCTCTTTCGGTAATTTTATAAATTCTTTTTCAAGGTTGTTTTTGTCGGTAGGTCATATTTTCCTTAATACCTAATAAAATATTATTAGATTTATTATAGTATTAAGGGAAATATGACCTACCTACAGCCGATGGCTATTGAGCCATCATTTTGAACATTACCATCACTGTTAAATGTAAAAAATAAACAATTCCAAATCATCTTAGTGGGATACTCTCACTATTTATTTTTTAACGTACATTTTGCGCCATCTTACCTTGACAAGTCTAACTATCTCTGAAGAGGTGTTTCAATGTGCAAGTTGTTAAAGAGCGATTCTAGTCGTAAACTTAATTGCATGAAGTAGAGTCATGATTGGTTTTACCCTAACACCCTAACTAATTATGCATCTTTTGACACGAAGCAATTTTAAGTTTAAATAACTTGCTGGCTAATGTTCAGATTTCAAAATAGTTAAGTTAGTTTTCAAACACATTGAAATACTAGAAAAGTTAGGGTATCTTAATTTGTTAAAACCATCTTCCCTCTACAGTGATTGTTAATGTTGGGAGCTGATTTTCCCCTCAAAACGATAATACTAGATTACACAGCCTTGTATATAGTTAAATTATTACATAACCATATGTTTATACTTTCAAACGCTAATTTCCAAACATACTCAACCGATGCAACTTACTTAAAATGTATGGTGTTATTATGAATCACCCGACTATATAACATACACTCCGCAGATCATAAGCTGTATTGATCCCTACGGGTACCGTAATTGTAAAAGTATTATTAATTCCCTCAGGTCTTCATTTCATTTTCCTGTAATGTTTAAATGTGTCTGGCGAAGATGAGGATTTTATTTTGTAAGGTCATTATTATAAATATAAGCTTTAAGAGAGAGCTGATGCCACAGAAAGCAATAAAAACCCGTGTTTAAATTAAGGAATTCGATAAATTATTTCTCGGTATAACGGGGATTATCTATTCACAAAGAAAATTAACCGTTATATGGATTAAAACTGGTCCCAAAGACACGTTGTAAAAGAATCTAGGTCGCCTAAGCCTGCCTGAAATTTACTCAAGTACTGACGATCCCAAATCGCCAAAATACTAAGTCTTCAAAGGCTTGAGTTGGATTATTTGTTCAGACAAGTACCTAAGTACAGCAAGTAAGTACAATATCTAAATAGCCGTTGAAACTCTTTCATCTGAGTCACGAATGGCTTTAGCTTCCATTTGGTTTGCAAAGGTTGCAATGTACCTGGAAATATTCTTGTGTATTTTAATTTCAAGGTTTGTATACCATTATTAGAATAATATATGATTTGGTGCACGTTGCACCTATCATATGAGCCATTAGCGAAGTTCATTGAAGCTGAGATTGTAATGAGAGCCGAAAGCTGAGCGAGATGTTTGCGCGAGATTTGATCAGCTGATAATTAGCGCTGGGCAAACTTTCCCAATCCCATACTTGTTTGAGTTATTAAAGGTAACGATTAAATTACCTAATGTGTATGATAGTTATCTTAGACTTGAAGAATTTCAGGTTGGTTATTCCTTTTTTAATATTTGACGTGTTTACATTTAAAACATATAATTTTAGTTTATACTAAGATCTATCATCAATAAAAAGATTAGTGATGAAATTCAAACTATTTAGAATGTGGGTACAACAGAGACTATCCTGACTTTCAAATGTGCAACTGAATATTCCATAAAATTTATTAAATTGTAAATTACTTAAAATAAAGAAAATTTTGAAGAGAAAATCATATAGGTTTTAGTGTTTCTTAATAACACCGTTATTCAATATCTTTAAACAAAATTAAGTAGCATAATACGTGTTGTTTCAATTAAACAAGATAATTAAACTACGTCTCGCAACACTACAGAATATATTTACATTTACAGTATACATACAAAAATAAACAAAAAGATGGTACAAGGCGATCGATTTCGACCAGTCACACCGGTCATCACCAGGCCCAATCAGAGAATTCCTGCAAATCAATATATAAATAAACTATAACGAATAATTTTTTTGGTATCTGAGGCTTTAAAATGAAAAATTATTGGTCTTGGGCTTAGGTTTAACATGCCCTATACACGGAAGGAGCTTCTTCCCTATAGAAAAAAGCTAAATAAATGACAAGCATTTCAATTTCATTAACCATTAATGGAAAATTTATTTTACCATAACTGCTTTGTTTTTCATATTTACTAAGAATAGAAAATCTGAAAAAACTATAGTTTATAGTATATGGTTTTGGCGAATAAAAAATCCTTAATAATACCAGCGGAACGGAAATATGATATAATATGAAACCTTTTCAGAATTTAAACATAATTTACAATCATCCAAATAATTGTATACTAATAACTTTAGCAGTTGGATGTAGCATCTACGTTTCACAATCTATATTTAATTATTTATTTTCCATTCTGTAAAACCATTTTTACATTTTAAAATTTGCGATCTGCTATGTAATCAAAGTTTATAGTTCATATATCGAATCAAACAGTATTCCACACCCATTGCTGGTAAACCCGTAAAGAAAATATTCCAAATTAACGCTGAAACGAGGAGGGGCTTTCGTTACAGATTGAAATCCGATAGGGCTCATCAAATTAAACCCACCCACTTAACTACTTTGAACCCTTTTGAATATCCAAATGGAAAATAATTAATACGATCAAACCACCAATAGGTAATTAATTCTATTTAATCTAACCATTGTTAGGTTTTTGTTGATTTTTACTTCCCTCTACTTTAAGTAGCCAGTGAGTTGTATTTCTTATTGTAGCTCCCTTAAATATCGTCCTGTGTAAGTGTAGTGTAGTTGTACACATTCATAGTTTTATAACAAACTAGATGTGTGCCCGTCCTTCGAACGGCTTGTATATAAATGGTAGATTAACTAAAGCAAATAACAATCCAAATGATTTTACAATATTAAAATTACATTTTACACTTTTAATGTACAAGTTACAAAGTTAACGAAATGTACTGGCAGATAGTTCGGATACTGTTGCGAAGTCGAGGAACTCTCTCGGGTAGTAAACCGCGTGTGGTTTGCGACTCCAAATCGGTACACGTAACACTTTGGATTCGTTTTTAGACATAAAAGAACTCAAGTACAACAAAAATATATCGGGGAGGGGGAGAGGGGGAGGGGGGTATAAATATAAAATGGGGGAATTTAAAATCGGGGGGGAGGGTAAAATATAAAATGGGTGGTCATAAAATAAAAATAAAAAGTCGAAGATGAGGGGAGCAAAAATATGAAATCGGGGGGGACATAAAAAATATAAAATCGAAGAGAGGGGGGACAAAAATATAAAATCGGGGGTCATTAATATGGGGGGGAGCGCGCAGAGTTCCCCAATACCCCCTACTCACGCCCATCGAAAAAAGAGTTTGAGTTGCCATTCAAGTAGGTTTTTTATTTCCATTATGATAAACACCTGTTTACAATATTTTAAGTTATGGATATAACTATTTAGTCATCATCTGATTCAATATAAATAAATACTTTGTCTATAAGAATAGCATAGGACCTTTAAAACCCCGTAGGGCAGAGTCCTAAGGTGATTTACAAAAATCGAATTAACCTAAAACCTTCTAACGCATATATAGACTGTAGAAAAAAAGTTTCATCGAAATCAGTGCTCCCGTTTCCCTGTGAAAAGCGAACAAAACGTGTCCAAAATCGTACGAAATTACCTTTTTGAGCGGCCGCTATTATTTTTCCAAAAGGCGTATGCCGGTTTAAAGTGGCCTAAAACCTTCTCACTCATGTATAGAACAAGGAACAAAGTTTCATCAATGTCAGTGCTCTCATGAAAAAGGAACAAACACCCGTCCTTGGGTGTCACCGACAGACAGACAAACACACAGACAGAAATTGAGACAAGAATCGTTTTTGCTTTCCTATGGTATAAAACGTAAAAATATGAAAAAATTTCATAATTCCAAGCAATTTACAGACAAAACTCTAATTTTATTTTTATAGCTACTTTATTAACAACAATAATAATAACATATAATAATTCATTTTTTAGCTTTGTAATTTCCGAAAAATATGTCAGATAAAAATACAAAGATCAAATTGAATCCCGGATTTTACGTAAAAACTGGGAGTCAGTATGATACTTTGGCAGGTTATTTTCCATTCTTTCCTGCCTCTAGGCTTTCACCGTTTGCCTTCTTTTTTAGCCATCTGTACAAGGTTGCAATTCCTATTCCTCCACCTGCTCATCTGCTTCTTATTCTCTATTTTATACGTCTGCTTCAGTGGCAGCAATCTTTAGCTCTGTTCCAATCAATGAAAGTAACAAAAAAGGAGTAGTGAAAAATATAAAAGCTGAGAAACCAACAAAAGGTTTAATAGCAAAACTCCTATTATTGGAGAATAAAAAATTGAAAATAAACTCAAAAATATTGAGCCAAAAATTGATCTTTTAGAACAGCCAAATCGTCTTAGATTTTGTAAATATCAAATTGTAATTCAGATCGAGAAAATATCACCTGTGTATTTTTTCTCTACTTTTATAAAACGCTGTTTACGGATAACCAGCTCTAAACATTTATATCAGGATTAATAATTGTACTGCTTGTAAGTTTTCTTTGTTTACTTCCCTAATAAGCCCCCAAAGTAAATTTGAATACCCCAATTTATTTGGCCTCATTGGGCCTTTTAAAAACATAATTTTAACTTAACTTAATATTGGTTCATCTAATAACTCGGGGAATAAATATGTTTGGATGAAAATCTTTTGAGGCGGTTTGAGACGTCCCTGACTCGTTTCACACTGAGGGTTCACTTAAATATTAATCTAAGAAGTCCAGATTTTTTCTTTGTGGTTAAATTACTAATTGCCTGGTAAAAAGAGATTTGTTTTCTTTATCTAATAACAAGAGTTCATTCACATTTGCTCTGTTTTAGTCACCACGATGTAAAGCAGTTGTAAACAGTTATCAGGTTTAATTTGTCAACAGTTACAAGTTACAGTTTAAAGTTACAGGTTTTACAATATTAATGCTTATTATAAGGAACACCAAACGTCTTTGAAAGGATACCTTGTTAGCCATGTTCAACTCATTAATTTAAACCGTGATAAAATGGTAATTTAAGTTGAATACATAAACAAAAATATAAAATCGGGGGTCATTTATATGGGGGAGAGCGCACAGAGTTCCCCAATACCCCCTACTCTCAAAACCATTCATACCGCCATTCATTGAAACCATTCATTGAAATATTTTTTGGATTTGGTATAGAGGGTGTACAATTATTGAGTTTTTTTAATGATTCATATTTCCCCGTTTGTACCTTGTAATCATATTAAATTATTTGTTAGGCGATATTCAAAAATATTTGTATTTATCGTAGGGTTAAAATATTAGACTTCCAAACAGATACTATTTCCCTCGTACTGTCTTGATTGGACAGTTCCTTAAACGTTAAGGGTCAATGCTTGTTATCAAATGGATTCCTAAAAGGAATGGATGTCTAAAAGGTCTGAGCACTTCACTGTGTAATGATATCCGTCCAGCTGGTTAAGGGCTTTGCATTTTACTTCAGACACATTCATATAGAATGACGTACCAATGACCATTAACACATGGCAATATTCGTCATGTATTATTATTAATATTAAGATCATAGTTTAATAACTATAAGTTAAATTGAGTTAAGCTATGGCGGGGAAACGTTTTCCCCACCATAGGTACCGTTCTTTAAATAACTAAGAGCATCATAACATGATTTCTTGCTTATAAATTGAATTTGTGACAAAAGTACGTTAGCTTGGACACGGTTACTATTTAATGCTTAAAATATTTTATTAAATTTCCATCCAAATAATAAATTGTAGGTTTTTAGTATTTTTAGTAATTTAAAGTATTATTGAGTCAGGCAAGAGTAAAATATCACTTAAATGTACACCAAAACATTTTACAGATTAGCTGAAAACATTAATGTTTGGGCTATTATTTACACATGTATCAAAATTACATATTTAAAAATTATAATTTCTTATAGAACCTTTGGTTTTAGTGCTAAACATTTATTTGGCATTTTTTCGTCGAACAGAAACATAAATACAGAAAAGAGAAATGTTAATAACACTGTAATCATAACAGTACACATAAATTACTGTAATACTCCATACGTTTGACTCTGCTTTCATTGTTATAATTGAAAACGTTTATTACAAATTGTGTTGATTGTTACGCATACCGAGGATGGTAATTTGTAATTCAGGGAATTATGATAATAAATGAAAATAAAAATAATAATAGTTTAGCTATACGTAATTTATTTCTACGCTTTCCAGTGTGTCTGCTAAAACGCATCGTATAACCATTGACTGTACACTGATATTGCCGAATATGGACATGATGGACTGGAGTGGGAAAAACTTTACTTATCAACACAGAATGGCTATTGCGTCGGTTACTCTCGCAGTGTTACCAGTCAGGTTTTACGACAAAATTACTCATAATCCTTATAATTATCTTTAAAATGCGTTTTACGACACATTTTACTACCCTTGCAACAAATAAACTAAAACCCTTGGTAGCAGGTGTCATTTTAATTATTTTTGTTCCTTTAAGCAAAATTCCAGGCATATTTTACAGTATCATAATAATTTATCAAAAATAACCTAAACCCCCCACATAATGCGTAAAATTAAAGTTTAACACCTATAATAAGCTGTGACAGTAAAGTAACAACCTGGAAACAAGTACTGAAGGTAAATATACAAGGCCTACGTAAACCTGGCTAGGCCTGAAGGCCTACGTAAACCTGGCTAGGCCTGAAGGCCTACGTAAACCTGGCTAGGCCTGAAGGCCTACGTAAACCTGGCTAGGCCTGAAGGCCTACGTAAACCTGGCTAGGCCTGAAGGCCTACGTAAACCAAGGCTACAAACACGTTTTAATTGATAAACCTAAACAGTATTTAGGTCGGTTAGACAAATTTAAAAATACAAAATATGCTTACTCAGGCACATTAATAGCGCGTTATTATTGTTTCCATTTGAGAGATATTTTTACTCTATTAAGGGGGTTTCGGTTTCCTAGAAATCGAAAAGTGATGTAAATGTTTGGAAGGAAAAAACGTTATTTTATGGTGGGGGGCAGATTGCTACTAGCCCTAAGGGCACGCTCCCCCTAACGGCAAGTTCGTAGGCGGCGCCAGCGCGCTCCACACTTCTAAATGGAGTGCACTCATCTATTTAGGACCCACATTTTTATTTCACTTTCAATCTGATTTAGGTAATTTTTTTGATGATTCAAAATAAAGTAAAGAGTGATCTTTGCGAGTAAAAATTCGTATAAGTGTTACAGATTAGCAGAAAAAATTGTCAAACTAAGAGGAGAGTGCCAGTTAGAGGGTAAAAAAATGCAATTTTTTTTATTGCAGTATATGGTTTCCTGTTTTGTGCAGATTAAGAAAATATATACTTTCATATATCCAGGGAGTCTAGAAATATTTTTTTTTAATCTTAAAGAGGTTAATGTTACGCTCAGCTGTTAAACTGCAACGCCAAATATGCCTCTCACGGCTGTTTCATACATATTCACAATTGGATTCTGGCAGATTCACTTTTCTTATGTTGGTAGCAGTGAGATTGAAGTACAGGGAATAAAACATCTGTGATCTGTCTGTTCACTTCAGCTGAAGTACTCTGAGGTTATGTTTTGTTTATTACAAAGTTAGTAACTCAAAGTAAAAAGTTTTTTGTTTTGTTCCTAGTTTTATTTAGTGATGTGGTTGTGTAGTGCTTAGTGTACAATACAGAAATGCCAAGAATAAAGAAGTTCAATAAACAATATAAATTCCATGGAAACCGGTACGTTGGTAACCAAATTTCAAAGCCTAGTCCAGATGCTTGTAATGTTATTCCTAGGCCTAGTACAAGTAGTGCAAGCTGTAGTAGGCCTACTTCGAGCTCTTCAAAACATTCATCAAGTTCAAAGAAATTATCTCAATCCAAGATACCTAATGATTTTCAATATGAAGACAACAATGTAAACATAATTGTAAACATAACCCTACTGTCTTCTCTTGTGAATAGTTTCACAAAATGTAAATTTTTTGATGGTACAAACTGTTTGAGCACAAACATTGACCAAAGTTATAAGAAACTACTAACAACAACAATAGAACAACTAATGAAGACCCCCAACACGATCTTAAAGGAGAGGACTCCTGGTGTCACTTTAATAGGGCCAAAGAGCTGACAACTGATTATAACCACAAGAACTCTCTGCGAGAGCCTGTGATGTGGACCATAAAGCCAATATACATCGATCTCACAAACGACGATTTGTTGAAACGTTGTCTTCACGGCAGAACTCAAAACCCAAATGAGAGCTTCAATAGCTGCATTTGGGAAAGAGTAAGAAAAACAGGTTTTGTAGGACTTCAGACACTTAAGCTTGGTAAGTGATGCTGTGCTTTCTTTCAATGAAGGCTCAATCGCTAAGGCGAACGTTCTAGAAAGAATAGGCATAAAACCCGGGAAGTATACTCTTCAAACACTGAAAGCTATTGACAAAATCAGAATAATTAAGGCTGAAAGATAAATACAAGAGTGTTATAAGAAGAACAGAGTAAGAAGGAGGTTCCTGAAAAGAAAGATAGAAGAGAGTGAAGACCAAGACTACTGCCCAGGAGGATTTTAAGTGAAAAAAGGTTGGTTGCATTTAACATGTGTTTACCGTAACTTAAATGTTTAATACATAGGTACCATTATCTTAAAAACTAAAAGAGCTAAGGTCTTGAATTTTTTTGTGGATGTTCAGTGAAGTATGTTCCTTAAAATACACTAACTATTTATATTTTAAAGTGTTAAGATTTATTAAAAAAAATTTCCAAATATAATATATTTACAAAAATTGTAATTTTCATATTAATTTTGTTTAATAGAAAGATTAATTTGTATTAACATATTTTTAGTGTATAATGTTACTTAATATGTCAGGATAGCTGTGTAAAAGTTGCATCAAATTATCACCAATGGTTCTTTAGATTTATGTACCTAACTTAAACATTGATTCCCCATTTAAAATGCATTGCGGCGACCAAGTGGCGCTCTCCCCACTAAAATTACATATTTTATTATATATTATAATTCATTTTCAAAATATCTTCCATAATAATCACCCGCGATAAGAATATCTTTCAATTGACACCAAAATCAAAATTTCATCTCAAGAGATAAGCGAAAAATTGGGGGTCTGAACTTAACATTTTTCTAATGGGCGATAAAACCACTTTGGCCGACAGGGTAGCCGGCTCTTAAGCGGCAATTGTATAAATCCGCCTCTGTCCCACGGCAGTTGTCGACCACAGTTAATTTGTTTGTTTATTTTCAAACCAAAATATTAACAAAACATCCAAGTTCAATTGACGGGCGAATTTTGTTTCTTTTTTGTTGTGAACGGGCTACCGGCGAAACTTTTAAGTTTAAAATCATAAATGATATGTGTTATTTGAAAGTCCTTGGCGTATAGATGTGCGTTTTGGGAGTTTGGAAGACGTCCACCTTCAGGGCTCTGCCCATGGGCTTTCAAAGTTCCAATGCTAATCGAAAGGTGCGTCCACACTAGGCAAACGTTCGCGACGAACATGATCGCCAAACATAATATTGTTTGCTGAACAGGAAACAAATTGTCTCTAAACATTTATTTGGATGTTCATCGAACAAAATATGATGTTCGCTGAGAATTCAGTCTTTTACTGTCAGGGAAGATGGATGTGGGTACACGTCGGCATTTACGTGCTTGTATTGTTGTTTCTGCAGCATATCTTTTCGTTATCAGCTATCAACGACGACGCGACGTCGGTGGTGGCAGAGACAGTTATTAAGAAGGCGTTACGAATATAGTGGTCAAGACTTCAGAGCGCTTTGTATATAAAGACAAATTTTCACTAGAAACACAAAATATCGACGAGAAACGGGCTGCAAGGGCTGTGTCATTTCACAGAGCGAACATTTTGTCTGAACAAAAATGGCTCCATGAGAATGTTCGTCGATCCACACCTAAGAATTATAGAACGTTCGCCGGCGAACAACAAAATGTTCGCTGACATTGTCCGGCGAACAACAAAATGTTCGCTGACATTGTTCGGCGAACAACAAAATGTTCGCTGACATTGTCCGGCGAACAACAAAATGTTCGCTGACATTTTCCGGCAAACATTGTTCGTCCAGTGTGGACACACCTTTATAGAAGAGTATAAATAAATGTAATTGAACATTTAACCCTTTCAGACCCAGTATATTTTTTGTAAAAAAAAACAAATTATTGATATAAACTACTTCAGTTACATCCATTAAACATGTGTTGATCATTTTTTATTTTTAAATTTTCTTTAGTAATTTACAGGCATATAATACGCTGAGCCGATTTTTATAAACAGAACTTCTCCGTTATTCCTGGACCGATTTTGACGATTAAGGTGAAAAAAATTGCCCGGATTTGTAGTTGTGAAAAGTGGTTTTCAGTGTCCAATGCTGTTTTGCTGAAGGGCTCGGGCCGCCCTCAGAGTTCGTTTTTTGCCCATATAAGATTAGCATGGAGAATAATAATTTGTATTAATTGTATACAAAATTTGTGTTTTATTAAAGGCCTACTAAAATACTTCGATTCATTCCTTTTGAATAGAACATAAACTTATCGTAAATACCTGCAGAGAAAAGACTCAGCACAATTAGTGTATTACATTACAACTAACAGAACTAAAAGCGAGTATTTCAGTTAACTTATGTCTTCGAGAAAGGAGCAGAGGCCATGCAGAGGCGGGGTCTACGAAGGCTCCGTCTACTCCGGCACGGCGGCAGTGGCAGCCTGGCTGGATCTGGAGCCTGTCAGGGCAGGGTTGGTAGAGCGGGGAGGGAGCGTTGTGATTCGGGGGCCAGCCACACGCAGCGCTACCGGACTGTCTGGCGCAGCGCTCCTGGCAACGCCACGAATGAGTAGTTCAACCTTTCGCGCCACTAGAGCCGCGCCACTTGTGCCGTCTTCAAATCCACGTATTCCATGACTCGTCTACTCACGTAGTGTGTAAATTCAATGGTATAACCCATCATATAAAGCGTATCATAAAGCGTATCTTCATTAGAGAAAAGTTTTAGTTTTATAGAAGTTGCATACAGCAATATTGTACTAAATAAACATAAACGTATGCATAGTTAGATTTTTTTAACATTTCAACAAAATATTTACCTGTCTAATAATATAATATTGACTATGAATTTCTTTATTTCATTATGTTCTAAATTGATCTTCTCTTCGATTTGTTTAACCATAAACCCAGGAAAAATTCATTTTGATCTATATAACTTTCAGTAGTAATATTAGGTTTCATTTTACATTATGGATTCTATCTTTAGTTTCTCAAAAAGATTAAGGGTTTTAAAAAAAGTTAAGGGTAAGTAAAAGCAAGTTATTCTAGTGTCAGTGGTACATTTTAGACGGCTTTGTACAATCAAAGTAAACGTCCGAAATTATGTCTCCAAATTTACAATCGACGTTTCTTTCGTACACCTTTCAACACTTTTCCAGTAGATGAATAAATTGTTCATCCTTTGAATAAGAGTTATAATGTAATGCTTTTTTGTTCAAACGTTGTATCCCAAAAACCGTTAAAGCGTTTCACACCCAGGGTTGAAACCAATATCAGGCTATTCAATAAATATATTGGAAGTCCATTAATTGTCCTTATATCATTACAGGAGTTATGTAATTCAATGATCCCAAATACTGGCCTCAAAATACCATCAATCAACAATTAAAGTAATTGTAAAATGGGGCATTACTGTACCAATTGTATGATCATATCCTACCTTATCATTCTTATCATATCCTATCATATCATACCTTGTTGTAAAAAAAATCAATTTTTTATCATTAGTTTTAAACCAAGATAAATACAATAATCCATTTGTTTTCTTATTTTTTGCTACTTTCTAAAAGAATAAATATGTTTCTTTATTTTTTTACAAGCAGGTAATACAAAAATCTCCTGACAGGGTTTTTATAAACATTTTAAACACAAGATTCACTTATTTAAAATTATTTTATTTTCTGGTTTGATTATGTAATAGTTTTTTTTTTTGTTATTTCTTAAACATTTTGAAATATTTATATCTTATTAAAAGAAAAGCTCTTTTTCTTATGTTAGAATAAATTTATTAACATTTAATAATGTAATAATAACATATTTTAATATAATAGTTTAAAGTTTTGTTTAATTGAAATCCAAATTTGTATTTTCTCATAGATTTAACGGCCTAGAGCAAAATAAGCCTCTATTTTTCTTCTTAAAGGCCTTTCATATTTGCTTGGTAGGAAGATTGATTTGGCCTCCGGCTCACTGGGAGGATAAGATGAAACTTTGAGTGAAAAGTTGCCGATTTGTTCTAGCAAAAACATAACCCTCAAGTTACGGTATAAATAAACTATATTTGGTTAAAAACACAGAAATTTCATCAAAAAGTAGTGTACATGTATAGCCTTATCGTTTCTCAGAATTATGACAGGTATTTATTTAATTTCTTCAAGAATTATTTTTTAAATAACTATACAAATCGGTTAACAATAATTCTGTAACTTTTAAACCTGAACATTTAAAAATAAATATAGAATTCATATTTTCTGATAATAATAAAAGTAAATTCTGAACCAAAATACATCTCAATAATAAAATATTAAACTGGTTATTACTTTAGAAAGTTCAATAAACGTGATTTAATTATGCAAAACTATACACTTGAGTCCGTTGCAATTTTTTATTTATCTGACTTAATTCTGTTATCGTTACTTAATATACAATCAGTCCTTTACTTTCAGGTGTTTTATGGAGAGCGTTTTTGTGACATTATAGAGTAAATAATATTCCAACAGCTTCCAGGCTTTATGTCAAAGTAATTCACCCTACCCTTGATACCACAATCCAATTAAATCTATTGAACTACCGATTAAACAAGTTAGTTTAGTTAACAACATGTTTTAATTGGACTGAATACAAACACTTTTTAACATATAAATCAAACTATAATGACTTTTAGTTTAACAAAATTGAAGCCTATGTGTTTTTTTTGTATTGTTAATTGTTTTCAAATTCAGGATTTTCCTGAACCAATACTAGTTCAAATAACTTTGTTTACCTAACCAAGTCCTTCAGTTACTTATCAACAATATTTTAACAGTGATTACTACTCTCTTCGGTACTTTTTATAATAAATTCATCGATGTGACTGTGGAATATAAATTATTTTCATCTTGGCATTACTGCTGTATCCGACACTTGAAATTCGAATTATCTGCTTTATAACATTTTAATATAAAACGTACACTAACAAAAAACAATAAATTAGTTACAGAGACTAAGGGTATTAGCAATGTTAACTTGCATTACCATATGACATTTTTACGTATAAATTGCATGATTAATGAAAAATCTTGCTCTTTAGGTTCAAACAAAAGTAAAACTAAGTAACAAAACAAAACTGGAGCTTTGAGCACTACCACTTCCCAGGTCGGTTTTGGTTATGCACCATAAAAAATTTCATTTAATTTTAAATGTACATTTACGTCTGAATCCATACACGTCAAGCCATTTACTTCGATTGTTTGTGGATTTGCTGCGATAAAGTTCAACAAAGTAAAGAATAATAATCTTTTGATTTTGTTTTTCGTCTGTAGCAGAGGTCAAACAGCAAACATCTATCATTATACGATTATTAGAGTAATGACAGCTGTTAATGATACGGTTATCAGAGTAACGACGGCTGTTAATGGTCACTTGTCATGATTTGATGATTGCGCACGATTCGTCAATGTAAGTGATCAACTGGTACAGTACTGGTATTTAATATTTTGATTATCCATTCAAAATTTAATTCATTAAGAGATTATTATACTCTTTATTTCTCACTGTACATTTGTTTGGTTTGTGTAACGACTCGTTGATACATAAATAGATGTCGCACAAATAATTACTTCTTTCTAGTAAACATTTACTTATCATCACAAATGGTCATACACGATTTCTTTGTGATTTGCAAGTAGCTAAAAATAATACGTTACGTGCAGTTAGTACGTTGTGTCTTTATTATTTATATACGCCTTTCTTATTAATCAATCATCTTGGTGTTTTATCCTGTGTAAATTCATTTTCTCATCTACACTGAATAACAAAACTTTGTTCTTAGCAAATTTCTATACCATAAATTGTAAAAGAATGAATAAAGTATTACCTATTAAAAAGTTGTGTTGATTTTTACAGTTTATAACACTTGAATATTAGCATATTCGAAAGTTGTAGAACCATTTATATTTTTGTCAACGCCGATATTTTAGACCAGTTTATTGTTATATCTGATATTTCCAGAGTAGGAATTATTTTATTTCTCAATTATGTTGTTTAAGAAAATAAATCTAGAGAGTAGTTAAATATAGAGGGTAGAAGGTACTTCAAACTGGATTCAGAGAGAGAGATTTTTAAAAGGACGTTCAAATAATAATTATTAACTTTTAAAACCAACCAAGCTTCCTTTATCCATGATTCAATGCTGACGGTTAGGAAAAATTTGGTTGAGTGTTACTTGAGCCTGAAACATTAATTAAAACTTCGACAAAAGTTCTTAGGGATGAATAGATCCTAAGACAAAGGCCAATTTGCAATACTTATACCCTCTTAATTGGGAACATAGCTTAACTGCATTGATTAAATGCAATGTATTAGGGGTAAAAGTTAAATTGCAAGTTATACGTAACCCACCCACCCATATTGCATCTGTTTAACTATGTTCAAGTGAATCAAATCAGTTCTACAATATTTTTAATCGCTATTGTTATTCACTTTTCCAATAGTATGAAATAAGAGTATTTTTCTCAAATGTATTGGTTCAGTAGGTTTTTAACTTTTATAAATACATCCGTAAAAACAGTACGGCCTAAAATTCATATAACTTTAAATAATGTTTTTCACAATCATTTTTTTCCATTCCCTTTGGAAGGTTTTTCCTTGACTCCTAACACTCCTCAGAAAACGCACACTTAATGACCCTAAAATGATAGTCTGTATTCAACCCTGCTGAGATACGAAAATACCAACAAAAATATTTGGGTAGTATTTTGCAAGTAGAATAGTTGGGTTTTGCAATCCAGTGTCACAAAGAACGCTAAATATTGTAAAATATTTCGCATCGCTCAAACCTGTCTGGTCTGAAACAATAAACCCTAAAGGACAATCGCTATTGAAAACAAACCCTGTCACATTTCAATATTTGCTGGGAGAGCGAACCTACACCGATATGGAGTAGCATACATATTTACAAAATGTATTCACAGACATTGGACCCTCGATTGCAGAATACAAATACGAATATAATATTTTATTCGAAAATAGAATAAGTAAAGTAGCATTTGCAATAAATACTACTCTGGTTCTGAGATCAGTCATAGTCAATGATAGTATTTGCAAATATTTAGCATTATCGATGTTTCTTTTTACTTCGATAACATATTAAACAAATAGAACTTAGGAAAATAGTAATACCCTTATGCGATCGTTTGTAGAATGAGAATTAAATATACTTCCAGGTTTTTCTTTTACATTTCAACTTCTTCAAGAATGTTCTCTGTGACTAAAAATAAGTTTTCGCGTAGCACGAATCGTACATCATATAATCATAGCAAATAAGAGTCAACCTGTTACATTGTAACGGATGAAAAACTGTTTGCATCTTCATTTATAATCAACGTACGAATGTATGTCTATGTTCCATTTATTGAGCCAATTAAACGTTGGTCATTTGAGCGTGGTAAGTGGGCTACTGTAAAGCTAGTTCATAACATTTATCAAACCAGCTACATTTTCATGGGCTACTATACATTGTTGGTAAGGAACCTCTATTAAATTTGCTAACATTCTGGGCACACACATTTGATCCGGTTAGCTGTCCACGTATTGATGTAGCTTCTACTCATAGAAATAGCTAGGGGTGCGCCTGCTGAACTGACTGATAAGTTGAGCTGATTTATAAGGAGTACCTTAGTACTTCTATTCCACAATCCGGACGTAGTTGCTCAGAGGAAGCGCTGGCCTCTCAAGTCAGCCGTATTAAAGCGTAGGTTCGATCCCGGCTGACTGTAGTGATACTTGTTCAAGAGCCGTCACCACTGGCTTGCCCTTGTAACTATTTCCTTTACCGTCACCTCGCTGTCTTTAGATCGCCGCACAGTTCTATTTCCCTGTGGCGACGGGCAGTTGAGGTTAAACAAAATCGATTGTAATGAAGATTGTGCTTATAATTCGGCTAGGTGAATGAACGTGAATGATTGATTGTGCCGACTAGGTGAACAGCGAGAATTGCCATCTGTATAAGCCTATTGCCCAAAGTCCCCAACTTGTTATCAAATTCGTGTTTTACACAGGAAGGAACGGGCAGAATGTTCAGATTGCTTGCTCACTTGTCAATCAAGCAAACGTTCAAAGCTGAAAACAAATTGGAGTCTTCTCCTGCATCTGCGGCCGATTTGTTCACTGTAATATTTGCCCGCGCCTGATTTTTCTGGTCCTGCTTTATGTTCAACTGCTAATCCAAAAAAGAAACAAACAGTGTTTGTGTAAAGAATACTTTTTTATTAAAGCTGTTATTTTTTTCCTAGCATAAAATCTTACTAAACTAGTTAATTTTAAGACAATATATAATTAACTAAAGCTTGAACGGAGTAAAATGTTCTCGTTAGTTACGAAAGAGCAACAAGTGTGAAATATGACAATTTATAGAATTAAAACCTTTTGTTAAAATATTTAAAGTAGATATTTTGTAAATAGTACCAAAAGTGGTATTTTTCCAGTAGCAATCGTGTTTTCCGTGTAAGGCAATAACCGAGAGTTTAGTCAGCTGCTTAGACATATGTTTCGCTACTCTTCAGCAGTGTGTTAACTCCTCATGTGATCACTGGCTAAACCTCCAAATGGCACGGTAGTGTAACTTTGGCCACAGGACACTCGCACCCCTGGAGAATTACATTATAAGCTAAACTGTGTAGGTGTGCTTAGTGATACAATATATTAAAGCTGACTTTTGTGCGTTTGCCAGGCTCTCAAGCTCTCAGAGGTACGTAGCTCAATTTGCCACAAATTAAAGGAGAGAATGAGCAGATATTTGGAACAACTGTCAACCAGCCGTGTGGCGCCGTATAGTGGCCGGTAGGCAATGTGAGTGGTATAGCTATATTGCGTCTCCCGGCTAGCAGGCGTTTTCAAGACCAGCTACAATGATTAATTGTTCAGATACTTTTATTTTGATGAATCATGATAAAAATATTTATTACTTTCATTGTATGTTCAATCTTCTTCTTAATCTATAATACCATTTCTAATTGTTATCAACATTTAAGGTGATTTTTTTTAAACAGAACGCACCTCTTATTTCTAAAACGTATTGAGGTGAACAAATAAAAAAAATAACGGTTTCGACCAGTAGTTTTGCAAATTGGTTTACAATTTGTATACCTCCACTTTTAAGGGCACAAGCCACCCTTAAAAACCCAGGGTGTAAACCCAGTGTAATTTACTTGTCAAACCTAACATTGTTCTGTGATCGCAAGTAAAGCTGCGGTGGGCAACTAGTTTTTATTCTTCTGTAATTTAATTCCTTTGGATTGGCAAACACAAGCACTATTACAGTTCAAATTCATTTCAATATATTAGTAAATTTTAAAAGTAATTATTTATAAAAACACACAATAATTATTACAGGGTCGGCCAGTGTTCTGAAATGAATTCACTTTCAAAACAAAGAGTAATTTTCAAGCAGGTATTAAACAACAAAGGCCTTAAATGGCCAAAAAGATTTGTGTGAAAGACAATTTTTAATTGGGGTTATTGTTGGTTGAAGCTTTTGTTTCTGGGAATATTCATCCGAGGAAACTTTTGTTGAGTTTTAATTACTTTTTCAGGAGAAATAACTCTGAACATTTTTCCCCCTACTAAACCGACCTTCAAAACTAAATTTCTAGGTACAATGGGATCAACCTCATAGGAATGAAGTAGTTTCAAATATAGTTTAAACATGGTTAAAAGGTACGGAAGGCGGTTTTACAATAAGACTGTATTTTTACTGCAGTTCATATTCTATCTGATGGACAAATTTCTATCAATTCCAACCACTTCTCTCGAGGGTCTATAATTTGGTTTAATCCCTTTTCGTCTTTTTTAACAATGGCCATGTTTCACTCATACAGGGTGAGTTTTAAATGCCCCCTCTCATTGTTTTTCCCCTTCATATACACTGCACTCTAAAGTAAATTGGGCTTCAACGGGATGGTCACAACGTCTACAAAATAAAATAGCCCCCTTTAAAGTCAATTCAAAGCCCATCCTATTTGACTATTCTTGATTGCGAATCCTTTGAATGTGACCTCAATGAATATATGGATCAATGATCAGTTGTTATTTGTAATGTAAAATAATGTCATAATTTCACTTTCGGAAGATAAACTGTAAACTGCTATATCGAGGAGCATTGTATTGGGTGTTTATTTTAGATAACTATCTACAGCTAACAAAAAATATAATTTTAGCTTCAATCAAGTAAAAATGTATTCTTAACAGTTTTGGTTATGAAGTAAAATGTCTTTGAAGTGATAAACTCCAGATAGGCCTACTAAAAAAGGTGATAAACTAAAGGTGCATTTTCTCAGGATCCTTTTGTCAATGTTTCTTCCTAAAGAAATTTAATGGGGTGAACTCGCATATTCTACAGCGTTTATTCAGAACGTTGGCTGACTTAAAAACTCACCAATTTATTTCTTATCTTCGTTCTTATCTATTTATAGAATTCTATGTTATTCTAAACTTCGTTTTCATTTTCGTAAGGCACGCGTTTTCTTTACCGTAATAATATTATAGTAGGTGGGATTTTTTTATGCCACAATTGCAACAAAATAACTTATATTTTGACCCACGCTATAACATTAGTAGCCTCCATCATTGATCAAAATTGATTGCCCTCATATGTTTAAGTACAGTGACAATTTAAATATATTTATAAGTATTGTAAGACTTAATTAATTACATACCTTATGATTATAACAACTACTGATCCGATAATTTCAAGTTGTTAAGCAAATAATAAAATATTTTCACTACATTATAGAGTTACAGCATAAAACTTTACTATTTTGGTTTTCAGGTAAAAACGCAAAAAGAATGGCTACATTAGTTGAAGTCACTCCATTTTCCGTCAGTGTTTGTGTATGATATTGGTTTTCAATTAACCAATTACCTTGGAACCGCTGAAGATCTTGCCTTAAAACCTTCTAGATGTACGACTCCTAGTAAGTCCTATAAGTTATAGCATTTCAAATTGATAACGTTTAGAAATAGCACCCTTTTATAGCTAGGATATTCATTGTTGCGGATTAGGAAACCCCAGCATAGCTCCTAGCTACACCTTCTACAAGCGGGAATATTGCGCAGGTTACCGGAAGGATAAGATATAGCAGGAAAGGAAAGGGTGGGATGGGACGGCAGCCAAATCGACCCTTCAGAGATCCAACACCCTCGCCTTTGTGACAGCTGGGATGAGGCTCTCAAACAGGGGACCCGCATTCTGGCCTCTAACCGGTCAACTCAACTGACTTCGTATCCAAGTACAACAGCCAGGGACCATCTATTCTCAGGTTGGCATCAGGTTGGGGACCAAAACCCGGAGATTCTGTTCCTAGCCACTGCAGTTGGAGGGACCAAATGTGAAATGGAAGTTTGTCATAATGGACAGCCAAAAGACTTACCGTATGTAATGACAACTTCATTGTTGTACCCAATTTCAACCTCAAAACTGGTATAGACCAGTTTTAAGGTATTCTTGGGACTATTAATAACCTTCAATTATTTATACTCGCAAACTTTGTTAAAGAACTGTGGAAATTGGACCACAATTAACTGCGAAGTTAAAATCTGTCAAAACAAATTCATGTCCCTTTCATCCATTTATAGAAATTACAATTACATCTTCATAATATTTACGAATTATACCTTTCCAACTAAATGTTACAGCTTTAAGTATGTTATCAAATGTTATAATAATTAATTTATTATATTGCAATATCATATTGTATGCATTAGTTCTGTCGTCAAAGCCTAAAATTGTTCCTAAGATATGACTTAATTCGGAACACATTAATACATTTGCTCAGGCTAAAAACGGAGCAAGGCAGAGCTCATGTCAATTTTATATTTTACCCGTTTACGGAGAGCGGCACAGTGAATTTTGGCTCGGATCAGTCATTACAGGACTCCCCGCATATCATCAGTTGGTCATTATTGATCGGGCTCAAACCCAATCACTTAATTTGCAACTGCAGCACGGCAACGGGTGACTCATTAGGCCAGTGCGATGACAGCTCAGCCGTTAATTACCTAATTGCACTGATTCGCAGTATAATTTGTACAAGTTAGAAAAAATCAAATTAATCTTAAATTAAAAGGATGTAGTTTAGCTTTTTAGAAACTTTAGTTGACCGAGACGGAAGAAACCTTCAAGTACACAAAGTCGAGTATGCAATTAAAGTTGCATCAGTCTGCAGTAGTGCGTTGTTTATTAGTTCCTTTTTTTTAATATCCGTCTCAAAACTTTAAAATTATTACTGGGAAAATTATTTTCCTTATCTTACAAAAAAGTTAAAGTGCTCATTAGTTAATGATAATTATGTATTATTAGCTTAAACTAGATCAAAATCATACTTTGGGAAATATGCTAGGAAAATGAGCTTTATTTTTCACTAAACCGAATACTTTATTTGTTATTAGAACATGATTAGAACTGTTATTCATGTTTAAAACAAATGGTTAATAGTTTTATAAGGTTGTTATCACACTACATTGAGCACATAGTTTATACAAAATTATGTTATAACTTTTATAATTGAAATTAATGTCGAGTACACTTTTATATTTTGATGTTTATAATGTGATCCATAAAGTAGTTTTAGAAGTGATTTTGCAGTAGAAATGCTACAAACTATTGAAACCCACGTCCAAATATTTTCTCCCTACCGTGTGGAATATTGAACTGTGTGTGTATTCATTTATCTGCATATAATAAATATTCGCCTTTATGTATAAAATGTTGAAAATTGATTAAAAATAATTTGATTGAATTAAATAACTGGAGATTCTTCAGATTAGCCATTCAGATTGGGCTTAATTTTCACGTTTCCAGATACTGGTAAGTGTGGAAGGCAACTTAGAATGCGCCATTAGGTTTAACTTTTTCCATTGTTATTCGTAGATTCGGCGCCGCGCCGTGAGTTCTTACCTTATTATGCAGATTGAAGCTTTTTCCTATTCTTAAAAATGAATACACCACAATGTATATGGATTTTTTTTATTTAATTCAGTTAAAAAACAACAAAAGTGACTGTTTAAAATCATACTGATTTCATAAGTTTGAATTTCTATTTCCTTTGATTCGTTATCTATAAGCTGGTTTTTCATGTTGCAATGTCCAGAAAATCCGCAAAACAACATCCCAGGTTAGTCCGAAGAGTAAATGATGTTTTTTAGTAGGTCAACTATGTCTGGTAAGAGTCCCACTCACACTACCGCTTGTGTATCTAAAGCATTTTTACGCTTTTCCTAAAAAATAAATAAATACATGTGGTTACATTAAGGTTATTGCATTCATAGTAACTAATTAATTTATGAATATGATTTTCACATTCGCTGAAAAGAGCAAATTGTTGGAGAAGTGATTAAGGTGGTCTGATTGACTCCCCACTCTAATTAAATATTTATAAATATGAAATTTTAAGGATTATTTGTAGACAGTGAGAAAAACACAATTTTTGGCAGGTCATATATTTGTAGATATTACCTCTGAATTCTAAGTTGGATTTTGAAAAATATCCTGTACTAATTTACAACTCTCTGAAGCATAAGGTTCCACTTATTCTTTACTGCTCGAATTTCAACGTTGGCCTGTGGGATTGGTTACCATACCTAACGTAGTTATCCACTAGAAAAAAACACTCTACTATTACAGACTCTAACCTGGGAACTGTTTTTTGTAACATTGCATCAGGCTAGACCTACTTTAGGCTTACCCCTCAGGGCTCGCTCCTTTCTGGCCGACAAAGACTTGTTTTAATACTTAGCCCGAGTCCCGGTCACGGTCTCTGTGTTTTTTGTTTTTGTGTTTTTGTACATATGATGTTTTGGACTAGCCCTAATTGCTCTTGCCATCCATAAACCGTGTCCACTGACAGCACACCGAACTGCGTTGGGGCCTGATCCTGCGGGTAGTGGAAGAACGTGTGTAGTGAATGTCCAGGAAATATTAGACAGAGTTAGAAAGAACGAACTAACTAACACCATTTAGCAGCCACAATAAATGTTGGACAGATAGTTAAATATTATCACCAACAATTAAACAATTTCAAGATAAGAATTAACAATCTAATCCTTGAATTCATAGTCGAACTTTTTAGCTTAAAAGCGTTCATCTACAAGCCAACAATCATAACTGATTATACCCATTAGGGGGGAGGGAAATAAACGTGTGTTTGCAATAATTCATTAAACAGGGTTTAAAGTAATTATCTTTGGATAAAGATATAGCATCTTTAATACTTACCAGAATTAATACATACAAATTTAAACTAATAGTAACTTGAATGTTAACCATTTTACTTTCCACTATTATTTTCTTATGTAAAGAGGGATATATTACAACAACAAATGAACGTCATATTTTCCACCGCCTCCATCAGTGAGGAGACATCAGCGCCGCTCGTAAACGGGATGATGATTACACGGTGCGAGTACAGCCACAGCTCTAGCTGATATAACATTACTTATTAGGTTGGCATGAAAGAGTAAGGTATTGTAAGCAAAACTTGGTCTCTGGATTGTGGAAATTGTTCTTGGTTTAGGACCAAGTATATAAGTATGAAGTGATCTTTTTATCGTTTTGCAGTTTCTTTCAATAGATATATTACAATTAATCGTTGGAAAACCAATTTATGTAAATAATCTTCGAAGTTCCTTAATTTGATTTTTATGTTATATTTAATGTGAAATTGACTGATGTTATTTATGATTTATGTATTACTGCAGATTACACATTTGGTTGTTCTCCAAATATCTTGAAAGAGAATACTTATTTTGTATCCATGCATTTCCATGCATTAGTAAATTTAAAAAATAATTTAATCTTTTATTGATTTTTATTTCAACGACAGAGCTTCTTACATGACAGATAATAGATAAATATTTAAAACATCACTTGCCGTGTACTATGTATCTCACTTAGTAACAATGCATAGTATTTGTTAAATTATTTATTATTACTGTTTTCAAGAAACCACTGTTAATAACCGTGGGTTACCATGTGTAAGTGCTACTTTGACATTTCACTCCTTATTTATTCACAGGTTTTATGATTTTTTTGTTTTAATTTGAAACCCTATAAGCTCAATGTAAATATTTCTAACTTTCAAATGAGTTTGTTAACAAAATATGTATTTTCCTGGAGTAGAGATTTTTGTCCTTGGGCTTTGTAGGTCCAAATTCCCCTAATTCCAAAGTTTAAGAAAAATTCTTCCGCTGAATTCCGAGATAAATTTTGCAAAAAAAAACTGGCAGATATTGCTCTTATTAGATTATAGGATTACACGTTATCACTCGTTGATACTTAATTTGTTGATCTATACACACAAGGGTAATTTCAAGTCAAATCATCCACAGAAAATTTGTTTGCACCCCACCCCTTCAGATTTACTTGCATTTTTTTAATTTGACTAAATTTGCTTCAGTTTATTTTTTATAATTATTTTAAGTTTGGTGCGTTTCTAGCTGATTTGTTATTTGCGACTCAAGGTGAAAGAGACACTTTTCAGTAAACATTTTGATGTAAAGCTACTTTTTAATATTAAGCCATAAAATTCATAGTTGTTACTTGTAATTTCGCCAGGACCCTGAAAATCAGGTTTAAATTAATATTCTACCCATATTAAATTATCTTTTCATTCTTCAAAGTTTTCGCTCCTGAATTATTTTTCTCTGTGCAGTGATTTCCATAAATGCTCATAACTTTTTTCTGGCTGATTCTGTGAGGCTGAAAAGGGTCTCAATTGAGATAAGATGAAAAGTAATATAATAACGTAAAATAAAATTCTTGGATATTTGATGTTATCATCATATAAAAAAATAAAGAAATTGTAATTTTTTCCAAAATGTGGCATGTAGGCAGTAAATTGTTATATATACACCATAGTTTGAATACTTATATTTTTTTATTAGTTAAAAGAAATATAAAGCTTTCTCATTGTTATAGATAAGCAGAGCTAAACATTTTATTTTTATTTTATTTTTGGTACCGTACTATTTATAGTGTAAGAAAACGGTTTGACCCAAAAATAAAAACTAAAAAATTAACACAACCTAGGACATTGGTCCAGATGTCGAGATGTTGTCCCTACCTTCCTGTTTAACGTTCTAAAGCCCCTCACAGTGAAGCTCTGCTACGGCCGCCATCTTAGCCATCTTTAGATTCACGTTAGAAAGTTGTGAGATTTGAACTCGTTTACATTCGTTTTTGAGCATCCTGTATAATATATTTTCCATATGGATTTAGTTCAGATAACTGTGTTTGATATCTTTAGGCTAAACCGTTCTCCCGTTATATATGCTTGACGTGTGGTCTGACTCATTCTGTATATATTTATAACTTTAAATCATTGATAACTCGAAAACTTTAAGGTTAAGAACAAAAGCAATAATATTTGTCGGTAGCATTTCTCTCTATCATCAATAATAAAAGAGTTATAAGCAAGAAAGTGAAAATTGGACAATATTTTCCAAGATGGTAATTGGTTAATTTTGTAGCTGAACACGTAGTTCAGACTTGCACCGTCTGGTAGCGCCACTGTTCCGAAAATTCAGCCATTTAGTGTATTTACGTGATGCCCTTTCTTAAAATTCTGATACGTAGTGGCAAATCTGTGTAAAAATACCTTTATTTTGATACCTCAAATGTTAAAATCTGTCCAGCCGTTATCGAGTTATGACTGTGAAGACAAAACCCATAGTGTATATATAGGATCAAAAATAAACGGAATCAAATAATATCAGTAATATTTGTACACGATGAAATAAATACATTACTTTGTTTAAAATTCATTGTTGGTGATCTCTTAAACAACAAATGCATTACATTTTATAGTTTAACTAAGTAAAGACCGCTGACAATATTACAACTAAAATGTATTTTAATATACCGCATATGCTGTTGTAGTGGGCATCCTTAAGCAGTACTAATTAAATGTTATATGCACTCCTCAGGACTTCATATTGATGGCTGACTAATTTACACACTGTCAGTCAAATTTACATTTAATCTTATAAGGTGACTAGGGTTGGTATTAATGTGTGATTATATAATATGTTCTATTTAATTGTTTTGTTTTTATAATATTTGTATCTGTATAAACATACATTTTTTAAATTAATCTTTGTGGTTTTCTTAATATATTCTTAACCATGGTAGTTTTTTTTTCAAGATCTGTATAAGGTAAAATATTATTGATTTGTTCACAACGGTTTGATTTTTTTTAATCTGCAAGTAAAACTTATTTATATTACCTTTTTTATAAAACTTGTTTGTATCAGTCAGTTAACTGAGTAGTAATTGAAAACCTAAAGGCAACGTTAAATATTGTTTTACTAGGCAGTTTAATCAGTTAGCATAAACTTAACTGATTCCAGATTAATTGGTACTAGTAAACCGGTTGCTCGAAATCAAGCAATTGAATGAAATCCTTATAAATAATGTGTTACCGTACCAAAGCCAAAATGGCTTGCTGATTAACCGTGTTTACTCTATCCAGCTGATTGCTTAAAACTTAAAGTTATTTCCCAATGTTAAGCTTATGGAAAAAACTCAACTTTAAGGGGCCCCAGGGCCTCACTCACAAATGATTTATCTATAAAAAAAGTTTCCAGCACAACTTCAGGTTAAGCTCTTTCCAATGACACCAAAAACATGAAAATCGGTTCAGTAGTTTAGGAGGAGTGATTGTCACAAAAAACTTACTCGCCTATTAATTAAGTATAGATGTACAATTTTCAAATTATATAATAGAGTAATAACACAATAATCATTACCTTGCTGCTTTAGATGATAAACAAATCGTTTTGCACTGCCGCATCCTCAACATCACTCAAGCCAGCCGACAGACCACAGAGCCGGAACTGTAACTTATTCTGGCAAAGTTACTCACCAGTTGACAGTGACTTGTGGTGAAGCTTGAGTTTAACAGCTTGTCAAGTGGATACTTACTAAGTTGGGGGTGTAAAGTTTGCTAGATATTTTTCCAAAACTATTCTATCAAGGTTATGGTATTGTTAGAGTACCTCCAAGTAACATTAGCATTATACCATTACAAGAGTGGGTTAAAGCATTATTTGTGGGGGGTTATTTCAAAAATCAGTTTATTACACTAAATATGAATACAAAATCTATTTATGTATCTTCTTTGGAACAAACTTACTTTATTTTGAATGTTTATCCTATAAATCTCTTTGTCCTAGCGTCAATGGTAAAAAATTGTTTGTTATTGGTTAAAAATCATAAATATCTCATGTCCAACTGAGTCAACTTCCTCAGCCAAATAATAGCTAATCAACCGCTCTGTGGACACCTGGCAACCTTTCCAAGAAAGACCCGGTGGGCAGTAGTTCACTATGTGGTTCACTGTCCAGTGTTCAGCCCCACAATTACAGGATTGGTCTAAGACCTGAACCTACTTGGATTTACAGAAATTGCATCGGTTCTAAACCCATTTAGTTGGTCCTCTTCTTTCATAGAAGCTTCTTGCTACCTACTGAACCAGGTGGCTAGAGAGGTTTTGTCCATTGACATTCCCGTGGATTTTTCACCATCTGTGATATCCCAAATAAGGCTGCTATTGTTTTTAAGCTCTGTGTGGAAAATAAATTCTTTCATCTCGTAACCACATTTGAGATGGGCTGGATCACAAACAGGAGATGAATTTTAATAGTGTGTGTTGGTTTATCTAGTATAAATTGGAAATGGTATACATAATGTTTATTGTACTTTTTTTTAATGCCTGATTCAGCATATTGAGTATACATTACCTGATTTTATGCATTAAAATACCTCTGGGTAAATCAGGACAAGTTGTTTATTCAGTAAACGTAAAGCACTTAATCTAGAGAGTCTTTGCTGACCGGACCTTCTTAGTAATTGGATTTTGGTGTTCAAACTTCCTACGGTTAAAGTGAAATATTGCAGCAGAACGACACATAATTTATAAATCGACTTGTTAACAATCAATATCAAAGATAAAGTCCAAAAATATATAATTTATGAACATGTCTATCGATGTTTAAATTATAAAACCCTCAAGGAATAAAATAGTAATATTGTAGTTTTGGAATTGAGTTTAGGGAGAAATAGAAGTTGTAATGAATTTAAATTTAATTTACAACTTCTGCCAAACTAACTGGGTTAGCGTTTGTTAAAACGTTTTCAAAGTTGTAATACTTTGGCAGTGCAGACAACACCACTGTAAGCAAAGTACTAAGAATGTTATTGTAGTTTACTTCAGTTTTTATTTTTTTTTAACTATGGCCATAGAACGATAAATGTTGGTAACTCAAAATTATGTTATTCTGTTAAACTCCTTTGAAATTAAAAACACTTGCTAACCATTGTATTCTACCTCTTATGTTTTATGGTTTCCAATACTTTACCATTTGTAATTATTAGAAGACCATAATAAAATTATATTTTTTTGGTAAACTATTCCCTGCCCCGGGAAAAAGAATAAACATCTCAAAAAATATTTGTTGCATTTTACATTGCTATCAACATCAACATAATCTGATCTGTACCACTGTTAACTACAATTCAATGATATTTTTACTCCGATTTTATTTTTCTATTAAGTTTTCTTACATTTTGAAGGATCAAGACTAGAACTGTAAATTAGGGTTATAATTTTAATATAATTTTACCTCAGTCAAGTGAAGATTAAATATTTAAAAGGTTAGGATTTGAAACTTCTTTACAAGTAGTATTCACTTGTTAAAAACTTATTTTAACTTGTAATTGATAAAGAAATAATTAATTTAAAGAATAAGTTATTACTAATGGCTTGTAGCATTGTTCTACTCTGTGTCTTGGCTGGTTTTGTTTATTGTTTACATTGTGAAGAAAATAAATCAATTTGAAAGTATGGACACACGTCAAATAAAGATGTGAAACAAATCAGGCGTTTTGCAGTCTCCTAGTTTTTCTTACAGGGACAATTTGTTCTTATTTATTAAAGACATACAATTATTCAAAAGTACAGCTATTTTCCCAGGTGCCTAGCAACCTGTGAATTTAATCGAAGCCGTCACCTAACATACCACAATCTACCAAACGTCCACATTTTCTCTTTATAGTTTTTCTCTGCTCTTTAGTTTTATTAGCATGAGTCTGCAGAGGCGGCTTCACAGGTGGGGAGGGCATGGAGGCTAAGCAATACAATACAGTTACATTACAGTAATATAGTGGGGTCTTAGGCCAAGGTATTAGAGACATTTTTTTCAGGAAAGTGGAAGCTATACTAAATTAAATACTGACAAATATATGTTCGGAAATAGATTTTCTGAAATGAATAATCTAAAAAAAAAAATATATACCCCGACGCAGCAAACCTGCATACTCAGCGAATTTCCAATGAATATATAACATAACACATTAAAACACTTAACAGGATTAATAATAAATATATTCACAAACAAGCAATATTTAAAAATTAATTATTCTCCATAAGAATAACATTGGGTATGAGTACGCAGGTTTCCTGCAACAAGGCACAAAAAATAATGGGTTTTTATGCAGATATCAATAGAACTCATCTTAATGAAGTCACATACCAAGTTTCATCCATATACATTCATAAATAAGCGATATGTAACATTTTAAGTATTTTCCATAAGAATAACATGGGGACCAAGTACCTAGGTTTGCTGCTACAGGAACCATAGGCGAAAAATTGTTTTTTTATGCAAACAGCAACAAACCACAACCAGATGAAGCCATATACCAAATTTTGTCAGTTTATGTTCATAAATAAGCGAGATATACAATTTTTCTTTTTCTCCATAAGAATAACATTAGACAACGTACTGTGTTTAGCACTTTCAATATCTCGGTAACCAATTGACGTAGAGCAATGATCAAAATACTAAATTGTTTGTTTTTTAAGCTGATTTAAATGGTATTAATTAAAATTTGATTTAAATAAAATTTACATGTGAAAAACCCAAAAAACACATTTTTGGGGAACAAAACCCCCCAAAAACCCCCCTTCGGATGGTGTGATTCATCTGGTTTTCGAACTCGTTCAAATAAATGGTACTTTACACATTTGTACCAAATTTCATTAAGATCGGACCTTTTTTACGAGAGTTATTGTGCTTACGGACACGTATATATATATATATATATATATATATATACATATATAAAAATTTGAATGAATGGTGTTTTTGGCATCTGGGGACCTCAAAATGAAAAGTTATCATAGTCTCGGGCTTAAGTCTTACCATGAGACCTACGGTAATAGCTTCTTCCCTATAGGGGAAATTCGCTAAAAAACAAGTAGATTAACTAATATGGTATAAAACATTCCATTTTAATTCTGAGTGATCTCAATTTTTATAATTATTTATTGTGATGTATCAATTAGATTATCTTTTAATTAAAACTCATTGAAATACCGAGAAAGAACCCTCTCAGATTAGTCGTTAGAAAGTCGCGGACACAAAGTTTCCGCTCAGCCTTTCTCTTAAGTCTTCATCAAAGTGACTTGTTGCAATAATTTATTTATATATTTAATTTTATTAATATCACATCAGGGCATACATTTTTAAGTTTATATAAATAAGTATAAAATACGAGTAAAATCCATTATGGCTAAAATTTACAATAATTTTTAAATACTTATGAAAATGTACCTAAAGAACTACCAATAAAAAACCTACAGAGTTGTTACTTCTAGGATCGATGACAGAAAAGGTGGACCTACGTACAAAAAATAAAAATAAAACTTATTTTGTGTATTTGAAACTAGCTGTTATGGAAGACTAATAACAAATTTTTGGATCATCGATTGAATAGATTATACATTAACAGCAGCTATATAATATGGGTCGAAGCATTCAAAATCACAGAGACTACACCTGATTATTATTAGTTATTAGCAATCTCACTGAATTTATCATATCCCTCCTTATTAATATTGTACAGTATTGAAAGCTCGGATCCATTTGTTATATCCGTTATTCATAAAGTAATTGGTTAAGTTTTTTTTCTCTCAGATGTTATCATCCGTTTTAATAACAGATGTTTTGTTATATTTTTTTACAACTGAATTAACCTTTTGTTGGGTACAAACTTGCTTGGATTTTATCAACAGGAAAACTAATATTATAAAAAGCCATGAAACTCATAGTGTTCATGTCGTTTAGTATGTATAGAATAAAGATGTTTTAGACAACAAATAAAACTCAAATAGTGTTTTAACCCATTGTTGGAAAGGTGTAGTGCTACTTGATTTGATAATAGCTATAGCATTAATTTGAGTCTTGGCAATACATTTAGCAAACTTTACACCCCAAACTTATTAAACATAGCCACTTGACAAGCTTTTAATGCCAAGTTCCACCACAAGTCACTGTCAACTGTAGAGTAACTTTGTCGTGACAAGTTGCAGTTCCGGCTCTGTGGTCTGCCAGTTGGCTTTAGTGATGCTGAGGATGCGGCAGTGCAAAACAATTTGTTTACCATCTAAAGCGGCAAGGGAATGATTAGTTTATTATTCTTACATTTTAGGATGGAACATGATACCTAATCATATAATTAACATCAATTTAAAATAGACTAACCAGTGTCCCGTTCACCCCACGAGATCTTGCAGGTATTGAGTCTGATGTTCTGACAACTATACATTGTAATCAGCTGACTAACCAAATAAAATAACTTCATAAGATTAACATTGGAACTTTGTAAGAATAATAATAATAATAATAGTTATCCGTGACAATGTTTAACAATGTGTTGGAATTTACAAAACAAAATATTAAATTTATGGGGAAATCTTTAAACCAGGTAAGGTAGGCCTGAGTCCCAGAGATGGGTGTTTTTAAAAACTCAAAAAGGCACATCTAGAGAGTAAAAGCTTTCTCACTGATACCAAACATATGCGAGCAAATAATTAGCCTAAAATCACCCAACAAAGTCAAGAAATTGTTTTAACCTTTTGCAATCGGAAGGCCAGCAGGAGTGGCCACAACGCAGTCGGCAGCCAGTCGGAATTCTTTCCGTATAACTTGGTTCTGACGGTTGGACGGCCAGCTGTACTGGCTACGTCCCACTCCGCGTCACCTCGGCATTCATCATGGCAGCTCACTCCCGGCAGCTCGGAATTGTTTTCACAGATCATTTAGTTCAACAATTCCTCACTAAGTTGCAGCACTCTACAGGCATCATACCACAGTGGGAATATTACAAATGAAAACATTGTTGTCAGCCAGTCCTGCTGGATGCCCGAGCCATTCATTGCATTTCATGTTGGCCAGCACTGCTGGCCGTCCAATCGCAAAGGACAACTGCTGAGGAAAAAATCCGACTTCTGCGCGCTAATGGCGGCAGCCAATAGAGCTGGCCGCGCGATTGCTGAGGAATAGCGGCAAATATCCATTCCGATGGCAAAGGGTTAATAATATATAATATGTAATAGTGTGCTAAATTATAAAACTATAATTAATAATATTCTGCTATTAGTTGATATAATAGCATTTTACAGTTTTACATTCACTAGTTGCAGTGATAAAATGTAAACTGGTGGGTAGAAACTAAGTTAGCTGGCAATTAATTTTGTCATAATCATGCTATTCAATTAACTAGTAGATACAACAATTTAATTTTAGCATTTAATAGTACTTCCAAGTTTTATAAAATATAAACAGTTTTGAACAGTAAGAAAAAATGTGGTCATCTATCACAAACGAAAAATCTGATATGGTCTAAAAAATATTAAAAAAACAAAGATTCTGATTTTAGTGACTGTTGTTACAGTTCTCTGTTTCTCTGTGATTTTTACAGCTTTACCTGGGTTTTCACACACTTTTTTTTGTTCTAGATTTTCTTTCCACCTGAAGACAGGATCAGATTCCAGATCTCGAAACGATGGAAAATGTCCGTAATAACAAAACAAAGATGTTAATAAAATATCAAAAATTACTTTATTATCCCATTTTTTAAACTGCCTTATTGGATTACTTGTACATTATCCTGATAAAAATAGCTAAAAATATATACACGGCACTGCATTTTTGAACATTTACCCACATTTACCGCATTTGGAAAACTATTGACACTCCTTGATGAAGATTAAACTGCAGTTTTAAAGTAAAATATGCATTTAAGGTGAGGATATCATATTAGCGAGGATATGAAGGTTTATGAGTTCATATATGATGGATATGATGGTTTATAATGGTGAGTTAGCCAAGCAAATGTTACCCGTTATAACTGGGTACACAGATTCTATTGTTGCTGGAGGATGAAGCCCTGAGGCGTGCATATAGCAATTAATTAGCACTGCTTAACACATTCAATGCGGTTTAGATGATCTAAGGTTCACCCAGGAGCTGAAAATTGCTATTCACTAAAAACATAGGTAATACATGTAGAAACAATGTTTGAGTGTTAAAAAAAATTCAGGTGGTCCTTACCTATAATTGGTGCCGATATATTTTTGGACCTCATGAGGTCCATCCGCAGTTTTGGCTCAGCGCAATAGTAGTAGGTGCCTGCCACGACGCAACATGCACCTCAACCCCATGCGACTAAAGCACACTATTCACCGGAATGCACTATTATTTCCTTCTAGAAACATAAACAAACAAAAACAGAGTGCGGTAAGAGTCAGAGTGTTGGTAAACAATTTTACAGAAGCGCCGTGGAAGCGCCCCCCCCTCAGCACCATCGAGGGGCGGGAACCGGAAACTGACCTTAGTGCGAGTATTGTAAGGGAATAGACAAACTCGAGACAAAGTTTCATTCATCCATCTGCAGTGGCTGAGACACAGTATTCCTTTGAAAACAACATTAGACTTTAGATCTCATGAGGTCCAACCGATCAACTGGCTAGGCCAGCTTGGACCTCATAAGGTCCACCCGCACTGAATGTGTTAACTAAAATAAAAGATTCTTATTTTAGTTTTAATTTGTTGACTGTTATTACAGTTCTCTGTTTCTCTGTGATTTTTACAGCTTTACCTGGGTTTTCACACACTTTTGTTTTGTTCTAGATTTTCTTTCCACCTGAAGACGGGATCAGATTCAAGATCCCGAAACGATGGAAAATGTCCGCAATAACAAACAAAGATGTTAATAAAATATCGAAAAATTACTTTTATTATCTCATTTTTTTAACTGCCTTATTGGATTACTTTAAATTATCCTGATAAAAATAGCTAAATATATATACACGGCACTGCATTTTTGTACATTTACCCACTTTTTACCGCATTTGGAAAACTATTGACACTCCCTGATGAAGATTAAACTGCAGTTTTAAAGGTAAAATACGCATTTGAGGTGAGGATATCATATTAGCGAAGATATGAAGGTTTATGACTTCATATATGATGGATATGATGGTTTATAATGGTGAGTTAGCCGAGCAAATGTTACCCGTTATAACTGGGTACACAGATTCTGTTGTTTCTGGAGGATGAAGCCCTGAGGCGTGCATATAGCGATTAATTAGCACTGCTTAAGGCATGTGTAACGTATCAAAATAGATGTAATAGATGTAATGTAATGCTGGCAAATATGCCAGCAGCTTTCTGAAGGCTAATACTAGTCTAACGGTCCATTTTGACGAACTATCCATGGCTGTTTTAGCAGGCTTGGTTTGTAGTTGGAGCGTTTGATGTCTCATCCCAGTTTTTGTTTTTGAGGATTTCTTTGAGATTTTGAGATATCTGAAAACTTTATTACAATATAAAATAAAGTTTTTACAGTTTCTTCATTGACATCAGACATCTTTCATAGTTGCAAGGATATAAACGTTGTCGTAGGAGACATATACCTAGTTAGTTGACTAGCCAGAACTTCTTCACCATTACGGATCCATTAACATAACCACAATTCTTTTACATTTCATATGGTTAAGTTATGGCCACTTTAATACTTTACCACACTTGGGTGCCTATAGCTTCAAGTGACTGTTGAATTGTGTAACTATGCTGTATCAACTGAACTGCGTTAGTATTATAGCCGGGCTAATATTGTAATCCTGAATTTATTCACTTTAAAGTAATGGAATTGGAAACCATTGATAAAAACAAATTAAATACTCTTTAGAACAGGTAGAAGCGATTTCAAAAGGCGCACTTCCCAAACTATCACAATGAAATGTCGACGGCTGGGTAAATCTAGGACAAAAACGGCTCAGAATTATTTGACCCGGAAACTGTAATTAAAACTCGACAAAAGTTTGTTAAGATGAATAGCCTCCCGGACAAAAGCCAGTTAACAATGGATACACTCAAGATTCATTTTTATTTTGGACCAATTTTTAAGAGTTTGTTTTATTAAATGTTCCAAAAAAATAGCCTTGTACTGAAATTATAATTAAACCCTAAAATTAGTTAAGCTTACTATAGTATGTGACTGTAACATTTTAAGAATCATATGTTTTGAATATAATCACCATTGCTTTAATGGTAACAAATTATTTAAGCGTTTTAATACAACTTTATACCAGCACAAAGATAAGTTAACAGAGATACAACAGTGTTACAGTGTTACAGTGTTACAGTGATACAACAGCTAGATAAAGTGTCACAAGGTTAACATGTGTTATTTAAAGGATCCTACATGTAAATTGTTATTCCCATTTGCCGGTCATATCTCCTTTGCTACGTTCAGCTACAGATAATTTATTTTAAAGACATTTTAGTGTACATAATTTTAAAAACTTGGAAAATAAGTGGCTACCTACTAATGGGATAAAATATGATCAAATTAAAACTCAACAATCATGCACACAAAAACACGTGCTTTGAGTAAATAAATAGTTTTTTTCAACCTTTTCTTCATTGCTTATTTGTAAAACCCTTATAGTACTTGGTATTAACCCTTTGAGGTCAATTAAATTAAATCACCCAGACACCCTGAGACGAAATTAATTTTGGCTACTTTGTATAGATTTTACTATTGTTACATTTAATTACCCAAATTAATTTTAAAATGCATTTATGAGGGTTTATTTTTAAGGCACTTTGATTACACAAACTATATAACTATAACTATAACTATATAACTGTATATTGATGAAATAAAAATAAAAATGTATACCTGTTTTATTTTTTCTTCCATATATTTTTAGTACATATGTACTATATGTGACAGATTACGAGAGTAAAAACCCATTTATATTTATTTGTAAGTAAAATGACACACACAAAAAACATTCAAAAATATCGTCATCACTAATTTTATTAATCATAATTATAACTAAACAAAAGAGTAAACATAACCTAAACACCACAGACAACAATCGGAGCTGGAACTATCAGACGCTTGCAGATAACACAAGACAGTATAGTTCATGGAGTAATAACATTTATTTCAGAACAAAATAATCCATGGAGTAGATAAAATAAACGTTAAAAGTAATAAGGAATATATAAGAAGCAAATAGACATAAAATCATTACATTATATTTTGTTTTAGCGCACTTCATACGGGCTAAACGTCACGGCGAGTATAGGTCGCCATTCGAGCGTTCGGGAAAATGGCGCGCGGCGACCTATACTCGCCATTCGACCGCAAAGGGTTAACATTAAGTACATTTTAGTAATAATTATTGTATTTAACTGACTATTGTTATAAATAAATATTATTTTGAAAAAGAGCCATTATGTCTATTAATTTTTAGTTTAATACTCTGCTATATAAATTTCTGATTTGGTTATTAGAAAGTATCGCAAAGTCAAAAGTATTGTGATTTAAATTTTATTTTGATTAAAATGTTTGTATGACTATTTTGTAACATTATATTATGAATAACAATAAATCAACTGTTTTTCTAAAAACTAAGCTTATTGTTATATTGTATTGAGACTTAAGCCTTTTTTTAAGGCTTGTAATATAGATTCCCTTAAATTTAGAAAATATGTAATAAGATAAAAGATTGTTAAGATATTTGTATTCTATTTAACGGTTCCTAATTGATCCACACAAAGACTTACGAAGGTTTTTAAAATGTAGAACGTCTAGGCACTATCAAAATGATTGCGCAGATTTTTCCAGAAAGATATGGGACGGGCGAATAATCCACTTGCCCCAATTGCTACTGAATATGAGAGCAGGCTGGCCGGTCCTCGGTTAGTTAGGTCTCAAGTGGCCAGATTGCGCTGCGATTGTGCTGCAGATCGTCTTTGAATTGCTGAATACTTTCCACTTGGATCTTTAATGCTGTATTATTCAAATACACTTAAGAGGCAGAAACGACCACTTCGCTATAACTAATACTTTTATTTTTATAAATTTCTGGACGATTGATTCAGAATTTTACCCAGTGATTCTTAAATTTTCCTTCAACGTTTGAATGCCTAAAGTCTTCTGATAGCTACAAAGGATTATGTAAACAATTTTGTAACGATTTGTAAAGAATGTTTTGAATTAGAAACTAAATACATTAATTTGTCTCCTTGAGGTTTTAAAGGTATTTTGTCAGTTAATTATTTACATGCAATGTTAGCCTCGATAGAATCGTCATACATTACTATTTTGACTTACATTTCCATTCTGAAGCTATAGAATAATCAGATAACACAAAACAAAAACGCTACCAGATAAAAGAAACACCCAAAACAAATCCATGTTATCAGACAGTCTCACGATTTCAGTCAATATACTCAGAGATGCTTTAGAAACAGTTCTGAAATATAAATTCAGTAGCAAGCTTTTTAAACTTTTTGAAACAAGACACATTTTTAAATGTGGTTGTGGCAATTGTAAATTTTTAAGCAGAAGTATGATTGTAATTTTTCAAGGAAATGGTTCTGTAATACGGCAGAATTTCTTGTGGAGTATTGGTGAACATGATTCTTTCTGTAAAATCTTTGAGATTTAGATTTAACAAATAATTGAACAACAAAGGAAATGGAAAGTTATGAAGCTTCCAAAAGTGCAGCTTACAAATTTATCTTGGTCCCAAACCTGACAGTAATCTGATGACACTTTTTTTATCATCTTAAAACATCTTGCAGAGCCTCTGTAGAGTTTCCCTAACATATGAGACCAAAAGAGATGAGGGAGTGAAAGAACTCAAAGAATACCTGTCTCAGAATTTCAAATTTCACAGTTATAACTCAATTGTGTGCTAACGGTGAAATATTCTAATAACTTTACAGTGAGCAGCTGAGCATGATGTATTACTGTTGAGACATGTCCTGAACATCATTTACATTTACATTAGAGGTGCTTCGAGTTTTCGGCCGAGTATTATAACCCTCCCAGTGACAATCCTCGCAATGCGAGGTTTTCAAATGTGTATCTGAAATGGCAACCCTCGCAATGTGAGGATTTAAGTAATTTTTTTTCAAATGCAGAAGTAGCATTGGAAAAGCCCTTGGAATCGGATAATTTTTATACCAATCGAAAGATAACATTCTGAACTTTCATTTTATTATATAAATGAACCTTTATAGCAGCAGTAGATCGATGTAATTGAAAGTTATATTTGAATTAAAATTTCGCGCGAAGTCGCCTACGCCTTGTATGTGTTCCGAAATGGCTGAAAAGAGTAAGTTTCAAGAAATCATAACGAGGTCAATTTTGGTCGTAACCAGAAACGAGTGGTACCACTGCAAACAGGGATAAATTCCGTTTATGGTGGTGTTTGGTTTTACATTGAGATATAATCAGACAGACTTGTGGCTAAATTAGAAAATATAAATATAAATTTTTAAAAAATCAAATAAATTTAAAAAATTAATTAAATTAATTAAAATAGAAATCAGAAAATATTTTACGTGTTCAAGACATGGCAGAACCTCGCAAAGCGAGGGTTAGCAAAACACATACTGTATGAAGTTTATATTCACATTATATGTTTGTTCTTATATGAATTTATTAAAGAGGAAAGAACACTGAATATTTTTCATAAGGTTGGCAGGCTGTCTCGCCAATGGAAAAATTTGTTTGACGTAAGATGTATGCTGTTGTTTGGGTCAACAGCTGTAAAGTGGATTTGTTTATTCTTTGTATTTGAATTAATAATTTGTGTTTTCGCTGTAAATCCACGCTGTTTATGTGAAATATGTATAGTGAAGTGTAATGTGTGCCTAAATAGTAGTAATGAATCGTATTATTTATGCGTAAATTTTACTAATAGTGATCAACTGAGCAGTGTGAATCATAGGCCTAGGCCTCATGTTAGTTAAAATCTGTAACAGCCGTCTCAAGAAAACGCGATAACAATTATATGTTTAAATATTTATAAACATAACTATATATTTTCTTTTAGGGAAATAACTAGTGAATCATATTACATATCTTATTTGAGAGCATTAGATGTCATAAAAATTCTCTCACTTTGAATAACAAAAATTGTTTTTTAAAAATAAAATTTCTAATTTCATGTCTAATAATGTTTTGAAGGAATTGTTTAGACTATTCATTCTTATATCAGTGTCTATATAATTTTATAACCTTCAAATAAAATAAGATTTTGTTGTATTTATATATTGTTAGGGAAAATGTTTTGGAATATCAAACTGATCTCGTACAAATAGCCGTTTTGCACTTTTTCCAGATTATTCAATGTAGTTATGTATGCAATTTTTTTTTATGACTTTTATATATTTCTACGTAGGGAATTAGATAAGCAAAATTTTGTACATTTATCATTTTTTCGTAATACTACGCGGGAACATATGACTTTCAATAATAAAATGTGGCTGGAAACTTGCTGTTTTCATTTAAAATAACATATATTCCTTTGTTGTCTTTTCCGATCACTTCTTTTCCGATCACTAAAATTAGCTACATGTTAATCTTATGGTGAAAGCCTATTTTTGCCTGACAGTTCTTTTCCGATCAGTTTCAGAAGTTACAAACGTGATGCAACAGCTGACTTTCATTGTTGTTAAATCATTGGCCACAGTTAACCTCTCATTGATGTTACACGTGGGAAGCAAAGGTATAAATGTCATGAACAATGAAAAATGCACCATAAATATCAATTTGAATTTTCATAAAAAATAGCTTCTAAGCAATCTTTTTAAAGCTAAATAGCCTAGGCTTATGGTTTTTGTTTCATAAAATATGTAAATAGTAAAATAATAACTAGGCCTATGTGTTTTTTGAGTAAAATAAACCTTGATTCTAGAATAAAATTTGTTTCTTGGTTTGTAATTATATGTCTGCAAAAATACTCACCCGAAAAGCTCTTTGCCAGTGCTAGATCTAAATTCCGTAAACACGATCTCACACTGGCAAAGAGCGCTTTTCCGGACTAGTAACGAAATATACTATTACCTAAACAAATTGGTTTGCTTACAGTAAGGTTTTACTTTCAAAATTTATAAAGTAAATTTCCAATTATTTTAATTTTATCTTGAAACCCGCCTTTAGAATTTCACTTATTTTATCATTTTCAAATTCTCCTGATTTTTGGGAACAAAACAAATATGCATCTTGATATGTTTACTTCAAAATTGAATTTTTTACAAATTTCTAAATAATAGTATGCAAAATTGCCAAAATGACCCTGCCACTTCAGGCAACACAGTCAAAATCGTCCATGACACTGGGAGGGTTAATACTCAAACTCAAAGTTTTGAAAAATACTTGAAAGTTCGAGCGAGTATTTCCCACCGATTTCTGGACGATCGCTAACAATTACGACCGGCCAAAATGCGTAGTAAAGACCGCAAAAGGCGATCGCATCACGTAAAATCGGCCGAAAATGACGATCGCTAACGATTGCGACCGGCCAAAACGCGTAGTAACATAAAATCGGCCGAAAATAACGATCTGGCTGCGAAATTTTGGCCGTAAATGACGACGGAAACCATACTATTGGCCAAAACTTATGACTGGATCATTGGATCACTTAATATAGGCCGAAAATGCCGACGGTATACATAATATCGGCAAAAGAGGCGACCGGGCCACTGTATATCGGCCGGAACTGACGATTTCGTCATCTAATATTGATTATAAGCGATGTCTGGACCAGGTGATATTGTCCAAATGACAACCGGACGGTGTTTTATCGATCGGAAACGAATGTCAAACCGTTTTTTGTTTGTAAATAAGTAAGCCAGTTTAATATTGTACTGGCCAAAACTTTTTATTGCTCCTTATTTATTAGTTATCAATCAATCAATCAATCAAAATAACTTTATTCCAAAAATGCACATAATAGTACAGAATGGCGTCAACAATATACAGTATAAACAACTACCCAACTAACCAAAACATAATTTTTACCTCAAAACTAACTTACAAACTCATTCCATTTGATCAGTGTTTTAAAGATAAGTAAAGAATTCTTCTGTCTTATACAATGGTCTATTGATAAGAAATGTTTTCAGATGTTTTTTAAATAAATTAAAGCCAGCAATATTTTTAATACCTGAGGGTAATTTGTTAAAAAATTGAACTCCATTATAAGAGGGTATTTCCTTGTACATTGACAAATTATGCCTATTGTAAGCCAGCTGATTACCTTTCCTGGTTGAATAGTTATGAAAAAAATTCAATGTTGGCATTGTTCCTAATTTTGATTTAACGTGAAGAATTAATTGAAAAATATATAAACTGTGCACAGTCATAATTCCTGTTTCCTTAAAGTGTTCTTTTACAGATTCTTTTGGTTTTAATTTTAACATGATAAAAAGTGCTTTTTTCTGCAATATCAATATACTATTCAAATTAGAAAGTTAGAAACCATGTTTAGATTATCAAATCTAGGGTGGTATCCAAATCCCTTAATAAGATTTGAAACTACCAACTGATGGCAAATACTCACTTAAAAATACTCGAAACTTGAAAATTATAGGCAAAACTCTACTCGACTCGACTCGATTAAAAAAATCACTACTCGCACACCCCTAATTTACATCATCAGAATTTTGGTCCCTTTGCTATTTGGCCGTATCACCTGGTCCGGTCATTGCTTATAATCAATATTATGTGATGAAATTGATATTTACGGCCGGTTTTGTGTGATCCAGTTGTTATTTTGGAGAATATAATGTTTCCTATCGTCATTTACAGCCGATATTAAGGGTCCAGTCAAAATCCCTGGCCGATATTTCGCGTCTTTAAATACAGCCTAAATTACGCGCTTCGGTCATCATTTATACACTTAAAATATTTTAAAGTTAAAATACAGATGAATTTTATACATCAATCAAAACAATTCTGCTACTAAAGATCAAACCAGGGAAAAAATACATGAACAAAAAAGTGGTAAAGAATAAATGCACTAAAAGGATAAACTCTGATCTCGCAATAAATTTCAATAAAAGTCAGGTGTTAAATATAACTTTGACTCAACCTTTACAGGTTACCATGGATTCAAGAATGCTACGCCAAATTTTATGTAGACATTAAAAATAGTATTCTCTTAAAAACGTGATAAAAACCAATGATTGTTTTCTACTGTATCCTCGCCTCAATAGGCCTTGTTGCCTCCGCCGAGAACGACACAGTGTTGAATGACATGGACTATGTCGTGTCGGCGACGATGGACGTGCAGACGACCACTGACTATGACTACGAGGACGACACCATCCCCATCCCCAACCAACCGAGGCAGTTGTGGCAAGTGGTGTACAAGGAGCGGTCCCTGTACGATGACTACGACTGCAGTTACGTCATCACGGCCGGGGTCTGTCTCGAGCCCCACCTCGCCCTCTTCCTCACCACCATAATACTCTACTATGTGGTCCTCGCGTTTCAACAATAAATTATTTTTGAAAATTCAAAAAGTTCATTTGAAAATTTAAGAGAAAATCTCTAACAAGAAAATACGAGGGTCATCCATAAAGTAAAGAACGCTTGCTTACTGCACCTAGCACAGCTCCCCCATCACCGCGATTGCATGTGTGGCAGTCCACTCTCCTCCCCACCAAAGTATGAGCTGAGTACCGTTGCTGTGCGGTCACGCGTCTTATTTCCACAGCGATTTAAAATGGTGCCATCAATCGAAAATCCCGCCAAAGATCAGAAACTCAGTGTTATTCTGTTTTTGAGTTTTTAAAACTGTTCGGACTATTGACATTTTTAGACAAACACCAAAGAAAGTTTATGGTGAAAGTGCAAACAAGTCTTCAAGTCGAGTCTTCAACGGGAAAATGGTGCAATAGGTTTAATGAAAGAAGATCCTTTGTGCACGACGAGGATCGGAGTGGCAGGTCATTGCTTGCTAAAGATGATTTGAAAGAAAGACTTTTTAAATAGAAAATTTTAGGAAAACAACCGCTAAAATCTCTGATCTCTGCACATTAGATAAATTTTAAGATCTTGTTAAATGCACTTTCACCATAAACTTTATTTGGTTTTGTCAACAAATTTCAATAGGTCGGACATTTTGCACATTCAGAAACCAATAACATTTCAGATCTCAAATTTGGCGGGATTTTCGATTGACGCCGCCATTTTGAATTGCTATGGAAATTATGTGTGACCGCACAGAAACAGACTCGGCTCATAATATTCTGGGGAGGGGAGTGGACTGTCACTCATGCAATCGGAGTGATGGGGAGCTGTGCTAGGTGCAGTAAAAAAACTTTCTTTACTTTCTGGATGACCCTTGTATTTAAGTGATCATTAATTCTTGTCTTTCACTCAATCAACCTTTCTAAAAAAAAAAAAAAGAACACAAGCCCTTGAGAACTATTCTCAAACATGCTAACATGTGTAAACTATAAATTTGTAAATATATATTGCTCCACAAATAGTCGGCTATAAGTAAGTTTTTCTTCAATTTTTATTTTAAATTTATATATTAAGATTAGGTGCCATTAACTGTTTATTTTTACAATGTAAGATATTTAGGAATGTTTCCAACTCCGAAACCAAACATTTCATTACCAACTTCTTTATGTTATACTGTGAGGTCACTGTTCTACAATATTATTTAACCGTTGAGTGCTAAGCTTCTGAATAAAGTAGTTGAATCTGTGATTTTTTATTTTTATTTTTAAATGTCTTGAATGCCTGAACAGTTAAAATTAATAAAAACGTCCTTCTGCTGGACACACACACAGTAAAGGATAGGTAAAAAGTACTTCAAACTTCAACTCTGGGATCTATGGTCAGGGGTGGATACCTGCCTCCTGAGGAGCTCGTCGACAGGATGATGCAGTTCATCAGGCTCTTGAACCTGGAGGAGTACTGATACCTTCTCATTTCTTCTTTTCGGGGGTGCGCAATAAGCCCAGTGTGGCTGACGTGCCTTGGGACCTAAGTCCGCCCCTTTTGATGATGATGATGATGATAGGTAAAAAGTAGCAAAACACCTGATCAGATGTGCAACTCACACCCATCCCGTCAGCTTGGACCCGAACCGTCCACCGTTTGCTTAAGGTCCGCCCTCCCCTTCAACTCTGCCACAGACAGGTGAACTCTCTATGAGTTGGGCATAAAAACCACAGACTGTGACGAGATTCGAACCCTCGATCCAATTGTTACCCCCGGCCAGGAAGGTAACGTGTTAGACCGCACAGCCACTGATCAGACTAGCAGCTGTAACGGACCAGGTGGTATTAGAGCCTAGGCACTGGACGAGGTAGTTCAGTTTGTGTCTACCAGGTTTCACCACATGTCAGACTCAGACTATAGACTGACGGTACAAACGTTATGAAGCAGTAACAGTGTTCATCGATAACAAATTCAAAAGACGATATATCGGTCCATAGCACTGAAAGGGTTAAGGAAATTGTTATTTTTCTGACAATAGTCGCTTTACACCATGCACACTATTACACTTCAAATTCCAATTTCTTAAATTTAGCATTTTAACAAGCAACTAGATTCTGCAATCCTGATTATTTTGGGAAAATTGATGGAGAGCAAAAACCATAGGTTCATGCATCACTATGTGATGATACTAATGCACGTTCACCGTTAATAAAAATATTAGATCAAATAAATAGGGGTGTGCGATGCAGCGATTTTATTTTGATTCTATGCAACAATGCGATTCAAAGAATTCTGATTCGAATTGATGCAATTCGATTCGATGCAATGTGACATGTTTCAATGATTAAAACTCAGCCTACACACCAATGTTTATGACCAACATGGATGATTTACCATCTTGGCCAAAGTCTAGTTGTAATTTTCTGATTTGATAAATTAACTCCTCTTCCATCCCATCTTGATCCATCATTTCAAAAACATTTGCAAACAAACGCATAACCTAAACTTAATTGTATTTACTTAAGTTTCAAAGGACGGAAGAATACAAACGAGCAACAAAGTTATATAACGAGTGACAATTAGACAGTTTTACCAGATTGTAAAATACCACTATTGTACCATGCCAGTAAAACTACCGTATTTTTTAGAAAATACGATTTTACTCACCCTAAGAATAGTTTTGTGAAGGTATAACATTATTCAAATAACTCACTGTTTATTATAAAAAAAAGGTTTATTATAAAAAACTGTTTATTATAAATTCATAATGGGGAAAAACGTGGTAAGATAATGACTCTAAATAAATAATGTTGGTCAGCTGACTGATTTATTGCTTTCAACCAGACCCCACCCCTCCCCTCCCGTCCCTCTTCCTTCCGTATCTCCAAAGTAAGGTTTTTTACTGCCGACCCAAACACTCCCCGTGGCCTTTGTAGCGTGGGTAAACGGCGGGAGTGTATGACGGCATCGAACACTTTCGATGCATCGCTATTTTGATTACTACAGCATCAAATAGACGATTTGATGCATTGAATCAAAATCTCGATGCTTTTCGATGAATTGCACACCCCTACAAATAAAATCCTCACAACATCCCTATTTAGGTAAACATTTGAATATCAAGACCAACAGGGCAGGGCAAAGCCTTAAGAGAGCAGAGCATTTGATTACATTAATTTTCAAATCAGATTGTATTCCAATTCCTCCTATTATAACAATAATTTGGCCCTAGGAAGTAAACAAGTACAAAAAAGAAGTTTACCTTACAAAATAAATATTTTAATTAAAATATCAACATATTTACACCAGGTGTTTACTTCCTGGGGGTACCCTATGGCTCGGTGGGTGACAGGATGAATAGCTGAGCATACAGTTGCCCCATCTTGCCGATGTTGCGCTGCAGGATGAGGCGGAACGTCTCTGTGTACTGCTTGGGAGGGCGGGAGAGCGCCGGGTCGCGCCACATGGTGCCGCCGGGGTCCTGGGTGAACAGCGCCGGCGCTGGCACGTGGTCTCGCATGTAGTTCCACACACACTCCCTCAGCAGCAGCACCACCTGGCGTGTGGGGAACAACGTTATTTTATATCATCTCAGCAAAGCGAGTCAGTGGGTTATATCAATGACTGATTTGCAATGCATATGACATTGTCTGTTTGACTGTTTCTGATATTGCATCAACTAAAGGTAGACAATAATTTACAAATCAACTAGAAAGAACGAGTTAGACCTATGTACAACTGAAACAAATTTCAGAAACAATCTGAGTAGAATAGTTATTTCTATCTTATGGGAGTAAAGTGTAACATTATCTCCTGAGGGAAACTGTTGACGCCTGACGGCGAGGCTGAGAGCAACAATTTTCCCGAGGGAGACAATATACTTTACTACTTTACTACTGGAGAGTTTACTACTGAAATACTAGAGGTGTGCGAGTACTCGAAACTTTCGAGTTTTCGGCCAAGTATTTTAATACTCAAACTCGACTTGAAGTTTTGAAAAATGCTCGAAAGTTCGAACAAGTGTTTCCCGCCAACAATCGCTAACGATTGCGACCGGCCAAAACGTGTACCGTAAAACCTGCTAATCCCGGACAGGGGGGTATTCCCAGACACCGTTTACATAATTGTAAACATAAATATTTCTAAACTAACCTGCAAAGTTGAGAAGTCATTCTTTATAAATTTGTTTAGAGCAGAAGACGCACTACACAGCTGTATAGGTTAGAACTGCGTACGTTCGTTTTTTTGTTTTATTTTGCAGGTTTACCAACTTACAACTTTTTGAAAAAAATGTATGTCTAACTAAAACATGTAATTTTCGTCAAATTTGTCCGATTTTTTCCCCTCACGGTTCTTTATTTAGTTTCATTTTAGTTGCAAAGAATAAAAAGCTGAAAATTTGACGTAAGAAAACTTTTTATTCATCCCCAACCCATTAACATTTTTTTTATTTCCTTTTTAAGCCTTTGACTGGTGCAAAGGCATCTGCAGACCTCAAACACAGTCCTACAACGGACAGCAGAGGTTAGTTTAGGCGTTAAAATTATATTTAGGTCAGTGTCTGGGATTAGACCGTTTGTGGAGGTTAATCCGGACACTTTGATTTATTGTTTATTCATTTTATAATAAAATCTAACACATAGAAAGGTACAGGAATATAATTAATGATACACACACTTTAATTGTAAAGTGTGCCTTTCAAACAACGATGTCACCAATAAAAACCATACCATTGGGTATGGTTTTTATTGGTGACATCGTTGTTTGAAAGGCACTTTAACCTAAAAAACGTAAAAAAGTGTACGGGTTTAGCCGGTTTTACGGCAGTAACGGCCGCAAAAAGCGATTGCATCACGTAAAATCGGCCGAAAATGACAATCGGACCGTGTAATTTCGGCCGTATATGACGACGGAAAACATAATATCGGCAAAAGTGGCGACCGGGCCCCTTAATATCGGCCTAACTAACGATTTCGTCATCTAATATTGATTATAAGCAATGTCTGGACCCGGTGATATTGGCCAAATGACAACTGGATCGTGTGTTATCGGCCAGAAACGAATGTCAAACCGCGTTTTGTTTGTCAATACATAATCCACTAATCCAGTTTGATTGTACTGGCTAAAACTTTGTATTGCTACTCATTTACTAGTTAAAAACCATGTTTAGATTAACAAATTTAGGGTGGTTTCAAATTCTATTACTCTATTTTAAACTATCAACTGATGGCAAATACTCGCTCGAAAATACTCAAAACTCAAAAATAATTGGCACTACTCGACTCGACCCCACTCAAAAATCACTACTTGCACACCCCTATGAAATACACACTAAATTTTGCTCCCACCTGCCTGTGTTTCCCCCAGGTTGGTGTTTTAATGAATAAAAAGTGCAACACAATAGTTTTTACAAAACAAACACTTTACGGTTAACTACAATGATTTTGGTTGTGAAGTAAGGTGAACGTTGTTAATAGGGGTGTGCGAGTACTCGAAACTTAGAGTTTTCGGCCGAGTATTTTAATACTCGAACTCGACTCGAAGTTTTGAAAACTACTCGAAAGTTCGAGCGAGTATTTCCCGCCGATTTCCGGACAATCGCTAACGATTGCGACCGGCCAAAACGCGTAGTAACGGCCGCAAAAGGCAATCACATAATGTAAAATCGCCCGAAAATGACGACCGCTAACGATTGCGACCGGCCAAAACGCGTAGTAACGGCCGCAAAAGGCAATCGTATCACGTAAAATCGGCCGAAAATGACGACCGCGAACAATTGCGACCGGCCAAAAACGCGTAGTAACGGCCGCAAAAGGTGATCACATCACGTAAAATCGGCCGAAAATGACGATCGGACCGCGTAATTTCGGCCGTAACTAACGATTTCGTCATTTAATATTGTTTTTAATGATGTCTGACCAGGTGAAATTGGCCAAATGACAACCGGACCCTGTTTCATTGGCCGGAAACGAAAGTCAAACCATGTTTTGTTTGTCAATACGTAATCCAGTTTGATTGTATAGGCCAAAACTTTGTATTGCTACTCATGTATTAGTTAGAAACTATGTTTAGGTTATCAAATCTAGGGTGGTATCCAAATCCCATTACACTATTTTAAACTACCAACTGATGGCAAATACTCGCTCGAAAATACTCGAAACTCAAAAATAATTGCACTACTCAACTCGACTCGACTCGATTAAAAAAATCACTACTCGCACACCCCTACTTGTTAACCATCCCATTGTTGACATTGTCTTGTGTAATAAGAAACATATGACTAAAATAACAAGAATGGAAGGGAGACACAAACGTTCCCTTTTCCCTCCCTGCTAGAGGGGAAACATGTTTGTTTACTCTTTGTTTTCAGGGAGTAAAGTTCTACAATGGTTGTACTTTAGACAGCAGTAGGAGGAAAAATATATTTTTGTACTGTTACTAAATGCTACGAGCCATGAGTATGGATATAAAGTTGTGAAAGTACATAAAAATAGAACCTAGTAGGGATAATAATCCATACTAATATCAACCCTAGTAAACTTGTTTAGGCAGTTTAGGTTTTTTGGTAAAATCGATCTCAAGAGCAACCTTCCTGAAGGGAGAACAATTTTAGGTGCAAAAGCGTTCATTCTTGTCTACAGTACAGACCTTTATATAAGCCTTGCTAATTTATGTTGAGGCAGCCCAGACTATGATGTGATCCCAGAGTGCATCTTCCCTGAAGACACTTCCATTAACGACGCTTCTGTGCACTTTTAAGAGCGATTCTCAGTTAAAAAATGTACCATATTACAAATTAATTCACACCCACTTATACTAACAATACATGTCCTTGATCTTGAACTTGAATTTGGTCCCATTTTGCTTACTTGGTACTAAATGTACTCCCACTGAAATCGCACCATGTGTCACGCTCGTCAGAATTTGGAAAGACTTTGGGCCTCAAGAGTATTTTCTCAGGTCTTCTCAGGCATTTTCTCAACACTACAGTAGGCCGCTTCACACAAAAAAATCCCGTTATATACTTTTTGTATCAGACTTCTTAAAAAGTCTTGATAATCACTGTTACACTTTACCAATTATTCTGATTAAAATGGGATGGAAACCGAAATGTTTGTTGTTGAGGCATATTAAGCTTAGTTATATGACCATTTTTTTAAGTGTAAATTGTACTTGAGAATGTACTGAATCGTCAGTGAGGGATTTTCATGTTGCGGCCACAGCCGGGGATCTTCATACCGTCAGGCCTATTGGGCTGCCACAACTTAGATCAGATAGTTTAAATTTTTAATGTTGGTATTATTTTATTTTAATTTTCCGACGATCATTCACACAACTGTTTACAAACCTGCCATTTCAGATAGTTTAAAAAATTAAGCACAGAATCTACCACAGGTACCTGTTGCGGGGGCAGGTGGGGCACGGCCAGTGAGATGCTGGAGAGCGGCGGGGGCAGCAGCTGTCCAAGCGCCATGACCTGCAGCAGCGCCACAGTGCGGTGGACCAGCCCCCCGTCCTGGCCCGGAACCTTGCCCTGCTGCGCCGCCGACTGCCACTCGCCCACCAGCACGGCCGTCACCGCCCGCAGCAGCACGGAGCACGTGCACAGCGCCGGCCTGACATACAACACAATGTTAGATATTAAGTCAAATAGTCCCTTGTATGTCATGGGTTTGTGCGATTCTGAAAATTGGATACAAATGTTAGTAAAAACTTGGTTGTAAAACACCAGGGAAATAAAATTATACCGCTCACCTGTCTGGAAAACTTCGGAGTTGGAAATTATAGGGTCTAACATTTACTTAAATTTATTTATAGACTTTCCACCACCATTAAAATTATGGTAAAATACTAAATGAAAAAGGTTTGGTACTAACCCTTTTACTGACAACGTGCGCAAATGTGCACGTCTAGAATTGTGCGAAAAACGCCGACGTGCGCATATGGGCACGTCACTAATTGTGTAAGAATCACCGACGTGCGCAATAAAGCACATCTCCTATTTCTAACTCATTGGCCTTAAATGTTTACCAAATGCCACGAAACTTGAGATACTCGTTGTCAAGACTATGAGGAACATAGAAAAGTACAATTTATACTCTGTGACTTGTATAACCTATAAAGTTATAATCATTGATTATACTCATTATACCAACTGAACTATAGTCTGTGCATAGTCGACAGTTGCTCTGTGTAGTGAGTGTTGTCTGTCATCCGTCTTTCGATTGTTGTTGTTTATGTTTACTGGTGTTGGTTATGTTTGTGGATTTATCCGTGGTTTAGTGTGTAAAGTTTTGATGTTATTAAGAAAATGTACAAGCGGAGTAGATCGCCAGTAAGTGAAAATACCATCGTTCACCCAACCTGTTTCGGTGAGTGCAGATGTTGAAAGTGTTTTTTTGTGAAATTTTCTCCATTTTGTGTAAATATTTTTGTCATTGTTAGTTTCATTATTTTAGTCTATTTTTAGTGTTATTTTATGTGCCTTACAACATTTTTCAATTTAGAAGCAAAATTTACATGTTTTTCTGAACAAACTGATAGTGTCCACTGTATGTGCAACTATGTTCAATTTTGAAAATACGAATAAATTTTGAAAAAAACATCAGAATTCCTGCATTTATCAAGGTAATGGCATGAGAATTTGGGTGTGTGTATACTAATGCATGTTTTACAACATAGTCTAAAATTGGTTGAGGTACAAGTTTTAGAGGTCGTTTTTATAGTCCAAACTAAAAAAAATTTTTTATTTGTATATATTTTTATTTTTTTGAAAATTAAAAAATTTTCATACACCAAAATATATATTTTCATTTAAGACAAACAACTCAATACGAATAAAACAAGACCTTAATTATTTCTGATAAAAAATCAAAAAGTTACAAATTTGTAATGAGCGTGAAATTTGCTCTAATTGAACCTGGCAGTCTTGGCAAGTAAATCTTAATAGTGGTCTGGCATTTTTTGTGACACCATAAAAAAATGGACGGCAGTTAAAGGGTTAGTATTCTATGACAATCAACTGGAGAGAAAATTTTATTATTGATATGCTGGTCAACTGCACACGCCCGATGCTACTGCTGTCGAGAAAACAGTAAATCGTCACAATTCCTAATTACAATAAAACTTGGTAAAACTAAACAAGAGATTGAAAATATTTGAAAATCCTGCAGCTTTTAACCCCAGGGAAGGAGGAAGGATTGGGAAATTCTTCCTCAAAAATCCAAGTTTAACCACAACTCTTTCCAAAATGTAACCCTTTAACCACAAAAAGGATTTTGATGCAAATCTGAAAAATAATAATCTACTGCAATGGATTACATTACATTACATGTTCCATAGAGACGAATGAGCAATTTTACCACTATCGAACAAAGGTGGATGAGTAAAGAGAATGAACACCATATGAGCGAAAAGGTGAATGAGGGAAATGAATGCACACCATGAACAGAAAGGCAAATGAGCGAAGAAAATTTGCCCAACATGGACAGAAAGGAGCTTATAAATGGTGATAGTGATTAGGAGCTATTTTAAAAAGAAGAAAATAGCGTCAGTTTGTCTAGATGTCATTTATTCTAAAATAGATTCTGCTAAATTTCTCAGTGCAAACATTGCTGTACCATTAAAATTAATTCAGATAGTTGTTTTCTACCACTTGCATCGTTGGAGTTCATTATTGTGTTTCTACAGCACATATTTTATAGTGTGGTATAGAGTGCTTGGTATCTAAGAGATAGTTAAACAAAAGACTGCTTTCTCTGAGTAGTAAGTTGTTATCGTAACTTAAGATAGGGTCCTTACTACTTACCTAAATGAGGCTATCAGTCTTAGCAGTGTCCACACTACAGGAAGAGATTTGAGGCAGTTGGCGATGTGTAGATCTCTTTCTACTGTAACCTAAAAAAAACACAATTAGGCTGATAATTTACCACTGTTAAAGGGTAGCGGAAAATTGCCTCCATGAAAAATTCCTCCATTATCTTATGGAGGTTGAAGATCACATCTTATGGAGGTTGAAGATCACATGTTTTAGGGTAGATTTTCACCCACAAACTCTTACGACACTCAAATTACAATTTTTTTTCATCAACCATCATGCTGCAGTTATTTACTTTTAATAAGGGGTGGTTGATCAAGCTTTCAGTAGATTATCATCCTCAAAAACCTATCCCACAAATCCTTCCTACATCTTGAAAATTATATCTATAATATATGCCCAGCTGTCTGCATGCACTGTACTGGTCTGTATGAGGTGGTATTTAATTTCACCAGACTGCTCAGATAATTGGTGCTCTACTGCATGGTATTGTAACTGCACAACATAAGAGCAACATTACACATGTTTGCGTCAATGGCGGCAGGTCCACTTTAAGCAAAAATCAATTAATCACATCCCAATAAAGCCACTTACCATAAAAAATAAATTGTTAAATATAAATATGAAAAGAGTAAATAAGTTATTAAAATAAAGGGAAAACATAATTGCAGTAGTTTGTGTTGGAATTAATGGCTGATTAAAGGATTAATGCAGAGGGATCTTAACACATTGCGTGGGGGTAGCTGGCATTTGCCAGTGTTTCATGAGCTCCATAGTCTAATGTTTTCAAAGGAATACTGAGCCTCAGCTAAGCGCTCGCTGCCTACTTGTTTACCAGAACATTCCGGTTCTTATCAACACTCCGTTTTTTGTTTAAGTTTCTAGAAGGAAATAATACAGTAGAAGCTCGCTAATTCGGTACGTTCGGAACTTTGGCAGTGCCGGATTACCTAAAATGCCAGATTACTGAGCACCGTCTAAAAATAGCCGTTATTGCTAGAATAGAGGAAATAACACTAAAAATAGAGAGCCAAAAGGCTATTATTGATTCATTGGTCCATTATTCCATGTTTGATTGAGATTTCTCTGATTCGGCAGTGGTGGAAAAAGTAAATACCCCCGTTGCAGCAAACCTGCATACTCAGCGAATTTCCAATGAATATGTAACATAACACATTAAAACACTTAACAGGATTCATAAGAAATGTATTCACAAACAAGCGATATTTAAAATATTAATTATTCTCCGTAAGAATAACATTGGGGATGAGTACGCAGGTTTGCTGCAATAAGGCACACAAAATAATGGGTTTTTATGCAAATATCAATAGAACTCATCTTAGTGAAGCCACATACCAAGTTTCATCCATATACATTCATAAATAAGCGATATACAACATTTTAAGTATTTTCCATAAGAATAACATCGGGACCAAGTAGGGCCTACCTAGGTTTGCTGCGAGAGGAACCATTGGCGAAAAATTGTTTTTTTGTGCAAACAACAATAAACCACAACCAGATCAAGCCATATACCAAATTTTGTCAGTTTATGTTCAAAAATAAGCGAGATATACAATTTTTCTTTTTCTCCATAAGAATAACATTAGACAACGTACTGTGTTTAGCACTTTCAATATCTCGGTAACCAATTGACGTAGAGCAATGATCAAAATACCAAATTGTTTATTTTTTTAAGCTGAATTCAATTGGTAAAAATTGAAATTTGATTTAAATAAAAATTACATGTGAAAACCCCAAAAAACCCATTTTGGGGTACAAAAACCCCTTTTTGGATGGTGCGATTCGTCTGGTTTTCGAACTCGTTCAAATAAATGGTACTTTACACATTTGTACCAAATTTCATTAAGATCGGACCTTTTTTACGAGAGTTATCGTGCTTACGGACACGTATATATATATATATATATATATATATATATATATATATACGTGTCCGTAAGCACGATAACTCTCGTAAAAAAGGTCCGATCTTAATGAAATTTGGTACAAATGTGTAAAGTACCATTTATTTGAACGAGTTCGAAAACCAGACGAATCGCATATATATACATATATAAATACCCCCGTTGCAGCAAACCTGCAAACTCAGCGAATTTCCAATGAATTATAACATGACACATTAAGCCATTTAACAAGATTCATAGGAAATATATTCACAAACATTCGATATTTAAAATATTAATTATTCTCCATAAGAATAACATTGGGGATGAGTACGCAGGTTTGCTGCAACAAGGAACACAAAATAATGGGTTTTTATGCAAATATCAATAGAACTCAGCTAAGTGAAGTCACATACAAAGTTTCATTCATATACATTCATAAATAAGCGATATATAGCATTTTAATTATTTTCCATAAGAATAACATGGGGACCGAGTACCTAGGTTTGCAGTTACGGGAACCATAGGCGAAAAATTTTTTTTTTTGCAAACAACAATAAACCAGAACCAGATGAAACCATATACCAAATTTCGTCAGTTTATGTTCATAAATAAGCGAGATATACAATTTTTCTTTTTCTCCATAAGAATAACATTAGACAACGTACTGTGTTTAGCACTTTCAATATCTCAGTAACCAATTGACGTAGAGCAATGATCAAGATACTAAATTGTTTTGTTTTTTATGCTGAATTCAATGGTGAAAATTAAAATTTTATTTTAATAAAAGTTACATGTCAAAACCCCAAAAACCCCATTTTTGGGGTACAAAACCCCGCTAAAACCCCCCTTTGGATGGTGCGATTCGTCTGGTTTTCGAACTCGTTCAAATAAATGGTACTTTACACGTTTGTACCAAATTTCATTAAGATCGGACCTTTTTTACGAGAGTTATCGTGCTTACGGACACACATATATATATATATATATATATAAATACCCCCGTCGCAGCAAACCTGCATACTCAGCGAATTTCCAATGAATATATAACATAACACATTACAACACTTAACAGGATTCATAAGAAATGTATTCACAAACAAGCGATATTCAAAATATTAATTATTCTCCATAAGAATAACATTGGGGATGAGTACGCAGGTTTGCTGCAACAAGGCACACAAAATTATGGGTTTTTATGCAAATATCAATAGAACTCATCTTAGTGAAGTCACATACCAAGTTTCATCCATATACATTCATAAATAAGCGATATATAACATTTTAAGTATTAAGTATTTTCCATAAGAATAACATGGGGACCAAGTACCTAGGTTTGCTGCTACAGGAACTATAAGCGAAAAATTGTTTTTTTGTGCAAACAACAATAAACCACAACCAGATCAAGCCATATACCAAATTTTGTCAGTTTATGTTCATAAATAAGCGAGATATACAATTTTTCTTTTTCTCCATAAGAATAACATTAGACAACGTACTGTGTTTAGCACTTTCAATATCTCGGTAACCATTTCAATATCTCTGGACCATTAGATGCCGGATTAGAGCTTTTACTTTGGTGCATTTCGGTGAATATTGTGTTTCAGTCACATGTGATTTTAGTGTATCTTGCGTCGAGGCAGGCGCCTATTACTCTTTTGCCGAGCCAAAACTGTGAGTAGAGTTCCTGAACGCCATCAATTGACCGACACTAATTACACATAATAACCATCAGAAAATTGATTTTTACACTCAAACTTTTTTTCTACATGTATAACCTATGTTTTTAGCAAATACAAATTTTCAGCTCCTGGGTCGACCTTACAACATTTAAACAGCACTACCTAGAGCCCAGAGCCGCTAACCCTTTCTTGGGCAATATCACCATTTTCCGCTCTCACCTTGCAGAAGTCTTCCTCAGGCCACGGCAGGCCGTTGTACATGACGTCGGGAGAGATCATCTCCACCAGGAGCAGTGCCAGTTTGGTGATGGCGTCCAGAGTGACCTGCGTGGAGTCCTGGCAACAAGCCACCACTGCGGAGATCAGCAAACGAGTGTTGCTGCAGATCTGCGACTCTGGCAGGCTGCCACAAAAAACCTCAGAATTAGTACGGTTAGAAAATCCAGAAATAAATTAGATCCTTTATTTGTATTTCGTTATATTTCACTTCAAACAAAAAATGTTTATTTTTTAGATATGTATACTGTATACCTTAATACCACATAAAACCATATACCAAGTTTCAACAATATACATTCATAAATAAACGATTTATGACATTTGAATTATTCTCCATAAGAATAACATGGCGGCTGAGTATGCAGGTTTGCTGAAGCAAGGAACACAAAAAATAGGGTTTTATACAAACATCAATATAACTGAAGTAGGTAAAGCCACATACCAAATTTTATTAATTTATGTTCATAATCAAGGGAGATAATACGTTACTTATTCTCTATAAGAATAACATGGGGCTGAGTACGCAGGTTTGCTGCTACGGGAACTATCAGCCAAAAAATGTTTTTTAGTGCAAATATACCACAACGGTATGAAGCAATCAATATACCAAGTTTCATCCGGAAAAGTTGATAAATAAGCGAGATATAGAATTTTTCTTACTCTCCATAAGAACAACATTAGACAAGTTACTGTGTTTAGCACTTTCAATATCTCTGTAACCATTTGACGTCTAGAGCAATGATCAAACACCAAATTGTGCGTCTTTTTAAGCTGATTCCAATTAAAAAAATAAAATTTGACTTTTTCAAAAATTATATGTAAAAACCTCAATAAACCCATTTTTGGGGTACAAAACCCCCCTAAAATACCCCTTCGAATAGGTCGATCTGTCTGGTTTTCGAACTTACAGTCATAAATGCTGCTTTACACGTTTCTACCAAATTTCGTCAAAATCGGATTATTTTTACGAGAGTTATCGTGCTCATGGACACACATATATATATATATATAAATAAAGTTTTGAACGAATGGTATTTTTGGCATCTGGGTACCTCAAAACGAAAAGGTATCGTGGTCCCGGGCCTAGGTCTTACCATGCCGACTATGGTAATAGCTTCTTCCCTATAGGGGAAATTCGCTAAACGAAGATATATGACCAAACAAATTAACGGCTAGGGGTAGATAAGCTGCCTGCGGTATGACTGGGAGCTGCAGTTAGTTTCTCATAACTTATGATACCCGATTCCTCAACCCTCAATACCTCACAGTAACACACGTCCTCATGTCTCAACACCTAAATTCTAGAACAAATAAAGTTTTAAGTTTAACCAGAAACTAATTCAAAAGAAACGTTTGTACTCTTATTAAATAGAATGTATACTATAGCTTGAAGACTTTACTTAAACTAACCACAACAAATCTAAAACCATCCCTAATACACCTACAATGCTTCTAATAATCACAGGCAACTAAAGTTGTTAACCTTAGCTTCATAAAATAATGCATTTGTACATTAATTTATTTTTAATAAAGATCCTACTGAAGTTGTTTTATGTTTAAGTTATACATTGATGTTGAGGAATTGCATATATTTATTATAGATGGTAATTATTGCATAGGTAAAAAATGTATAAGCTATAAACCTACTAAAAACTAACTGCAATATAGAAGAATAAAGTTTTAAAATATTATTTTGAATTAAATCTAGCTCTAAAATAGCTTTATTACTATCAGGCGTTGTGATCATTTATAGATAATTTTTTTCTTTGGTTGAAATTTTCAACCAAGTCCATACTAGTTTGGATGATGATGATTGTTACTATTTTTCAAAATATTTTCAGGCCTAGTGTTGTTTAAAACATTATACTAAGAACTTATTACCTTTCTTGGTCAGGAGGCATTCGCAACCCATAACCAATCACTCCAGCATGAAACACGGATAAGTGCTTTTGGGCCATCATAGTCCCCGGTGTCTGGAACAATATTTGTAAAAACGTTACCAAAGCACACAGAAAACAAAATAATTTGAAATTTAAATATCAAAGCTACATTTCAAATATAAAACTATAATTTTAACAATGAACACCCACCAAGTCATATGACTTGTTTAAAATGCTATAAACAATGTAGCTAACGAGTGGTTCCTAGGTCTTTGTTAAGGTGCCGTTAGGCATCTTGCTAACAGTTGACATCTTTCAAGTTGGTAACTCAAGTTGGCATCTTGGACATTGGTTCAAAGGGTTACGGGTTTGATTCTCAGGGAGTTCACGCATATTTGAAGGGTTTGGAAAGCTTTCCCTTAAATGCAGTTGTGATATTCTCTCAACAAAAATACTGCTGGTGTTGGACTAATAAATACCCCCATCACAGCAAACCTGCATACTCAGTGAACTTCCAATGGAGATATAAATGTGTTAATACTACATAAAGCCACTTACCAAGTTTCATAAAAATATATTCCCAAATAAGCGATATATACAATTTTAATTATTCTCCATAAGAATAACATTGGGGCATCAACGAATACCAAAAATGGGTTTTTATGGTAATATCAATAGAACTCAAGTAGGTAAAGCCATATACCAAATTTTATTCATTGATGTTCATAATTAAGGACATAGCATTTAATTATTATCCATAAGAATAACACGGGGCTGAGTACGCACGTTTGCTGCTACGGGAGCCTTTGGAAATAAATTGGTTTTTTGAGCAAATATCAATAGACCACAACCAGAAGAAGCCAGTACCAAGTTTCGTCAGTATGCGTTCATAAATAAGCGAGATATAAAATTTGCCTTTTCTTCCATAAGAATAACACTAGACAACGTACTGCGTTTAACACTTTCAATATCTCGGTAACCAATTGACGTAGAGAAATGATCAAAATGCCAAATTGTGTGTTTTTTAAGCTACATCCAATGGTAAAAACTAAAATTTGACTTTTTCAAAAATTATATGTAAAAAATTCAAAAAACCCATTTTTGGGGTACAAAACCCCCCTAAAATACCCCTTTGGAAGGAGCGATCTGGCTGGTTTTCAAACTTAGTCATAAATGTTGCTTTACAAGTTTATACCAAATTTCATCAAAATCAGATCATTTTTACGAGAGTTATCGTGCTCACAGACACATATATATATATATATATACAGTAGAACTCCGATTATCCGAATTAATTGGGGATCGGGCCGATTCGGATATGCAGAAATTCGGATAATCAGGTATACCTCGGGAATTAAGCAACAAATATCACCACATATTAAAGAACGGTGAAAGAACAGTAGCTAGCGACTGATGATGAGCAGGGTGGGAAGGGGGTATGACTCATTGTTCCCTGCGAAAATATCGCGCTGGAAGGTAACAGCGTGGGCTTTTATTTTAGCGCTCATGAAGCCATAGTAACGGAACGGCGCATTATCGCTACACACGCTCCCACATATTTCTATTATTTCACTCAAAATCGATTCGGATAATTGGAGATTCGGATAATTGGGGTTCGGATAATTGGATTTCTACTGTATATATATATATATATATATATATATATATATATATATATATATATATATATATATGTATATATATATATATATATATATATATACAGTTTCAAACGAATGGTGTTTTTGGGGTCTGGGGACCTCAAAACGAAAAGTTATCATGGTCCCGGGCCTAGGTCTTTCCATGCTGACTATGGTAATAGCTTCTTCCCTATAGGGGAAATTCGCTAAAAAAGTTGTGTATCGACCAGGCAACTTTGTCGTTATAGTTAGGTATGCAACTTGAGATGGGTAATAAGAAAAATACGTAAATGTCAACAGCAACTTGGATTATCAATCTCGCTCTTGAGTTTGATATTTTAGGCAATATTTTGTTTAAGGCATTAAATGGAAGAAACAATTAGTTTCAGCATTTTCCAGTATTTTTTTAATTCCTGAAAGGGACGTTATGTATTAATCTTATGATGTTAAGACAGATGGACCATTTTTATTACTCAAATTTTAATACATAGTTTGGGACAATTAACTGCGTTATAGCACCCGACGACAGAGTGATTGTAGCAACCGACCTGTTTGAGATTCTCCTGCAGCAGTGACAGAGGAGGGGGGTTGCCTCCGCCGTTCTTGGACGCTCTCCGCCCGAACAGCGCACTGGCCGGGGAGTCCAGCACGGCCTCGACCAACGCCCTGAGTGCGGCGGGCCTCGCCCCTGGCTGCGTCTGGCACAGCCACGTCAGCATCTTACACGCCGTGCGACACCCACGCATGCGGCCAACGCCCTCTATCAACATGACAACCATTATTGTGTTTTATAATTACTTTAAAGATGTTTTTAAAAACCGAGGAAAAACAATTTTTCGTCCACCTACAGCTCTTTACTTCTCAAGATTATTTATATTTGCATCACATGTTTCAGGGACCCCTTTGAATCATCTGAAACAGTGTCTTCTCTCGTAAGCTTGCCTCCTACACAATCACTAGCAATCTTGAATAGTGAGTCTGAAAACTGAAACACCAGTTGTACTGAAAAACACAGTGTTTAGTGGTTTAACCCTAGGACTGCACGACGCCTAATTTTAGGCGATATAATGTGTTTGCCAGATGGAATATTGCCTGAAATAGGGTCATTTTTTTCAACTGCTTATAACGCGTTGAAGTTGATTGCGAAACGTAATAATATTGAAACCATTTAAAAGAGGAGATTCTAAACTTTAATTTTCATATATAAACGAACCTCCCGTAGCAGTAACAGATCAATATAATTGCTATTATACTTTGAACGAAATTTAGCGTGTGAAATCTCGTAAAACACGTGTTCTTAACAAAAATCGTAGCGTCTGTATTTTGGCCCAAACAGGAAGCAGTTGGTACCATTGGAAACAGTATTAGTTGTTTCTTTTCTATAGAGTTTTAATTGCAATTAAAAACACTATATAATTAAATTTAATATTTTTGAAGTGTAGTAACTTGTAAGGAAATAATTATTAAAATGATTTGGTGTTGTAAATAAAAAAAGATTTTATAAAGTGAAATCGAGTCTGGGCAGACTCGCGATTTTTGTGTTCCGGGAGGTCGGAAAGAAGTTGGAGACGATGGTTTGAATTGTATGCTGAAGGGACAGGAGCCTGGTCACGTTACAGCTGGCGTTCTCGGGTTTTAGATCTTTCTGTCCAAAGCTTATAAATTCACCCTCGTCGGGAGCCTGCTGCAATTTACGTGTGATTCTGATGCCGTTAGTGTCGAGAGGCTACCCTGCGAGACGTGAATTTCTTCAGATTGGAAGGTATAAATTGATTCTTTAAAAATTTAAAGTCATTGTTCAAATTATCACTCCATTTTCTAATGTTGTTTTTTCAAAATATGGGATCAGTCTGTATAACTATTATTTATTTTTCAGGGTTCGAAGCGTTTCATTTCATTGGGTAGAAGATAAACTAACAGCAGACTGATAAAGAATTGAGAGAATATATTTGTATTAGTAAAGTTCAGTAAAATCCAAAAATCAAAGAATTGACTTTTATTTTGAGACTTTGAAGAAAGACAAGCAAAACCAAGTTTTAGTTTTGAAAGTTTAAAGGTTTTTTTTTTATAATTTCAAACTAATAAGGAAGACATATTTGTTTTGTTTTAATAAAACGAAGACAATTTATTTAGTTCATTTTTATTTTATAAAGAAAGACCACTTCTTAACCTTTGTAAAGAGAAATCTGTCATACAACTTCAGAAAGTCTGAGAAACAATTGCTCAAATCAGCTGTTATGTCAGGTCCGTCAATTAGCCCATTCGTCTAAAAATGTGAATTTATAAATCACTAATAAATAGATCGATAATTGATTTAGCGTGACATAAATCATACCTCTTTGAAGCCAGGAAAAGTTTTTCCTCTTTGTAGCACTGCCTTCGTCTATGGAGTATCACGTGACTCGTGGAAGTACGTAAATAGTAAATGTTCGTGATTCTTTCTGCTAGGTTATAATCAGTATTTTTATTGTTGGATCTTAGTGTTTTAGTGATAATCAAGGGTATTTTCGTGTAGTGTGTGAGTTATTAGTAATATTTATCCATATTACTATGGGTAAATATTATTATTTATTGAAAATGTGCTTTATTGAAAATGTTGAATGTTTTTCAGATCTTTGAAAAGCCGCCTCGGGGATCGAAATTATCACTTTTTTTACTTTATCTTTAAATCCACCCAATCGTGTTTTATTTACGTTATTTAGGTCAATTTCTCTGTTCTTTTGTGAACAAAAATAGTATGCATATGATAGGGTTATCTTTTTTGGTTTGGACACAGTGACAGATTGAAGTAACCGCAGCAGATTTTTCTGAAATTACGGCTTACTGTAAATTTATGTTCAAAAATAATTTTTTCATATTTCTGTATACATATATATTACAGATATAGATATATGTACCATTTATTATAATATAATAGAGTTCAAAAATTATATCTAGCTTTGAATAATTAATTTTGGCTTTCGGCAAAACTCAAATTTTGTTTTTCAACTCATATAAAGTCATAAAAACAGTTATTAGGTCTACTTTGTACAAAAGTACATTATTTCCAAAAATTGTATTGTTACCAAGTAATATAACAGTGTTGGTATATTATTGTTATTCTTTTGATTTGATTTTGATTTTTCAAATCTACAGCGTAAGTTTGTCGATTTTCCCCGGTTTCCGTACTTCTTTCCGTAGTTCGGTAATTCGGGTAAAAAAGATTTTCAAATAAATCAAACCCATTTTAACGTAAGGAAATAAATTGCCTACATTTTGTATATCTTCGATTGTCTATCAAAAATAGTGTAAAAATGCTAAGAGTCTATTTTTTTAATTATTTCAAAAATGTTTTTAAAATTTTGGTTTTTCACATTTTGCAAAAACACACCAACAGGGATTAGTTTTATTTTATTCAAAATTTTCTTCTTTTTCTGAACAAAACGAGTATAAATATGACTAGGTTATCAATAGTAGTTTAAGCACTGCAAATTGTTAAAAAAATCTCTGCAATATGGCAAAAATTGCTAGGGCACCGAGCAATTTAGCATTAATCAGGCAAGGGCAGTCCTAGGGTTAAAGTTAAGTGGCCTACCAAATTGGGCTGCAGTTTGATAGCGTAAGTAGGGGTGTGCGATGCATCGAAATTTTTATTTGATTTGATTCGTTGCTGTAGTAATCGAAATAGCGATCCATCGAAAATGCCTTCCTATACTCCTGCCGTTTACCTGCGCTATAAAGGGCACGGGGATAAAATCTTACCTTGGAGATAAGGAAGGAAGAGGGACGGGAGGGGAGGGGTACGGTCCGGTTGAATGCAATAAATCATTCGGCTGACCAACATTATTTCTTTGAGTCATTACCTTACAACCACGTTTTTTCCCATTATAACAGTTTTTTATGATAAACAGTGAGTTATTTGAATAACGTTATACCTTCACAAAACTATTCCTAGGGTGGGTAGAATAGTATTTTTTCAAAAATAAGGTAGTTTTACTGGCATGGTACTATAGTGGTATTTTACAATCTGGCAAAACTGTCTACATCGTTATTTATCTTTGGCGCTCGTTTTTATTCGTCCGTCCTTTGAAACTTAAGTAAATTTAATTAAGTTTAGGTTATGCGTTTTTATTGCAAAAGTTTTTGAAATGATGGATCAAGATAGGATGGAAGAAGAATGAATTGATCAAATCAGAAAATTATAACTAGACTTTGGCCAAGATCTATGTTGGTCATAATAATTGGTGTATAGGCTGAGTTTTAATCATTGAAACATGTCGCATTGCATCGATTCGAATCAAAAGTCCTTAAATCGCATCATTGCATCGAATCGAAATAAAATCGCTGCATCCACACCCCTAAGCGTAAGGCAAAGTGACAGCTGAGAGCCAGACCAAACCGAGTTGGTGCAACCTCTGGTTGTTTGGGCTAAAAACACGCCCCAACACCTGGTTGTGCTACACCATGATGCAAATCAGATTAGGTGGCACAAACGCAGTATGTGAAGCACAGTTCACTACAGGTGATCCTGTAGACGCAGTGATCTGTTGCGTCCTCAACACATTTGCTTTTGTGAAATACAATTTGATATTTATGTCTGACTGAAGAAAACCGGTCACATAATTTTTTTGCGAGAAAAGAAAAATATGTTTAAACTAGAGATAGTTATAAAATAATACTAAATCGATCATTTATAAACGCTTTATCTGAAAGACATAGAAATGTTGTTTAAAATTCATTCTTGGTGATGTCAAGTTTATGTTAGCCTATTCAAGGAATTTTTGCAGATATTTTCCATCACTTATTAGTAAAAACGAAGTTTCAATTGAAATTTTGTTTTGACTAATAAGTGATGGAAAATGTCCGCAAAAATTCCTTGAATAAAATAGAAATTAGGGGTGTGTGAATATTGATTTCTGGCTCGAGCTGAGCTTTTTTGATAGGAATTTTATCTAAAGGTGCAATATACCGGTAGTGATTTTCAGATTTGAGCCAAGCCAGGCCACATTTTTTTAAAGTTCTCGAGCTTTGAGCATTTTTGATTAGGCCTATATGTATTCTTTATTTATACTAGGTTTAAAAGAACAAACATTTTATCCATTATGGTAATGTAAAATAATTTACAACTTTCAATATTTGTCATCTTTCATTCACTTCTTCTAAATTCATTAGGCCTATGTTCAATAAATAAAGGCCTACATTGGGAATATAACAAAATAAGTACTAACAAATCAAATTTATTGAGACCACTGTTGATAACAACAAACAATTTTTCTTTCAATATAAAGTAGGTACATAGGGTAAAAATAATTTAAAGGAAGAGAACTACAAATTTTTAACTAGACTGATAAGCCCACAGTTTAGGTAACACATGCATTTATTACCGTATTTATTAACAGCCATAATGTCAATTTGTACTCTCCATGTAACCAAACACTTAGGCCCTAGAATAGATAATTATCAAAACCCAGTCAGCCTATTTCTCATTCAACTGTTTGTAAATAGTAAATTTTAGATTATCCTTTTATAAATATAAGTTAGTTAAACCAGTCATTATATATTATTGTACTCACAGGCATAAGTTATCCAATAATCGTAGGCCTAGCTAATGCTGTATCTAACCTATTACCTAACCTATTATATCTGCTTCTGAAACAGAAGGTTTTAGAAGCAGAAGGTGGGAGGGGACCGTCAATGCATTCTTCTTCCATCAACAATTTGATAGCATACAATTACAAAATAATATGCTTTCAACTGACGTTTATTCACAAATTCAAACAATCCCGTGGAGTTAACAATATGATTTTAATCACACTGCGCCATTTTGATCACGTCTTGCTATTGGTTGGACGTACATAGAATATAATCAATCTTTTAAATAATATGACCAATGGTATTATAAACATGTGTGACATAACCATTCAGAATTGTTATACAATCCTTAGATCCTCACAATTAATCCTCGCACAATTAGTGATTTTGAAGTTTAAATTATTACAACAGCGATGTGACAATAATTGTTAACTTTAATAACTACAGTATGATTACAGTTGTATTACTATTCCCTTTATCTCAAAGTACTTTAGATTTTACTGTAAACAGACGATTTTCTAACAATTGAATTTTTGGGTAGTACTATTTTGGCTACACACTAAAACGCCGTAATGATTATTTGGCGTTCATCACCTTCAACAACCTTGTCCCTAGTTATTGGCTACGCTAAATCATTATTACATTATAACCATCTTCACTCAACGTCTTAAGGCAGTTCGCAAAGTGGGTACGCCAACAGTGTTGCCAGACGTAATTTCAGACTCTAGAGAATATAATTATTGTGTATAATGTACGAAGTTGTAAGTTGCAGAAAAGACTGTACCGCTGCAACAGTTAAAAAAATTGTTTTCGTGGATTTTAGTTTTTGACGGGGTACTTTTCTGGGGCAGTAAGTGTTAATTATTATTAACCGTGAAATATTGCACAACTCAACTGGGCAACGGCAACACTGCACTGCAAACAGATTATTGTGATATGTCCACTTGATGAGATTGAGCGTAGAGAAAGTAAATCTACTGCATTTGTTAATCAGGTCAGCAGTTAAAAATATTACAGTACTTTAATATTTGGTTATTTTTTAAACTAAGGATCGAAAGCATTAGCACTGCTGAATTATATTTGTTATTGAGCTCTACCAACGCAAACTACGAGAATTCTATGTAAATGTTGAGAATTCTAACATTGATTCTGGAAAATTTTTGCTTTAAATTTACTTTCGAAGACGACTTTTTTAAATAGTCGGAGTTTTAAATATTCGGCTCGAACTTCAAACTTTTTTGCAAATCTCGATCCGAGCAAAAAATTGCAGTATTCGGCTCGAAAAAGCTCCAAGTTCGAAAACTTGAACACCCCTAATAGAAATGTTCTTTGTTCAACACTCTGACAGTTCCAACACGCACAACTTTTGTTGGGCCATCACACCCTGGAATGAGCTGGATTATACTGTATGAGGAATCTCAAATCAAACATTTTTCCATCCCAACTTCATTCAACCTGGCTGGGTCTCGTTCACCCCTCCACAAATCACTTACGGTCATGCTGGAGCGTGTAGAGGAAGTAGTGCAGGACAGCGTGAGTGCACCAGAGGCTGGTCTGGGTCTGCAGCAGCTTAGGCTGGGTCGTGAGCGAGCGCTCTATCACACTCATGATGGCGTGACTGACGGCCATGTTGTCGCTGTAGGTCAGTGCCTTAGCGACACTGCTCATGTTGTCCCTGACCGCAGCCACCGTCACGGTCAGCAACTGCTCCCATCTGGACCACAACATTACGAATCCATAATTGCAGAATACAGGTGTTGGTGTTAGATATCAAATAAGTATTTTTTAAATGTTTCCATATTTTTTACATCTTAAAATAATTGTCTGTGTACTTTAACATTTGACTCCTTATAGTTTCACCATTCTCTGACAGAGCACAGGAAAAGCCTTACCTTCATTCCATCTGATAAATAAAGAGCTCAACCTTTTGTATTTTCGGCCGTTGTCTCCACACGGCACAGTCTACTACCGCCACCTATCCTGACCGCACGTTCTTTAACGTTCCGCAGTATAAGCATTTCGCTAACCGCTAATTTACTGCAGTATAGACATTTTATGTATTTGTTTGTGAATCAGTCTTTAGTATTATTGAAACGAAGATCGTATTTTATTTTTGGTTACTCAAAATCAAGTTGTCTTTTGGTTTGTGTTACATGAACTATAAGCTATTTGTGCAGTGTTTTTTTAATTGGATATGGACAGTTATTGTTAACACCGACAGACAGATGTGTCTACAGCTTCCTTTGCCAAGTGGGGTACCCGAGCTTCACTTCTTATTCAGCAGAAGGTCGGTGAAATATTTAATTTGAACTTATATCAACGACAGTGAACAAAAAACAAAATCGTTTATGCTAAAGACTGATTTGAAATTAACTTTATTTCCTCTCACAACAGGTGCATCAGAATACCCCAAAAAAAAATGCTATCCAATATTTACTAAAGTTGGTAAAGCTACTGGTATTTAGTTTAACTCTGTGAGTTCTGAATATGAAAGATTGATCTTTACTTATTTTTTTTAACTTTAATTATATAATAAATATAACTGCATTAAAAAAAATTTATAAACTAATTTTGCTGTTATAAAAAGGTAAAAGGAATAAAGCAATTTCAATGTTCCAGCATGTTAATTTTGTCAGGCATCCCATTATAAAATGTGACTATCCTAACCTTCTTTACAAAATAACAAATGCATTCCACAGCCACAACAACTGGTCACATACTTGAGCAGCTTCTCAATGTTGAACCACAGATTGTGCTGGGCAGAGCTGAATGGAGGGTAGGTAGAAGTGAGGGAGAGTGTTACGGCTTTGTTGAGACTCTTGTTTCCATTGTGGGACTCAATAAGCCGCATCAGCGCTGCCAACTGCCAGTCGCTGGTTGCATTCAGTAGCAAATACGACAAACTGCTAGCCACCAGGTTCCAGTCCTGCCATCCTAAAAAAATCATAAAGTTGAATGTTACACATATGTAAGATCAGGACTGGCTACAGGTTGGTCGGTCAGGTGAAGTAGTTTTCTGTAATCAGATTTTATATTAATTTTTGATGTGAAGATGAATTAAAATGTCTAATGAGACAATTTCCTCAAGACTTCAAGATATTCTCTGATTGATCATTGGTTTTGGGTTGTATTTTTATAATCTGCAATCGACTGAAACGCCAAAAGATTTGCTGACAAAAACAATAATAGCTGTAGTAACTCAAGGTCCACCTAGTTTTCTTTGATAGTGTATCTATCACTTTAACTCAGAAGAATACAATAGGTTTTAGTAATTTTGTATTTTATTTGTATTTTTTTAGGTTTATGTATGAATAATGCAGGTCCACCACATTGTTATGCATAGCATTAACGCTAACGGTGAACACCAAGCCCTTATCAAAGGGCCTAACTGTTCTCAGCCATAAGAATCTCTAGTATCTGATAGCGAACATCATTGAATCAGGCAGAATAATTCAGAAAATACATGAAAAATAAGGCATCATCTAGGAACAAATTAGTAAAACTCATATTATCTGTACACAAGCTTTCTAAGTTATAAAACAGCTGTTGCAGTCTGACAATTTCAACATCTAGAATCAAAGGTTGAAGGCATAACTAAATGTTAGTTTACACTTATGATATTGCTTTGGCATAAACAATTTTATTTCTAACAGTATCTACTTTAAATGTCCTCAGCTAGATCTATGGAGGCGAAGTGTAGTGAACACAAATCACCAACTTGCCTTTAACACCCACCACGCTTTATTCTAGAATACACTATTTTTAGTTTAATTTCCTTGTAAAATCTTCCTTACAATGGGGAAATAAAATCATCAATCAATCAATTAATCATCTTAACTACAACATTACAAATCACTCTACTTCAAGGGTCCAGTGAGACTAGGGAATATTGTTGTGCAGCTTGGTATGCAAGCAATTCCAATAAAATAACTGCTCAAGCGATAACAGAGCAAACTAAACTGCCAAGTTCAAGATGCAAGCGGCAATGTCACTTTCTGTAATTTTAAATTGCTGAAACTTGTTTCTTCCAGTCAATTGCTTATAAAAATTGCAGAAACTCAAGTGAAAATCAGAAGCAAGATCTACAATGAAAGATCTTTGAATCGCTTATTTTTTGCCATTGCACTCATAACATCGACCGAGTTTCCCGAGGACTGACCTAGCTGTGTCAGCAATGAGACGATGGTGTGTGTTCGGAGGGGCTGGTTACTCAGCAGTAGTGGCTGCAGCGAGGTGATGTTCTGGTGAACGCAGCTCAGGAGCGGCAGCGACACTGACCTCATCCTCACTTGCTGGCTCATCTCCACCAACACCAGCTCTGGCGGAAGACAACAATATTGTACAGTTGTAGTTATTTAATAAGTTTAGGGAACCTATTAGTTGAAAACCAGGCTGTGAGTAGCTGGGCATATTTCATAATAGGAAACGTTTCGGAAGAAAGCCTGGAAAATCCTGCCTGGAATAATTATACAATTTTTAAAGGTATTTCTTAGTATAACACATTGCCAAAAACCCAATCTCAATCAGATGGCTGAAATGGCAGCAAGCCGAACATAATATAATTTCTTATCGTCCTTCGAATGTACAGTTTGTGACTTTGCTTAATAATATGCAACACCTTTCTAATGAAGTATAATATGACCTAGGTCGTACTGTAAGTTAGAAGACATAGGCCTACCCAAAAGAAAGTTACAATCGCCTTATGGTAGGTACGAGACATTTTAGGCATCTATAGAAAAGATCTACATAATACTACACAATCTCAAAAACCGGACCTTTGACGAAAAATCGCAAATAACCACATGTCAATATTTTACTAGTAGGTAGCACTTAAAATATTTTATCACCCACCACATGTTAAATGCCCCTATCTTGAGAGGTAAGTAATGAGCTTTATTACAGACCAGGGAGGTAATGACTCATATCCCACGTTACGATTATACTCCATAGGGAGGTAATGAGACATAGCGTTTACACTCCCGGCAGAGCTCAATTAGCTGTTCCAATAGCATCAGCTGTTTTTCCTGATGTTGTTTGTTCATAATAAAACTCCATAATAATTAAACTAAACTACTATTTTTTTATATTTATGTTGCCTATGGGAAGCCATAACGCCTTCGGGCATTTAACGCACTCATGCTTTCAAACAACGCCTGAGGGCTGTAATGACGCTCTTACTACCCAAGGTGCGTAAATAACTACTACTGTAGTGTTTAAAAGCTTAACCGGCTAACATTTACGAATCAATTATCCTCTTGAGGGTCAGGTTTGCACCAGAAAAAACTGTAACAATAAAATAATTACACCTTCAATTTAAGATTTTTGAGACCTCTATCGGATATTAACCAAATATTTTATAACAAAACAGGTTAAGTGAAAGAAAGAAGAGTTGAATGACTTCCATGATCTTCTAGATAAGTGAGGGACTTTATGATAGAATTACTGGTACTCGTTTTTTTACCACTCAGGCATTTTGCTGAAAGCCTTGTGATACTCACAGAGTACTTAACCAGTCAACTGTGGTAAAAGGCTTTCCATACTTGCAAATTTAGTAGGCTGGTTGTCTTCCTCAGTGTTTTCCAGGCGCTGTTCCTGAGTGGCTTGTCTTACTCACTGAATATTTCCAAGGCGTTGTTGCTGAGTGGCTGGTCTTACTCACTGAGTATTTCCCAGGCGTTGTTGCTGAGTGGCTTGTCTTACTCACAGAGTATTTCCCAGGCACTGTTGCTGAGGGCTTTTCTTACTCACCAAGTATTTCCCAGGCGTTGTTGCTGAGTGGCTTGTCTTACTCACCGAGTATTTACCAGGCGTTGCTGCTGAATGGCTTGTCTTACTCACCGAGTATTTCCCAGGTGTAACTGCAGAGTGGCCTGTCTTACTCACCGAGTATTTCCCAGGCGTTGTTGCTGAGTGGCTTGTATGGGTCCTGAGCCGCGTCTAGGAACAGTTTGAAGATGTGTTCACCCCCGGAGCTACAGTTGAGGACCAAGTGCACCACGAGTTCCTGCAGTTTGTGTCTGCCACCAAGGTAGCTACACCAGTCCGTTGCATACCGGCACACACAGCGCAGTACGCTGCAGTCCACTAGAGTAACCGATGTTGTCAATGTAACATGAATGTCGAAAGATTGGACATATAAATGCTGACTAAAAGTCATATTTATATGGATCTGCCTAAAAGAGCAAGCCGTATCTCAAAATAAAAAGAGATAACTGCAGTAAACAAAAATCAATGTTCGATCAGCGAAAACTAATCTAATAATTTTTTAATTGAACAAAGCTTAAGATAACTTGGCCGACAGTGTAGCATCATTGCTAACCTTTTATACATATTATTTAAATGTTGTGAGTAGACTTTTTAAATAACATTTATCCAATTGTCTTTTGTACTGGCAAATAATAATAAATTATAATAATAATTACGGTTATATTTAATTAAGTATGCAATAAATCTGGTTTCATTTCAATGTTGTTCTTTAGAAATAATTATTTCCAATTTTTCTCCATGCACTAAGAAGTTTATTGAATCTAAACACTCACAAGAATGCACCACATCGGTAGACAGCGCCTCCAGCAAGACAGGGGACAGGTTGGCCAACTGCAGGAGGTAAGGCACGGTGGCCACTCGTTGCAACACCACCATCTTGTCGTTGGTGGGGCTGTCCTTCAGACTCCACTGAAACCGACCCACAGGCTGATTGGAACACGTTTCACACTTAAATCCTGCATAACTATCGTAAAATGTTAACATTTACACATACACATCATATTACATCCAAACAGGGAATTTCCCTTAGACAAAGCAGTCAAAATGTCTAACAAACTAAATTATAGTCACATATGGATTAAATGATAGGAATGATTGACGAATTGGATATACATTTAATATTATTTGATGAGTTAGAGAGATGATTGGGAGAGGAATTCACACTTACCATAAAGTGGAGAATTTCCTGTGGACACATAAAAGTCGCAAAAAAGGTGTGGAGGGATGGAGTTTTCATAATTTGACACTACGACTTGATCACATGACTGTGACTGTTCTGTATATATCAATTTTACCATTATAACTCTTAAATAATTCAATATTTTGTTATAGTACGTTATTTGTTTGAAAAAGACAGGAACCAGATGGCATTGCATTTTATATTATAAGATTTTGTAAACATTCAAAAATATGTTCAACAATAGACTTTACACTCCCACGAAGAACACTCATGAAGAACCCACGCTAGATTTACCCCCTTGATATCTCTAAGTTTAATTCGCTAGTTTGTTTTGATATAATTTCATTTCATGTACAATTAAAAGTTTTATTGTTAATTGTAACTCCCGTCTCATCATTTCGCAAGTTTAAGACATAAATTAGTCCCGCAACAACATGGTCCTTCAAGTCGCAGATCAAGAATGAAGCTCTTTTGGTTACAGTCTACGCTCCACACACGAGGTAAAATGGACACAGTTTTTCACCAATATACATTGGAAGTTTGAAGACATCAAAATTGTTTTAAACTCAAAAAGACATTTTAATTATTACCTTATTTATTATTCTAAAGAAATTTAATATTATTGTTTAATAATTTAAAATAGTTACAAACAAACATATGTTTATGTAATTCATAGGATTGCTGTTGGTAGCGCTATTGTAACAATGCCATCTGTTACGTTAAAAAAAGTAACCTGGGAATTTAAGCAGACGTCTCACCTCACACTAGTCTGAATAGTAAACATAACCTCAATCACTACAACTCTATTAGTACTGTTAAAATATTTAACAAAACACGAAAGTAATGTCTATGAAAGTTTGTTAAACTTGTATGGAACTACTGTAAGTAGATAATGTCTTTTAGTTATTCACTAGCCTATTTGTGTGTACCCTATTAATCTCAAACCTATAAATCATGAAGTTTGCAACCTTGTCTAGGCAATTTAAGTCAATCTCAAACCGTTTAGGTAAAATCAAAACTAATATAGAAGCATTAGATTCTGTATCTGATAGTAACACTTTATCCCCTGAGCAAATAAATAAGTTAGAATTGTTTAGTTCTGAAACCCAGAAAAAGTACACAGAATTTGAAAAGTCCCTTGATAAGCTTTTCCAAAGTGAAACCCTACCCGAAGATTATGATGAAGACAACCTTTTTGAGTTACAGGACACTATCTCTGATTTGTATGTAGGCATACAAACATTAATTAAGAAGCATTTAGCGCAAGATCTCAAAACCCAAATTAGGCCTAGCTTAAACAAATACTTAGGTGACACACAATCCAATGGACAAGTAGGCCTACAATCCAGTAGCTCATTAGAAAGTAACCCTTCAACAAGTAAAGATAATCATTCTTTGAAACTACCTCCTCTCTCCCTCAAAACCTTCAATGGTTCGCCAGAACAATGGTTGTCATATGTTAGCCTATTTCAAGTCTCAGTACATGAAAATGAAAATATTTCAAAAGTTGAACGCTTTCAATACCTACTATCTACACTGCAAGGTGGACCCTTTAACTTGGTTAAGAATTTGCCCATTACTGCTGAAAACTATGATGTTGCCTGGGATCTTTTACAAAAAAGGTACCAAAATAGTAGGCAAATTATCAGCATCCATCTTAATAACATAATGGACTTGCCCCACATGCCTGACATCTCTCTTAAGAACATTAGATCATTTATATCTCAATATAATGAAAATGCCCAAGCTCTCCTTGCATTAAATCATGATATTGCCAAAGACAATATCTTGCTCTCAGCCATGTTATTAAGGAAGTTACAGCCAGACATGCGCAAAAAGTTTGAAAGTTCTCGAGTGAATTCTCAAAATATCCCCACTGTAGATGAAGTAATAATATTTCTAGAGAATGAATGTGTCTGTTTAGAAGCAGCAAACTTTTCAAACTCTCAGTTTCACAAGGTTAGTCAAAGTAATGTAAGTCACACCCATACTAATAGTAGGCCTAACCTCAAACCCACTCAGACAGGCCTACATAAATTCTCTTCAAACCAAAATCGTACAGTATTGTTATCCTCTCGTGACCAGAAAGCCACATGCATATTTTGTAGTAAAAGTGACCACAACATTTATCACTGCACAGATTTTAAAAAGTTGTCTCTCCAGGATAGGTACAGTTTTGTGAGGAAAAGCCACCTCTGTTTGAACTGTTTTGGAATTTCCCACTCTGTTAAAGACTGTAAGTCAAATCATGTTTTCATTGCAAAGGGAAACATCATTCACTGTTGCACCAATCCAGTAACCATGATAAGCTCAACTCAAAGTTTAAAACCAATGTTCAGAACCCCCAAACAAGTAACACTTCTGTAGATACTGATCACCACGATACTCCCTTTGTAGCTGTTTCCTCAAATCCTCACACTACTATCTTGCTAGCCACTGCTTTAGTACACTTGAAAACTCCGAATGGTAACACAGTAATAGCCCGAGCTGTAATTGATTCCGCATCCATGATAAGCTGCTTAACAGAAAATGTTGCTAATCTGCTTATGCTGAAGCGAACCTTCTCCAGTAATTCTAAAATAGATGGATTATCCTCAGTGGAAGTTAAGTCTAAAGGTTTGTCAAGGGTGGATATCTCATCACTTAGCGGGGAAAACGTCGCTAATGACCACACGGTTGTAATATTGGACAAAATTACATCCAATCTTCCACATTCAGAAGTGCCAGCTAACATAAAAGACTACTTTAAAAATGTTGTCCTAGCTGATCCAACATTTCATGTCCCTAGTAAGGTAGATATGCTTATAGGTGCTGATCTATTCTCTAAAGTAGTCACAGGAGACCGCATCATAGTAAATAAAGACCTCCCTGCCACCATGAATTCTGTTTTTGGATACCTTATCATAGGCTCTGCCCCAACTCTTTCTTCCGTAGCTCCATATAACCCAGACCATTACTACAATGGTATAGTTTCTTTACTGAGTACCCAAGATATCGACTTACATAATTTACTGCAGAAATTTTGGACTCTAGAGGAACCCCCACAAAAACACCATGTCTCATCAGAAGAAGAAATCTGTGAAAATCACTTCCTCAACACCTTTTCTAGGAATTCTGAAGGACGTTATTCAGTTAGGCTACCCATCAAAGAAAATCACCCTCCTCTTGGTGACTCATCCACTTGTGCTAGGAATAGGTTTTTCTCTCTTAAAAGTAAACTCCAAAATCAGCCTGAGATAAAAGCTGAATATACTAAAACCATAAATGACTGTTTGTTATCAGGACATATGGAATTAGTTAATACCCCACCAATGAATGATGGTAAACAATTTTACTTACCTCACCACGCTGTTGTCAAAGAAGAATCCTCAACCACAAAACTTCGCGTAGTGTACGATGCTAGTGCTCGCAGCTCCTCAGGCGTCTTGCTTAACGATATTTTACATACAGGCCCCAAACGACATAATGATCTCAATGATATTCTGTTGAAGTTTAGATTCTCTCCTATAGTTTTTTCATGTGATATTAAACAAATGTTTCGACAAATAATGATTCATCAAGAAGATAGGAATTACCAGATGTTGTATTGGAGAGATAATAAAGACATGCCTCTTTCAGTTTATCGCTTAACAACCGTTGTTTTCGGATTCAGCTGTTCACCCTATCTAGCTCTAAGGACTCTCCGCCAGCTCACGGTAGATGAAGGCAAGAACTACCCACTAGCCGCTGAAGCATTAAACAAACAGGAATATGTAGATGACCTAATTTTAGGTGCAAACAACACAGAACAGGCATTGGTCTTAAAAGATGAGGTAGACTTCTCTTGAAAGGAGGTTTCGAACTTAGGAAGTGGACTAGCAACTGTCCTGAACTCATGGAAACGCTTCCAGACACTCACAAAGAAACTCCGCTGTACTTTAACTCTTCTGATCAACCCTATTTTAAAGTGTTAGGCATTAAATGGTCGCCAACCTCTGACAGCTTCTCGTATCAATTAAATATTCCTGACACTCCCCCCACTAAGCGAGGTATTCTCGGAACAGTTAGCAGAATATTTGATCCTAGTGGATGGTTGACTCCAGTCACACTCTGGGTAAAGGCTCTTATACAGGTTTTGTGGGTATTAGGTTTGTCATGGGATGCAAATGTCTCCCCAGATCTAAGTGGAAAATGGCAGAAGTTCATTAAACAACTTCCACTTCTAAGCGAACTTAGCTTACCACGGTATGTTTCCCTAGCTGATGCTGTTCATATCAGTTTACATGGATTTTGTGATGGTTCGGAAACAGGCTATGGTGCTTGTGTTTATTTACGATGTGTAAATTATCTTGGGGAAATAAATGTTCACCTGCTGATTGCTAAAGCGCGGGTCGCTCCACTCAAGAAAATTTCTATTCCCAGACTTGAGCTTTGTGGAGCTCATCTTTTGTCCAAAATTCTAAACTATTGTAATTCTCTACTCTCACAGAACTACCTAGTCAATGAAATTCATGCGTGGTGTGACTCATCCGTTGTTCTTTCATGGATACAAACTGTACCATACCGCTTAAAAGTTTACGTTGCCAATCGGGTCACAGAAATCCAGGAATTGACACCCACTCACATTTGGAAACATGTCTCGACTCATTGTAATCCAGCCGATATTGCTAGTAGAGGTACTCTCCCGTTATCTTTGAAAGACAACAGTTTATGGTGGAATGGTCCTGAATGGCTTTCTCTGACGTCTGATTTATGGCCTATACCACAATTTCACCCTCTGAAAGAAACAGATTTGCCTGAACTAAAATCTGAACCCCTCCATGTTTTAACAACTACTAATGCGCCTGATTTTCTTGCTAAGTTTTCGTCATGGACTAAACTTCAAAGAGTAATGTGCTACATATTGCGTTTTATTAATGGATGTAGGAGAAAACTTAAAGAAAATGGACCTCAGAACATAACAATAACATCAGAACTCAAGAAAGCTACAAATGTAATTTGTATAAAGTAACACAACAATTTCTTTATCTACAAGAAATACCCATGGAAGACTAAACAATGAACTTTCTCCCAACTTGTTTATTTTGCTCTCTCTATTTGCTTATATTGTTTTTTCACTTTATTAATATTTTTTTGTTCAATTTAAATGTTCCTTTAACTAATGATTTTATTATTTAGTGAACCCCACAGTGGTTCACGGGCGGGGGTATGTTCTGTATATATCAATTTTACCATTATAACTCTTAAATAATTCAATATTTTGTTATAGTACGTTATTTGTTTGAAAAAGACAGGAACCAGATGGCATTGCATTTTATATTATAAGATTTTGTAAACATTCAAAAATATGTTCAACAATAGACTTTACACTCCCACGAAGAACACTCATGAAGAACCCACGCTAGATTTACCCCCTTGATATCTCTAAGTTTAATTCGCTAGTTTGTTTTGATATAATTTCATTTCATGTACAATTAAAAGTTTTATTGTTAATTGTAACTCCCGTCTCATCATTTCGCAAGTTTAAGACATAAATTAGTCCCGCAACAACAGTGACCACACCCCACCCTTTCTTCTTACCTACATGTGATCAAATCGTAGTGTCAAAATATTAACCCCCCCCCCCCCCACACACACACACAACTGTGTTGTGGCTTTTATGTGCCCACAGAAAGTTCTTCACTCTGATGTGAGCTTGTTGACTCTCCCTATCACCTCTTCTCTCCAATCGAATGAATAGGCTTTGGCTGAACCTAGAATGAAGGTATTATTTTATGTATATTGTACTAAGTAATACAAAATTACAATTAATAATGAAAATAACAGCTAGGTATGACAAACCTGGAAAAGTTCTAACAGGGCACCACGAATGTCTGCTAGATGACTTCCCGCAAGATGACCTAAAATCCCAACCACAGAGTTGATTTTTGGTGCCTAGAAACAAAAACAAACCGTATTAGTTAAACATGTCTAAATGATTTAGAAGCATTTATTGTAAATTTGGAGTTAAACACCCTTGCCCGATCTCCCCTCTTCCGATCCAAGTAATATAATTCAGTACCCCTCTGCCGTTTGAAAATTTACATCATCTTAGACCGAATTATGAAACATTTACAAAAAAATGCTGAACGATACCCCAAACTAACAGCACTACCAGCACCCCAAACCACAGAGGAGTGGGAACCTACAAGGGTGTTTGGGATACGAGCTCTGATCGCTGGGGCAGAGTATATTGTTCAACAGCGCTACTTCCCTTTGTACAGCTTGTCTGAGGAGAAGCACGAGTTCCCGTGCATGATAAGAACCAAGATTGTCATTGTTGTGAATTTGAACAATAAACTTTTTATGAAATACAATCAAATCAGGAAATGTATTAAAATAGGTTAATAAACTTTTTGTAAAGTTGTTTCATGACCGAGTACTTTTATTTCCTTTAATTTGATCTGTTTTTCTACTGTTACTAGTGAGACTGATTCAAAATTTCCATTTAAAAATCACATTACTTTCAAGTTAACCCCCTCCCCCTATGTCATCTTACAGCCATTTTAAATCCAGACCTTCTCCCCTATTTCCAGATGATTTAATTTATTTTCAGCCCCTTATGTTTCGTAATGAGCATAAAATACTTTAAATCTACCTTGGTCCCTTGCTGGTTTTCGCAGAAATCTTTAAGGCCGCAGGACAAAACTTTTTTGATGACCGTGTGAGGAAATGCACTTCCCACGTGAGCCACAACCCAGTCAAAGTGGGGACTGTGCAGTACGCTCGTGTCTGAAACATATTACTGTCATTTATTCATTTTTGTAAATACTAACGCAGGTAATACAAAAGTGTCTTTTATTATTAACTAGCTGGTGGCATGAAAATCCTACGGTGGTAGCTGATCAGCTGGCTGGAAACATAGTCAATAGTCAATATTCTTTATTCATGAATATACATTTTGTACATGAATAAGCGTCACATAAAATACTTAAAACTATAATATTTACAAAATTTCATTTAATCTTTAGGCGAGAGCCTATATTAAGAAGAAGTGTGTCTGAACTCATCTAGTGAGTAAAGAGATAGGCCAATCAAGTATTCCATAAATTTTTCTTAAATAGTTGAGTCTAATGTTCTTTTTTAATGGTTTGTGGGATATATTTTAGAAAATGATTTCCTGCATATACTGTTTTTTGTTTAAAAAGTTCCAAATTGTGGTTTTGAATTATATAATCATGTTTATAGGGGGTATTGTAACTGTGAGTTTTTAAATGTGCATGATTTTGTAAATGGTTTTTAACGAACATTATACAGTAAAAAATATACAAACCGTTATCTGTTAGAATTTTGAGTTCGCTAAAGTACGCTTTCACGGACTCATTGTAATTTAACTTTAAAATTGCTGTAATCGCTAACTTTTGCACTTTTAAAATTGTATTCATGTTTTTATGTTTTTTGGCTCCATAAATAAATATACTGTAGGCTATATGGGATTGTATATGAGACAAATAAAATAACTTCAGAATTTCAATACTGCATAGGGATGACATTCTTTTGACTGCAAAAAGGCATGAGTTTATTTTGTTTAAAACTTTTCTGGAGTGTGAATCCCATGACAAGTTACTATCTAAAGTTAAACCAAAGAACTTTACATCTTCTTCCAATTCAATGTCTTTGTTTTTAATTTCAAGAGTTGGATTTATAAAATGTTTGTTTTGTCTTGTTTTGAAGCTAACATATTTTGTTTTATCTGAATTTAAAGTTAAGTTATGTAAGTCAAAAAATTCTTCAAGACTTGCCAATTCGATAGATGGTAAAATTTCAACTTCTTCCTCATTTTTGTCTAATATTTTCAAGTTAGGAGTCATCTGCGTAAAGACATAAACTTGTTATTGGAGAAAAATGTAAACAGTCTTTTATATTCCTTAAGTAACAAATGAATAATTAACTACGGTCCAAGAATGGATCCCTGGGGAACTCCTAGCTTAATCTGATTTAGATTTGAATTGAACTTTATTTTACAGTTTTTTCCGAGATATAGTTTTATGTACAAACTGTTTTCTATTAGTCAGATATAATTCTAACCAATTTAAAGAATTATTATTGACTCCTATTTCTTGTAATTTTGAAAGCAACAATTCATGATTAACACTGTCGAATGCCTTTGACAGGTCCATGAATACTCCTAAGACGTTCTCGCCTTTATCTATGGAATCAATAATTGATTCAGTAAAACTTACTGCAGCTGTAATTGTAGATTTTTGCTTTCTAAATCCGTGTTGAATATCATCAAAAAGTTTTTATTTTCTAAAAAATGTTGAAAATCTATTGTAAACCACCTTTTCATAAATTTTGTATATTGATGGGAGTAAAGATACAGGCCTGTAGTTTCCAACATCCATAGGGTCATCCCTTTTAGCGAATTTCCCCTATAGGGAAGAAGCTATTACCGTAGGTCTCATGGTAAGACTTAAGCCCGAGACCATGATAACTTTTCATTTTGAGGTCCCCAGATGCCAAAAACACCATTTGTTCAAATTTTTATATATGTATATATATATATATATATATATATATATATATATATATATATGTGTGTGAGTGTCCGTAAGCACGATAACTCTCGTAAAAAAGGTCTGATCTTAATGAAATTTGGTACAAACGTGTAAAGTACCATTTATTTGAACGAGTTCAAAAACCAGACGAATCGCACCATCTAAAGGGGGGTTTTGGGGGGGTTTTGTACCCCAAAAATGGTTTTTTTGGGGTTTCCACATGTAACTTTTATTAAAATAAAATTTTAATTTTCACCATTGAATTCAGCATAAAAAAACAAACAATTTGGTATCTTGATCATTGCTCTACGTCAATTGGTTACTGAGATATTGAAAGTGCTAAACACAGTACGTTGTCTAATGTTATTCTTATGGAGAAAAAGAAAAATTGTATATCTCGATTATTTATGAACATAAACTGACAAAATTTGGTATATGGCTTCATCTGGTTGTGGTTTATTGTTGTTTGCACAAAAGAACAATTTTTCGCCTATGGTTCCCGTAGCAGCAAAACCTAGGTACTCGGTCCCCATGTTATTCTTATGGAAAATAATTAAAATGTTATATATCGCTTATTTATGAATGTATATGGATGAAACTTGGTAGGTGACTTCACTTAGCTGAGTTCTATTGATATTTGCATAAAAACCCATTATTTTGTGTTCCTTGTTGCAGCAAACCTGCGTACTCATACCCAATGTTATTCTTATGGAGAATAATTAATATTTTAAATATCGCTTGTTTTTAGCGAATTTCCCCTATAGGGAAGAAGCTATTACCGTAGTCGGCATGGTAAGACCTAGGCCCGGGACCATGTTAAATTTTCGTTTTGAGGTCCCCAGACCCCAAAAACACCATTCGTTCGAAACTGTATATATATATATATATATATATATATATATATATGTGTCCGTGAGCACGATAACTCTCGTAAAAATGATTCGATTTTGATGAAATTTTGTATAAACGTGTAAAGCAGCATTTATGACTTTAAGTTCGAAAACCAGCCATATCGCTCCATCTGAAGGGGTATTTTGGGGGGGTTTTGTACCCCAAAAATGTGTTTTTTGAATTTTTTACATATAATTTTTGAAAAAGTCAAATATTTGTTTTTACCATCGGATTCAGCTTAAAAAAACACACAATTTGGTATTTTGATCATTCCTCTACGTCAAATGGTTACAGAGATATTGAAAGTGCTAAACACAGTACGTTGTCCAATGTTATTCTTAAGGAGAATAAGAAAAATTGTATATTTCACTTATTTATCAACTTTTCCTGATGAAAAGTATATTGCTTCATATCGTTGTGGTCTATTAATATTTGCACTAAAAAACATTTTTTGGCTGATAGGTCCCGTAGCAGCAAACCTGCGTACTCAGCCCCATGTTATTCTTATGGAGAATAAGTAACCTATTATCTCCCTTAATTATGAACATAAATTAATAAAACTTGGTATGTAGCTTTACCTACTTGAGTTATATTGATGTTTGTATAAAGCCTCATTTTTTGTGTTCCTTGCTTCAGCAAGCCTGCATACTCAGCCGCCATGTTATTCTTATGGAGAATAATAAAAATGTCATAAATTGTTTATTTATGAATGTATATTGATGAAATTTGGTTTGTGGATTTATGTGGTATTAAGATACATATATATGCATTGGAAATTCGCTGAGTACGCAGGTTTGCTGCTACGGGGGTATTTATTGAATATATTTCTTATGAATCTTGTGGTTTAATGTATTATGTTATAATTAATTGGAAATTCGCTGAGTATGCAGGTTTGCTGCGACGGGGGTATTTTATATTGGCACTACCTTTTCAATTTTTAATTTTTCTGGGAAATAGCCACAAACGAAAGAAGAATTAATCAAATGCACTAATATTTTACTAAGCTGTTTTTCAACATATGTTATTACAGTCATTGGGACATCACCGTGTCCACAAGATGATTTTTTTGGAATGAGCCAATTATTTTTTAACTTCTTCTTAGTTGGTTTCGGTAAAACAAAACAAATTTTTACTGTTGAAAAACACTGGGTTTTCAGACCAGTATAATCATAAGGTGATTTGGTTGTGTTTGGTAAGAGATTGATAGGCCTATCTTTTACAACTGTGGTAAAATAATCATTAACAGATGACTAATTTCAATTGGACCGCTTGAAACTGAATTAACTTTTTTTATTTCTATATTCTTTTGATGATTTTTAATTTGTAACCAGTTTCTAAATTAATAATATTCCATTTAGTTTTAATAACAATTTTTTAAAGTTTAATTTTACTATCATAAAAATATTTTGTTGTTTTTAGAAGCTTTTTCTTGTATGCCTTATTTTTAATCCTACATATTTTTGTCAGTTCTAGGTTGTTTGTTTTTCCGGCATGTCTACTAATGTTAATAATTTCTTTCTTTTCATTTTTCAGATCACTACTTATTCAATTATTTTTTAACATCTTAAATTTTACTCTGTTTTTAAGAAATCAGGGTTGCCACCAAAGTTGCATTTAAAAATTCATGCATAATTCCAGGTTTTCCAGGTAAAAACCTCAAAATTCCAGGTAAACAAACGCGGCATTTTGTATGTATGTGTAACACCTATAAGGACTTACAATATAAATGAATGTGCTGTTTTACAAACAAATTATAACTTTTTATCAAGTACATTATATTTGTATTAACGTTATCCAACTAGTATTATAAAAATTAAAATTTGGATGGATGTTTAGAGTTCCATTACGCAAAAACTACTGGACCTATTAAGCTAAAATGTTGTATGGACATAGTTTACATATCACATTAACATATAGACCTGATAATCTCCACATCCGACCTTAGGGCTCCACCACACGGGTCCTCAAAGTTCCAATGTGAATCTTACAGGAGGGTATCATTTATAAAATTGCCAACTATAGTTAAGATTGTCAGTTACTAAGAAATAAATCATATGGTAAAACGTACACAAAGATTTGATAGTGCTGGACTGCTGGGCAGGTTAATATTTTTGCGAGCGAAGCCGCGGGTAACCCCACTTTCTCATATTTTGTATGCTATCTACCAAAAATGAGTATACCGGCATATGCTGGGCCAATTATTTATATTAATGAACTTTATTTTTCTCTCTATACAGGAACACTACAATATTTTAATTGATAGGAGGGGGATTGTACCCAATTATATAAGATTCCATTTAACTTTGGCAATATACTATCTATTAAAAGAATGAGAAATATTATATACAAATCGGTCTTATTTTCTTTTTGGATTTCCCAAACATTTTCAAAGTTTTTGCTGGGGATCAATATGATAACAAACCTCAGATCATGAAGAGACCGTCTTAACCACTAAATTTTGACTGGACCGCAAACAATTGGAAATAAGTCACTTTTATTAGTCACTGTTTATCACAACATACAAATAAATCCTGGTAAAATTGTCGCCGGCAGTCGCGCCTGCATTTTGTAAGTTTCCTTAACAATAGCTCTCCCTCAAATCGCTAACTCGTTGACAATCGCGAACGCATCACTAACGTTACCGGCAAGCGAGAACGCATCGCTAACGTCGCCGGCAATTGAGAATGCATCGCTAACGTCGCCAGCAATCGAGACCGCATAGTTAACATCGCCGGCAATCGAGAATGCTTCGGTATCGTTGCCGGCAATATGGAATGCATCGCGAACGACGCCGGCAGTCGACAATTTATCGCTAACGTCGCCGGCAATCGAGAAAGCATCGCTAACTTCACCCAAACTTCACACATAGTTCCCGGTTTTCCAGGTTTTCCCGGTCGGTGGCAACCCTCGAAATGCTAAATCAAAATAATAGGAAAAGGTCTGCTCAAACTATTTATATTTTTTATCTACTAAAGAGGATAAGACATTCTCCCAAGTTTCTGCCCTTAATAGTTTTTTTAAACAATTCCATGTTTTCATTTGTAAATTGCCTCTTAGTATCAGTTAAATATAAGTTTTCTTTTAACTTTCTTACTCTCCATGCTCTAAAATTTGACCGTCATGGTCTGACAATAATGTAATTACTCCACTGGCTTTAATTTCATCTTTATCAAAATTTGTTAAAAAGTTACCAATTGCACTTATATCCATTAAATACCCGGGTAGACAAATTTACAACAGATGACATATTAAAACTTTTTAGAATATTTTTCAACTTACCATGAGCAATTTTAGCTTGAGCATTGTTGCTTGTCTCTAATACATCGATATTAAAATCCCCTGCTACAATTATGTGTTAGATTCGGGCCTATTGGGGGAGGCGTCAGGATAGTAAAAACTCACAGTCCACAAGTGGGCGATGAAAGGTCGAACTTTATTAATTGAAACACTAACTTTATTAATTACATTATTGGCAGGGGGCTGAAGGCCCTTTAGGTTACAAACTGAACCAATTGAGTCAACACAACAAACTTATTAATCAACAAGTGAATTGAGTTCCCAAAACATTTCTAGTTATTTGTGCTACACTTTAAATATTAAAGAGCCAGATATGGATACCCTAAGGAAGCTAACACAGTTTCCAACTTACAGTACAAGACCGAGATGAGTGACATCGTAGTGGCAGGGGGACGTCCCGGCGCGCGACCTGGTGATGGACTATCGCTGATATCGACTCCTGACTCTGACTCCGAACCTATCTCTGGATCTAACTCTGAATCTGCCGCGCTTCCCCCGATACCAAGGTTTTATACTCGGCCTATCGTCACCGCTTCCTGGCCTAATCCAGCCAATAGGAGAGCTGAATCCGTACCTATTACCAAATATGGTGTCGTGACGCTGATCAGCCAGCTCCCTCTACCTCCGGGTTCATTGCCAAACTCTTGGGCGTTACCGGCCCCAGGAACTTACGTCCTAAATTCAATAATAAATTTTGTCTTACCATAAATAACAATTCCCACGGTCTGCTGACAACCTTCCTAAGGTGGGTGCCAGCTCCGGCCTCTATAATTTAGACTTAACGCTTCTCTTATACTTCATCCGATTTCCCTTTGGAGAACTGGCCCCGTGGGCCAAGGAATACGTTTATGCCAACGCTCTTCTGGCTTACAACATTCGCCCCTTTTTAAATAGAAGATTGGTTGCTTAGAATAAGCTACCACTCTTCTACACACAACCAAAATTGTTTTTAAACAAAGAAACTCGCACGCGATATCTGGCTCTTCATAGTTTCAATACGTTCAGATTTAAGCTATCTTAATTCTAAATTCCTGACTTAACTTAACAACGTCTCTTAGTGTTAACATATTTTGATTTCAAGCTTGTTACTGAAGTTTTTATTCTGGTATTTAGTCTACAATAATTTTGCACCAAGCAGCCTCTTTGCGCTATCAAGTTCCGGTGATTAGGACAAGCGTGGGTGTTCGCTAGCCCGCGTCGCCAGTGCCAGCCGCTTGTAAAGTGCTTTCCAAGACGCCGGCCACTGCTCGCTGGGTACGACACCTCATCACCTAATCTCAGGTATCCCTGCACCGTCCTGTTACCTCTCGATCTCATGTTTATTTGTTAGCTGACTAGGTTCTCTGTTGTTCTGGCTAATAACAGCAACAGTTAAATCAAACGGTTCGATTGACAGGCAATTACAGGCTACTTCGAATCACAATTTAGTTAATCTAGGTACATCTTATATTCTAACAATTTCACAAGTATTTAATCCAAGTCCAAATTACACTTTAGAAATTTTTCTTTTCTTAGTAAGGTTTTACAAACAACCAGTACCTGTTTCCCTGCCGGTTTCCCAACAAATTACCTGCTAAATTTCATTACAACGACTTAGGTAATGACCAAATATAGTTTGTTTTGTCTGTAAGTGGTTAACCAATTTTATTTTACTTATCTCTCCACCCTTTTTATTATTTTGCATAGAATGGCTGACACAAGCATAATTGATTAACTTATAGCAGAAGCTAAACTCTCCTGAGCTCTGGGTACAATAGAGCTAGGTCAATAAACTCACTAATAACTTTTTATTCTCTTATTTGTTTTATCCTTTTTTTTATATTTTTATCACGTTAATGTTTTCTCTAACTGCGTATACTTTCACCAAAGCTGATTATATGCCTGCAAGGCAGAAGCTCTACACTACGCTATTTTAATATGTTAGTTATATATATATTCCTCTATATGATATATTTATTTTTATATATTTTTGTCTGTTATTTATTTCATTTATATATATATATTTTTTTTGTTTTGTTTATACTATTCACATATATATTCTGTTTCACTTTTTATTCGCCTTAGTATTTTTACATCTCTGCCAACTCTTGTTATTATTGCCCTAGGGTCAAGTTATAAGATTGCCTAATACAACCAAGTCAAAGCTCCCCATTAACCACATTATTCCTGCTCACTATCCAATAACGCTTTGGAGGAATTTAAGACTCCCCCCCGTGAGTCAAGTCATCGCTAACACTGATTAAGTGAACTGCGTTATCATTTTAAAGTTAAAATTTTTTTTTTTTGAATCCAGGCCTTAATTATCTATACTGTTATTTTGCTGATCTGTTTCTTTAATTTTATAATTTTATGATTTGTTTATATGTACATAAACGTTAATTAGCTGTAACTTTAGAATTTTAACTCTGGTATAACCCATCTCCCAACTGGACTGAGTTACCCCAATATGCTCACATGCCGGCTACCCTTGGAGCTCACGAGCCTCTGTATTATTAACCCAGTGGCTCGTGGCTACCTTGGCCCCGGCAGTGACGCACACTCAACAATGTGGGTACCGATAATTTCAGCCTGGCTCCGCTTACACTCCCTAACCTAATACATTGTTTATGATAGAACACAATTAAGTAGATGTCACCGAGCTACTAACACCATCTCGATGAACCCAAACGACCCAAATGCCTTGAACATTACATATTAACCATTGAAACAAGTTTAATGCCTATATTTGTTTACCTTTGTATTGTTTAGCTAAGTTAATACACATTAATACACATACATCTTACCTAGATATATATTTTTTAATTTTACTAATTATCTACTTTTTTTTATGCATTTTCCCTCGTTATTTAATTTTTTTTTTTTTTTGTTACTGTGCTTTTACCTTTTGTATACCACACTCTATATTAATAATCCACACACATATATTTTTGTATTTATTAGTTATTTACTTTTTATTACATTTATCCCTTTTATATATATTTTTTTTTTATACTTATTTATCCGTTCACATTTTTCTATCTAGCTATCTATTTTTTTGTATTAAACTTTATAACTGTACATCTTGTTGGGGCTGGCCAATTGTCCGTTCTTTACGCCATACCTCCCCTCTTGCTACCGCTACTAAACATTAACACATTCTGCACCAAACCAAATACAGTCTTTTATTGGATAACTCCCTCAACTTCAAGGCCTTAGAATTAAATTCACATACATTTTTCACCACTTATGTAAATATACTGCAATACAGATTTCCGTTACCAAATTTTGCGATAATAAAATCGTCCTTTACCCTATCTTATCGTGAAGTACTTCCTAGCTTCTCATCGTCTTGCTCATTTTACATTATTACACTACACTCACAAGTTAATTCATCTTACATTTTTATATTACACTTACTGGTTATTCCCCCTTGCTACTCAAAAGGCCCCCCGTACTGGCTGCCTCACACCAGTTCGTCGGGAAACTGATACTCGCTTAACACTACTATTCAATAAGTAATGATTATACTTTTGGTTAGGTGAATACAATTTATTTATTTTTATTTTCATAGTTTTGTTTATAGGATTTAACTTCCTCTCTCCAGCATCCGTCAGCCGAACACAAAATTTGCTCATAACAAGATAAGATTTGCTGTAATCTATTTTTTTTTTTATCGTTTTGGGTTTTTAATTGGTTACAAACATATATATAGCTCTACTTATTTTCACTACATTTATACTTTATACTTTGTTCTAGGGTATTTCACACGTACTCCTAGTTCTCGTTCTAGCCTTCTCCGTTTGGACAAAATTCATTAAATAAAACTACCAAGCACATCCTTCCTACTATCTAAGACAACTCTAACTTCCTTTAAGGTGCCCGCTCATATACAAGCACTATAAACAATCGCTAAATTATTTTCCAAATTAATAATTCGTTTGACACAGGATAAATTTCAAGCTTGAATCCCTACATTCCTTTGAATTGTTGATACTTTAAACTTAATTTATAAATGTGATATATGTGTTATATGTTATTTACTTTTTTTTTTAATTAATCGCTTTTTTAATCTCATTCCTCTATTGTTTCCTAGCTTAGCTATATTGTATTTGACTGACAGGGTTACGAGTGGCCCACTGCTTTTGTCTTTCTAAATTTCAACTCGTAAAAATATTCTAGTTTAAAAACACACAACTGATTGCTCATACCTGGTATGATGTTGTTGGGTCGGGTGGTCCAGTCAGTGGCTCACTACTTTACGCACAAAATCTGTACACAACTTTACACAAACTTTTGTCTTAATGATTTTGAATTGATGGACTACAATAAATTGAAAAAAAAATAGTTTATACTGTACAATAGCACCCCATCGAGGAGGGAAGGGTGACTTGCGGCTTTTCATTACTGTTTTTGCTTACGGTTGCGCGGGGCGCGAGGACCCGTACCTCGCCCCACTCCAACCAGGGGCTCCTCCACCAATTCTTCGAAACTCGCCCCTGGCTGGTACCGGTACCTGGGCGTCACCGTGGGGCTCGGTAATCGCTGCCACGCTGGTCCCGGCCTGCCCAAAGGGCCTGGCCTAGGCCAGCCTACCCCCGGAGTGGCACCCCTCGTCGCCCGAGGGCTAAAAGGGACCAACTCCCGGTCCAAAGATAATCGCTTGTTGGCAGCCCACTGTTGCGATTGCGCCCACAGCTGACTACCTCGCCCGGCTCCCGGCACAACCACTCCCTGCCGCAACCGCTGCCGCACCAGCGCTTCCCTCCGTTCCGGACTTAACGGGCCCCCGAAACTGCCCGGCTCGGAGTAGCTCACGAAGGTCACCTCAGAGGGATGACCTTCCCGCGTCCAAACTTCCCCCCAACACCAAGTGTCCGGCCCTACACGTTCCCGGAGGGGGTTAAACACCGGGTCTGACACGGCCAACTTCCCTTCGGAGACGCTCAGACCTCGTCCCGCCATGGCTACGCACAACTAACTAACTGAGCTGGATCACCTGAGCCCTCCCCACAATAAACGGAAAACGAACCACTTCCTTGCGGGCACCACGACTAACCACTAATCCCACATAAATTTTACTTAGCTAGAAAGTTTTTATACTTGAACTACTATTTTTAATACTCGCCCCTCGTAACCTCAGTCAGTCTTATCCCTACCGGATGAGTCGGCACCTTAAGCTCCTATAATTTATAACCACTAAGAGCATTGAGCATCCGCTGGTCTGCCCTGCTTAAACTGCTTAATATGATTATTACTACTGATTTACGATGTTTGTTACATTATACCTTTTTGTTGCAAGATAACAAACTCAAATAACACCTTTGTTATTGAGTATTCCAACTTATTTACAATACAATTTACTCAGCGCACCACTATTGCTCAGTGCTCCCATGTCCCCATTTAAATGTAAACATCAGGGCTTTACATTAGCACCTGTGCTCCCCAATGCTATCTTATTTGCTTATTTATTAATTTTTTTTATTTCCCTTTTTTTTGTGTTTTTTTATGTTTTACCCTTTTTAGATCTTGGTTACTTATTATTTTTTTTATATATTTTATTTTACTTGTAACCCTTACTCGTCAATACCTTCCTAACTCTAAATGGCACTTTTTCTTTTCAACTTTAAAATATCTCCAATTTTGGAATCATCACTCTAAATTTTAAATCTTTTACTCCAGACTTTAATTTTTTTTACTCCAAATTTTAAATTTTCACTCTAAATTTTACCCTGCCTCAACTACATACATACTCCCTCTTAAATTAGTTTTGACAATTTGTACTTCACCATCACTTCCGCACTCGCTGTAGCTCGTCTCCACTGACACTCACAAATTGCTGCATTCCTCTTCTCCGTCATCCTCCTGTTCCCGCGTCTCCCAACTCCTCCGTCCCAGTGAGCATCGCCGGTTCCGCTGTAGAGTCCGCAGCTCCACCTCCAGTTGACTGCCCACAGCCGGTGAAGGCTCGCAAATCTGCCGATACATCGTAGGTGTTGGAACTGATACCTCTCGCTCCACTGTAGACCTCCGGTCCTCAGGCCGCTCCCGCAATACTGATGTTCCCTTGCAAGGCAGTAAGTAGAAAATGCATTTTGAAATTAATTTATGGTAACACATCATTAACAAGACGAGTAGCACTAGTATGAGTATCATACTGGTCCCCCAGTATACTGTCTTTTTATCTTCCCAGTCTCGAACGTCCCTTGTCCGCTCGGATATCTGAGCCAACACTGTTGCCAAATGAGAATAATTCTGCCCCGATATAGCAACCCGATTTATAATTTCATCCAAAGCTTCCAACCCAATTGATAAATTTAACGTGGCGTGATAATGTTCCAACACTTGCATCTCCGAAGAAGTTAGTAGAGTTGTAATATTCGGAATTACTAGTCCATTATTTATATCACCAAATTTAGAATGTCCGGTAATATAAGGAAATAATGCAAACTTCTGGCTATAAATATAGCAGTGTCCTGTACCAGGCAGAATCCCTGCCCCGCTTACACGAATGGCGGCCTGTTTCACTTCATTTTTACAGTCAAAATTTAACACAAGTTCTTCTGGTGTAGAATAAACCCAAAATCCTTGCGCTGGTAACCGATGAAACTCTGTTGACACTCGTCCTACGTGCACCTTCCGCTGACAGTTGGCTGGCAACGTCACTCCTCCTTCCAGGAACAGGGCTGCTTCACAGCTATCTTCCATCCTCAGCCGGAGTGGAAACACAGGTTCACACAGAGAGAAAGCCCCCTCCGTGCAGCTGGCTAAGTCTTGCTCGCTGAGTAGACCATAACGCTGTCGGTCTGGTGACACAGCCAGAAACTGCTTCACCCCCATAAGGCTCATATACTGGCTCAACGTTGGGTCAAAAACAGGGAGAGTTAGCAGCCTATACAATTCCATGTGACGGTCTGGTGATTTTAGTGGAATCTTAAAAATAATCCTAACTCCCCTATTAAATTTTACAGCATAGCCTTTACATAATTTAAAATGGAAATGGATTGTACCCAGTTTAGGCGAAACAACCAGTGACAAATTCTCTGGCAGTCGTCGCTCTACCTCCTCCAGCAAATCTGACAACTTATAAGGCGAGATCAACACCGATGTTACGTGTCCCCTAGCCAAACTATCAATAGCGCTTTGAATCTGTAATAATTCCGTAAACAAATTTTGCATCACAAATTCCACACCCCTCACCATGGAGTACAACTCATTTTGAAAAACTAGGGTAAAATTTAGTTTATTTATATCTTCCTCGAGACCCCCTTGCGCGACCTGAAATCGAATTAGCTTATCCTCAAACAACCGTGCTAAACTACTCACGTCGTGTTGAGTTACTCTCAAGCCGTCCTGCAGGGACCTGATGTAACTCAGTTGTTCTTTATCAAAATGGAGAATTTCGTCCGCCGCACTGGCCAATTTACCTAACTTGTTATTTAACGTGTAAAAATCCTCAGTATTCAAAGTGCCAAACGCATACTTGAGGGCAACCCCTTCGCTATCTATTATCGCCCGTTTATCTCGACCTCCCTCGGCCTCAGGCTCCTCTTCCTCCTGCGTTAATAATTTTAATTGGTCCAACATGGATTTTAACCTTAGAACCCCCTCTCTCATACGGTCCGCTTCTTCCATAGGAACAGGAATTCCCTGTCCCGTTACATTATCCATGATAGAAAACACTACGTCGCCTAAATTAGCTACCAATTCATCATAGCGCTGAATATCCAACGTGGACGCCACGGTCCAACTCTCACCCGTAATGGTAATATCCCGCTCTTTCACAAATAAAATCCCGGTCGGCAACAACCTACAGTGCCGCTTTCCACAATCTAGCACTCTCTCAGCTTGACCCAAAACTAAGGTTTCAACCACCCCTGAGAACACAGAAACAAAAGTACCATTGAATCAGTACTAACCGACTAATAACCCCAGCTAACTACCACCAAACCAAAATAATTCCACAAACAACTAAATATCACCGTCCTTACAGCGCCCCCAATTTATTCATCAACAAACCCCGTTCCCTGGTCATCAGTACCTATCTCACAACTCGCTTCCGCTATCCCGTTACATTCACTCATTCATTCATTTTATTTAACTTTTACTATTTTTTTTTTTTTTAAGTTGCCCTTCTCCGTTCTAAGTTTTCCTTTTTACATTTTTTTTTACTTATTTATGGGTGATCCACTTAAGTCACCTTAGTAGTCCGTTAACACGGCCTTCCCCACCATAAAGTGGCCCCCTGTGTGTATGGTGTGACGTGTTTAAATGAGAAAATGAGACTTTAAATTAGCTTACATTCAATCGCAAAGGTTCATATTTACAATATTTACAATTCACAATCATTCCCTATATACATTAATAGCTGCCCATAGACTAGCATTCACTCCGGTGTCACTTGACACCCATTAAATTTTTATATATATTTTTTTTAAACTATTAGTTTTCAACTTTTTTTATAACTTTTGTCATCTTACTATTTTTATTTTTCAACATCATTCACACCCTCACTTCCACCCAACTACTCGATTTACATGCCAAAACACTCGTACTATCCTTCCACACGTTCCCCTATATACATTTCCCTAACCTTTCTTCAAATACCCTAGGAGTTTAATCCCATTGCTATGGTACGTGACCAGGTAGACCTTCCACAATTTTAATTTTAATCCCCAAAATACAACCCCGGAAAAATAACAATTTCAAACTCCCTCATTTTAGCTTAAAGTAAACAATCGTTAAAAGTCCCTTTGATAACACGCAAAAACCCATTATACTGGTGACCCACTTTCCTCTTCCGGTGATAAGCAAGCCCCCCTAGTGTGGGCGGCTCCCTCACCAGCTGTTAACACTGACCAGCACTCCAGTCTTTGCCTTGCCCCTCAGATCGAAACATGGACCCGACCGCTATCACCCTGTTTCTCCGAGTGCTCGTGGCTTTCGTCCTCATTTTCATTTCCCTCCAGCTTGTACGCCTAATCTGCGACAAGACTGAGGAGGAAATAGACAGCCTTCTACAATAAGGTAAGGGTTCATCAGATCTTTATTACTAATATTAGGCCCTCCCCGCTCGTTTACATTTTCTTTTTCCCGACTGATCCCACTTCTGACACCAATGTTAGATTCGGGCCTATTGGGGGAGGCGTCAGGATAGTAAAAACTCACAGTCCACAAGTGGGCGATGAAAGGTCGAACTTTATTAATTGAAACACTAACTTTATTAATTACATTATTGGCAGGGGGCTGAAGGCCCTTTAGGTTACAAACTGAACCAATTGAGTCAACACAACAAACTTATTAATCAACAAGTGAATTGAGTTCCCAAAACATTTCTAGTTATTTGTGCTACACTTTAAATATTAAAGAGCCAGATATGGATACCCTAAGGAAGCTAACACAGTTTCCAACTTACAGTACAAGACCGAGATGAGTGACATCGTAGTGGCAGGGGGACGTCCCGGCGCGCGACCTGGTGATGGACTATCGCTGATATCGACTCCTGACTCTGACTCCGAACCTATCTCTGGATCTAACTCTGAATCTGCCGCGCTTCCCCCGATACCAAGGTTTTATACTCGGCCTATCGTCACCGCTTCCTGGCCTAATCCAGCCAATAGGAGAGCTGAATCCGTACCTATTACCAAATATGGTGTCGTGACGCTGATCAGCCAGCTCCCTCTACCTCCGGGTTCATTGCCAAACTCTTGGGCGTTACCGGCCCCAGGAACTTACGTCCTAAATTCAATAATAAATTTTGTCTTACCATAAATAACAATTCCCACGGTCTGCTGACAACCTTCCTAAGGTGGGTGCCAGCTCCGGCCTCTATAATTTAGACTTAACGCTTCTCTTATACTTCATCCGATTTCCCTTTGGAGAACTGGCCCCGTGGGCCAAGGAATACGTTTATGCCAACGCTCTTCTGGCTTACAACATATGTTTGGTATTTTTGTTCAAAATGAACTAATTAAAATACTAAGTTTTTCTAAAAATATGTTTACATTAGAATTTGGTACATTAAAACCAATCTTATGCTATCTAATGTGAACAATGTTGCACAACACTCAAATTGTTTTTCTTCGAGAAGACACTCTTGATTAGGGATGATAATCCGCGCCCCCTGCAGATGCTCTCTACTGAGTTGAATAATGACTCCTCCCCAATTTGTGTCATTGTGACAGTAGTAGGAGTTAAGTTGGTAATTTGTTATGTTTAATCTGTCTACTTCAGTGGATTTAATTTTGTGTTCTGTTAAAACTACGATGTCAGGGTTTATTTCATCTAGAACAATTTGTAGGGATTCCAATTTTGAAGTTGAATCTTGAATATTTTGATGAAAGATTGATATATATTTTTAGATTTAAGATCTTTAGCTAGGTAATTCTCATTTCCTGCAGTTTAAAGGAGGTGTAGGAGATCCATCCCTATCAGCACAAAACACAGACTCACTGGAATGACCATATGCAATTCACTATCACTTGCCACCTGAGGTTGAGATAACGGTGACGAAGTAGGTTGAGGATGTGAAGTGTGAATCATTCCCGCTGGCGAAGAGTTTCCCTGTGTCTCCTTGTCGGCTATCAAGGAAGTTGTTGATGTAGCATTTTGATAGACGATGACAGAAGAATAAAACAGTGCATTCAGTAGGAACGGTTCAGTAAATAATTCCAAAAGATTAACTTTAAATCTTCGACGGACCAAGGGGGAGAGCCACAATGACACATGAGTCGTATGATGATTTGAAATGGCGTACAATCTTCTCACAACTTCACATGACAATTGAAAAGTTTTATCGACTTCGGTAAAGTAATTTTCTAGTGAACAAAAATTAGGCTTGAAGTGAAATAAACAGACACGTCAATTTTGACTAGAGCCTTTCACATTAAACTTTCCACAATCCAAGTGATGTACAGATAAAACTGTTTATTCTTAATTAAGCCTCTATTTAAGATAATATTTATTGATAATAAGAAAACGTTTGATTAGTCAATGAGATGCAATAGGAAGTATGTCACAGTAGGAACCCAATCGATCGAATCCCAAAATTAAGTTATATATCCGGACTGAATTTTTGGGAGAAAATAATTTAAAAGAACATAGGAACTATGGACACATTCACTAGATAAATAAGTCTAACCCATTTCATGTGTATATTTAGTTTAAGATTGCAGATTGTTGCATTATACAAAAGGTAGTTTGAAGATTTCTTACTAGGCAAATTTCTAATTCGTATAAGTTCAGCAAATTCCTACATATCTCAACTGATTCACTGGAGTGAAACGTTTATCTACATGAGATTATGTAACATTAGCTGGGGGGGTTCAGCTAATTTCACTTTTTATATGAACCAGACAACTTAAAACAAACTTTAAATTAGAGATGTGCGAGTACTTGAAATTTCGAGTTCGAGCCGAGTTCGGCTCTGAAACTCAAGGTTTTACTGAAGCTCGAAGGTTTCGAGCAAGTTTACTCCCGCCGTTTACCCTCGCTACTATGAGTCGTCCGCGGCCGCGCGTCGCCTGTTAAATTCAAATTGAGTGTCAACGCATTTGAGGTGTTAAGAGTTGTGATGTGGATTTTAATGTTTTATTAATAAATAAGTAAGTTGTGGCTTATAAATTTGTGTTAGCCTACTCTTTACACCAAAATGGAGGATTTACCAGGACCTTCAGACTGAGTTGTATGAACCCTGCCGATATAGTCCACTTTTAGGTTAACATAACCTTGTAATTTTTTAAAGTAAAATATCAAAAACAAATCTGTAATGAAATCTAATAGGTAAGCATAAGAAGTTTGGGCTTGTTTTTTGTTCCATAATAATTTAAATTGAGTCAATCCATTAACTTTAGGCTCAACTATTGTACTTTGGCATTGAGCTGTTTTTAAAGACAAGTGATTTGTTTTGGCCTTGTTTAAGTCTCATTAATGATTTTTTAAATAATTTGTGATATTTTAAAACTCTATCGAAGACATGGCTTCAATTTTATCAATTGATTTGCCAGGCACTTTCAAACATAGTATCTTCGTGTTTTTACTAACTGATTGTTCTTATTAAGACTGTTAGTGTTAAAATTAATGCTAAGATATGTTAGTAAATATATTTTGTGTGGTAAGTAAGTAGGTTAATGTTTTACCGTGTTATAGGCCTTTTAAATATTAAAATAAACTTTATTTTAACTTATAGGCTCAAATGTAATTTTATTTTCTCCATTCGTAGAAATATGTAGCTTAGGTCTAAACATAATATAAAAAGTATAGGATAAATAAATACCCCCATCACAGCAAACCTGCATACTCAGCAAATTTCCAACGGAGATATAAATGTCTTAATACTATATAAAGCCACTGTCTTTGAAGTCTTCATAAAAATATATTCACAAATAAGGTTTAACACGTTCGCTACCACAATGTTAAAAAAAAAATCGTAACCACAGACTGCTGCCTCAATTTTGCGGCGGGCGTGGCGTACTCATAGCCTAACGCCGCAGATCTGCGGCGGCTAGGTTCATTAAAATAGACTGCCGCCGCAGAACTGCGGCATTGGTTTCTTGATACTAAATGAGAAATTTCTTCGCAACGGTCTATTTTAAAGGTTAGATGGTTTAGGCACGGTCTACAGGATAGTCCGCCTTATATATGCGGCACTTGGTCTGTAGCTAGGACTAGGACCAGTCTACAGGGAAGTTTATGATTTTTTTCGTGGGCTGTCAGAGTGACCCGGCCGCCGCATATATGCGGCGGCTGGTAGCGAACGTGTTAAATCAAACCAAGCTTCTGATTAAATTCCAATATTTAAACATGTGTTTTAATCTGACACATATTTAACTTGTGGCCTTAGGAGAGCATTTACTCTAAAACTAATATTTTTCCCTCTGATCTTCTTACCTAGACCTTCCAGTCGAGTAAGTTAACAGTCGTCAGACTTTCGGATTTCCCATAAGTCTCTGGTACGGTTTGGCTTTAAAACAAAAAACAAAGAAGAGAAAGTATAGATAATCAGATATTATCGAATGTACATTGACTTACCGAGTAGTGCGGTGATGCAGGCGTCAGTGTTGGAGTGCATGAGGCAAGTGAGACACTGGGTGTTGAGATCGATGAGAGTGCGTGTGGCGCGACAAGACATCCACAGGTGTAACGTCTCATTGAGGCTGTTGCTGGCCAGAATGCTGGCGTACTTGCTGGATAACACACCTGAAACCGATGGCCAATCAGGTGAACATCCTGCTCGGCCCTGGTGCATGGACCGCTTGCAAAAATTGTATAAACTTCCAAAAACATATTATTAATCATTTGTTTAGGTCAATTATTAACATTTAACACATTCACAACTTTTTTTAAATGTTCACAAAGTTCCTGAGCAGGTACACGAAGTACATTGATGAAGCACACCGTGCGCTTAATCGGGTACACACTCTCTGTGTTTTTGAGTAATGTAGCATTAATGTTTTGCCAAGATGGTTTTACTTAATGTTATTAGAATGTATTATAGGCGTGCATGTATAGGGTCATGGGCATCCGCGTAGATCAAGTCGAAAGTAGTCAATTATCATCCTTTGTTTTGAGTACATTTGTCGTAAGCATTGGAAATTCGCTGAGTACGCAGGTTTCTGCGACGGGGGTATTGTCCAGTACAATCAAACTGAATTATGTTTTCAACAGTAAAACTTAATAAAATATGGACCAGCTGCTATTTGGTTAATATCACAAGGTCGAGTAGTCACTTATGGTTGATATTAAATGGTTCAATCGTTATTTATTTATACAAGCTGCTCCCCCACAATATTTTGCTGATATAATCCTTATAACAGCTGTTTATTGAATCAAGAAAAAACACATGTGACAAACCAAATAAAACTCTCCTCCATATGAATAACATGGGAACTTGGAAGCCCCATGGGGCAGAGCCCTGGAGCCTAAATCGAAATTCTGGCTCGACAGTGACTTAGAACTTGAAATTATCTTTTAACCCATTGGCGTAGACATACGAGCTGGTCTCGTTCCTTACTTGTAATTTTATTAACCTGTGAATTGGAGTGTAAAATTGGTGTTTTAAAATGGATTAATGGCTTATTTTAATTAAAATATTGTTTTCTTTCAGTTTAGAGAGTCGCATTGGCACACACACAGTAGACATAAGTAAAAGTTAGCAAAATCAGTGTTGACCATGTGCAAGTCTCAAAAAATTAACCGATCCCGTCAACTTCCAAGCAAGCCTGCCACCGTTAGTTTTACTTGGGCCCTCCCACCAACGTTGCCACAGACCGGTTAACTCATTGAGAGTTGCACAACTGGTCAGTTTTGGTCGTGTGCGGGAATCGAACCCACGAACATCGTATCACCACCTGGCCAAGGTGTTTCCACGACGTAGCCAACTCAGCTAACACGACCAAAGGCCTGGTGGCGATATTAAGGTTTTTCAGTCAGTCCGCGCCCCTAGCGGATAGAACCGTAGACGCCCGCGGTCATTAGTTACATATTTTGCTACTAGAGTGCAGCACCAATCAATTCCCGTTATAGGCTACTGCAAATAGAATAAAACTACTACCTCAATGGGTTAAATAAAAAAAAAGAATCATCAAAATCGGTTAAGTATTAACTTCAGAAAATGGATGAACAAAAAGCAGGATTTTTTTAAATATGTAGATTACTTGGATCCTTTGTAACTTTTTATCAAAATTGTGTCTTCAGTCATTTACGCCAATATTACTCAGTCTGATCATCATTTACAGCCAATATTACACGTTGCGTCTATTTAAACTGATATTGCTTGGTCCGATCCACATTTTAGGCCAATAATACATGGTTTAGTTGGATCGTTAGCCATCCTCTGCAGAACAGTGGGAAAAAATGCACGAATTTCTAGTGTTTTCAAAACTTTTAACTGAAATCAAGTACAGAAAAACGCTACTGAAATACCCCAATTTTTTAGTACTCCCCACACCCTTAACATTCTCAGTCAACATGGTAAACAATTTTCAATAAGTAAATTAAATTAATGTCACGTTCACTTACAGTTTTCACCAAATACAACAACGTTCATAGTTAGCTCTCTCTTTAACCAGTTAATCATTTTGAGGCAATTCAGTAATATTTCTGAAAACAGTTTTATTTTTTTTTTACTTTAAATAAAAATCAGTCATAGCTCTTAGGAGTCTGGCATTACTAGAGTTTGACTTCACTTCATAATTAGTTCTACCACATTACCTTAACTAATTATGTGATATTTAAAAAAAATATTAAAACTTGGGACATCAACTTGGGATTAGATCAATCTAATTGGCCGATTTATTTGTATTGTTTTTAAGTAAAAATATGTTATTATGCATAATTTATTTGAAGGACTCAATTGCCCTATTAGCCTCCAAATTTCCCATGTTAAACTTACGGAGAATTTTTAATTTTTACATGTTCATCCACAAACCATACAAATCTGCTTTATTCCTTGGTTTTCCACATATTTTCTTTGCTGGATGTTCTATGTTCTAGTTCTCTAACACGTTAGCTGCCATGAAGTCACGTTGGTTTTTTGTGATATTGCCATGGGTCATAACAGGCCGGCATGTAAGTCTGTTAACAGGTTCAGCGCCGGCCAGATATGACCGGCACATGAAATGTGATGCCATTTGTATTTTGCCTTTACAGCGTAGAGCTGCCAACTGGCGGCCAACCGGAGAACTTTTTACATACCTCAATAATACTGCCTTACTACACAACGACTGCAGCACTCATATATTTTACAGGAGTAACTATCAGTGGAATGTTGTGTGGTACTATTTAGGCATCATAGTGACGGCAAGATCTGGTCGGCAACTTGTATTTGTAAACATTTAACCCCTAACACTTTTTATTGTCTTGTAGTTCTTGACTAAAGTAAATTCTTATTATTTTATTATTAATGTTTTTTAGGAGATAAAAAGAAAACTATAGACATTTTATAAACTGTAGAAGTTGTCTATTGTCACACTACAGGTTAGTGTTGTTACATAAAAAATCCTGTCCACAAATCCTACAAAATAAATAGTTAATCATATAAAAAGTCTTATCCAAGGAAAAAATCATAAAATGAGGCTATGGAAAAAATTAATGTCTCCTGGAAAACTTTTTTAAAAGTTACTTGTGAGTTTCTCGAAAAACATTGTTGGCACAAGAATGGCCTCTCAGGGGACTCGTCACAGAATGTATTTGCTTTCCCGAGATGTTTTGCATCCTACCTAATGTTTTCTTCCATTGTTCTTTTGTAACACATCTTGCAATACTTTCGAACCCTGTGCTTGGCTTTTCCATGGCCAGTAAACGTTTCTGAGACGGTTAAGTAGTGATGACCCGTGGTTTTTACTAGAGGTAAGACTCCTTCTTTTAGACCCATCAATCCCATTGCCAGGTGTTCTCTAATTGCAGGAACGTTTGTCAGGTGTACCAACATCAACCAATAAAATACCCGAATGCCGTTGTAAAACACGCATCGGTCAGATACGACTATTTACTGCATTTTTCAGATGAGACTATTATGTGCACTATTTTTCATGTGATATTTTACTTTGAAAAATTCATGCCAGCCAGATATGACTCGACACTTTATTTATATTTATTTACTTATATTTCATCGTAAATTGGTAAAATTGCGTAAAAAATCTCTTTAGTAAAATAGTATAAGCAGAAATATTAATTGCTGAAGATGGGCATTTACAAGAGAGGGAGTTGGTAAGACTGTGGCTTAGAAGAGATGATTGAGTGCCAACTAGATATGACCGACATGGCAGCCAACATACTAATTATGTTTAGTATGATTAGTATGTTTAGTACTAGTATGTTTAGTAATTGAGCGAAGCTCTCTTTCCCTCACTTTGTCACTTCTTTGTAACGGCATCACAGTGTAATGGCTTTACCGATTGAAATGAAATTTGGCCAGTAGCTAGGTGATACTGAGGAGGTTATTCTTTAGAGATATCTGCAAAATTCCTCCTAGGTTACGCCCCACTGGGTCTTAAAGTTCACATGTAATTGTAATGGAAGAAATATTTTATTGGGTTTATAGCACATGTTTTTAACTGACTTCATTTAAATTAAACGAGTTCGCACGCAGCACGCTGATGCGAGGGAAGTGAATTTCCACATAAAAAACTTTTGAAACTCAAAATCAGTGTAAAAACATACATTTGTCCAATTTTTATTGAAATCTGAAAACATGATTTTTTTGGCTGTTCTGATACTCCTGGTTTCATTTACTTGCAAAGCTGGGAATACAATTTTGTGCATTATAAGGTTAGGAGAAGGTCCAGACAGGCTTGAAAGTAGGCGTGAGGTTGCTGGGGATGATAAAAGTACTCTAACAAAGGAATAACAGGCTTTTCTAGTGTAAAACCCCCATAAGATACTGTGTTTAGTCGATACACATTTTCTTCAATAACTCGGTAAATATTTATGCTAGAATTACGAGAGAGTGCTTAAAACTTTCGCCTCTCTAATTCCCATCTTTTTACATCCATTGATTTTACATCTGGAGCTTCTCTGACCCTTTTTCGGGCCCAAAAACTCAAAATTTTAAAGATTAATCCCCAAAAAAAGGGGTTTAGAGTTTTCCAATTGTTTTGCCCAACAAACTTTTGTTCAACTGATTACAGAAAGGAACGTCCCTACCAAATTTGAAGTAAATTGGACAAAAAATGTGACCGCTAGAGTGCAAACACATATATATATAAAATTTTGAACGACCCCCCAAAACGTGTTCAGGGGGTCATGTTAGGAACTTCTACGGTGGTCCCGGGCTTAAGTTTCACCGTGCGGGTCATGCTAATAGTTCACTTTCCAAAGGAAATTCACTAATAAACATTTAATCAAAACTGCCACTGTTTTGATAACATTATTTTAAGTTTGTTTACTAAATGTAACTTTCTTCCGCGTAGATCTTCTCTGTTCGCGCTTTAACGTTGTAACTGTTGCTTCGCTCGTTTATGCGTCAAAAGAGTAATGGCAGACCATCCTAGTATGTTTGCTGGAACTATGAACAATATTTAAATGTAATCAGCGATGCATATACTAAACTAATGCAACTACCATACCTAAGAGTTCAAGGGACCAGGTAGAGATGATGGGTGCCCATGACTCGGTGTTGCAGCTGACGTAGCTGCAGAGGACAGTGTGGATCTCAGCGATCGTTGCCTCCTCTGGAGTGATGCTCTTGCTGCTGCCACCTTCCTGGAATGGATGGAAACTGTAAGTTACTGATAATGCCCATGACTTGGTGTTACAGCTGATGAAGCTGCAGAGGACAGTGTGGATCTCAGCGATCGTTGCCTCCTCCGGAGTGATGCTCTTGTAGCTGCCACCCTCCTGGAATGGATGGAAACTATGAGTTACTGATATTGCCCATGACTCGGTGTTACAGTTAATGTAGTTGCAGAGGACAGTGTGGATCTCAGCGATCGTTGCCTCCTCTGGAGTGATGCTCTTGCTGCTGCCACCTTCCTGGAATGGATGGAAACTGTAAGTTACTGATATTGCCCATGACTTGGTGTTACAGCTGATGAAGCTGCAGAGGACAGTGTGGATCTCAGCGATCGTTGCCTCCTCCGGAGTGATGCTCTTGTAGCTGCCACCCTCCTGGAATGGATGGAAACTATAAGTTACTGATATTGCCCATGACTCGGTGTTACAGTTAATGTAGTTGCAGAGGACAGTGTGGATCTCAGCGATCGTTGCCTCCTCTGGAGTGATGATTTTGTTGATGCCCCCTTCCTGGAATCGATGGAAACTATAACTTACTGATATTGCCCATGACTCGGTGTTACAGTTAATGTAGTTGCAGAGGACAGTTTGGATCTCAGCGATCGTTGCCTCCTCCAGAGTGATGCTTTTGTTGCTGCCCCCTTCCTGGAATGGATGGAAACTTAAGTTACTGATATTGCCCATGACTCGGTGTTACAGTTAATGTAGTTGCAGAGTACAGTTTGGATCTCAGCGATCGTTGCCTCCTCCGGAGTGATGCTTTTGTTGCTGCCCCCTTCCTGGAATGGATGGAAACTGTAAGTTACTGATATTGCCCATGACTCGGTGTTACAGTTAATGTAGTTGCAGAGGACAGTTTGGATCTCAGCGATCGTTGCCTCCTCCGGAGTGATGCTTTTGTTGCTGCCCCCTTCCTGGAATGGAAGGAAACTGTAAGTTACTGATATTGCCCATGACTCTGTGTTACAGTTAATGTAGTTGCAGAGTACAGTTTGGATCTCAGCGATCGTTGCCTCCTCCGGAGTGATGCTTTTGTTGCTGCCCCCTTCCTGGAATGGATGGAAACTGTAAGTTACTGATATTGCCCATGACTCGGTGTTACAGTTAATGTAGTTGCAGAGTACAGTTTGGATCTCAGCGATCGTTGCCTCCTCCGGAGTGATGCTCTTGTAGCTGCCACCCTCCTGGAATGGATGGAAACTATAAGTTACTGATATTGCCCATGACTCGGTGTTACAGTTAATGTAGTTGCAGAGGACAGTGTGGATCTCAGCGATCGTTGCCTCCTCTGGAGTGATGATTTTGTTGATGCCCCCTTCCTGGAATCGATGGAAACTATAACTTACTGATATTGCCCATGACTCGGTGTTACAGTTAATGTAGTTGCAGAGGACAGTTTGGATCTCAGCGATCGTTGCCTCCTCCAGAGTGATGCTTTTGTTGCTGCCCCCTTCCTGGAATGGATGGAAACTTAAGTTACTGATATTGCCCATGACTCGGTGTTACAGTTAATGTAGTTGCAGAGTACAGTTTGGATCTCAGCGATCGTTGCCTCCTCCGGAGTGATGCTTTTGTTGCTGCCCCCTTCCTGGAAAGGATGGAAACTGTAAGTTACTGATATTGCCCATGACTTGGTGTTACAGTTAATGTAGTTGCAGAGGACAGTTTGGATCTCAGCGATCGTTGCCTCCTCCGGAGTGATGCTTTTGTTGCTGCCCCCTTCCTGGAATGGATGGAAACTGTAAGTTACTGATATTGCCCATGACTCGGTGTTACAGTTAATGTAGTTGCAGAGTACAGTTTGGATCTCAGCGATCGTTGCCTCCTCCGGAGTGATGCTTTTGTTGCTGCCCCCTTCCTGGAATGGATGGAAACTGTAAGTTACTGATATTGCCCATGACTCGGTGTTACAGTTAATGTAGTTGCAAAGTACAGTTTGGATCTCAGCGATCGTTGCCTCCTCCGGAGTGATGCTTTTGTTGCTGCCACCTTCCTGGAATGGATGGAAACTATAAATTACTGTTATTGCCCACTACTCAGTGTTCCAGCTGACGTAGCTGCAGAGGACGGTTAATACTGATTTTCTCTTTCATGCATTCAAAATATTACAATGTTTAATCCAACCAATCAAAATTTATAGAGAAATATTAAATCTAACCCATTACTTTCTAGCTCTAAATGTAAATTAAAAATAAACAATGCTATGCCTACTTCCTCAGATGACTGGGCCAATGTGTTCAAAAACTATGTAAAAATGAATAAATCCTACAAACAATATTTAATGTAATTTAAAAATAATAAAATAATAACTGAATTCCAATTTTTGTAATATTTATTTTACAACTAACATTCTAAAGCCATTTTTAATGCCATAATTATGTTATTATGCACAAAAGAAAATGTAAATAAAGATAGGCTATTTGATTGATTGATATTACTTTTAAATATAGTAATAGCTCTTCAACAAATCTAAGTTAAATAAAACAGTTTTGTTATTTATTGTTGGTTATTTTCTTCCTTTAAAAGCCTTCAATTCCTATTATTTCATTAAAATAACTATGTGTGAAAGAAATAATGTGTTTCTCTTAGGTTAGGTGTTTACCTCAATTTGCTTGACATAGTGTGACACTGCAGCATCAAAAAGAGTACAAAAATATTCCAAGACGGCATCGCGAGCAGCCAACAAGTTCTTCAGGAGAGTCAAGGCCAGATGTGCTAGAACCGGAGGGTCGACCTCCGCTCGGCCTGATGCTCCTGCGATGAACTTGCGAAGATCGCTGTACAAGTCAGCTGGCTGCGCTGTCTTTGCTGCACTTGTTCCTTCAACGTCCATCATAATGGAGTGATCTCTGCAACAGATGTTTAAAACTGACGGAGAAAGTTGTGAATTAGCTTGGCAGTGTTTCAAGTAGCCATGAGAGTTGAGTTATCTAACAACACAATAGGAGCTACTGAAGTTTACTGAAGCAAAAATACGGTACTCAACCTTGGCTAATTTTTAGCACTGGTTGACAAAACTTTAACAAGTAATATCAACAACAACATTAAATATACCACAGTACCTCACTGAGCTTTGTTAAGGACCTCAATCGAACTTCTTCCATGCCTTGCTCCCTTAAACATGGTTCAATGAGGCCTCCCGCCCAGATGAGATGTGCAAGCTGTTCGCTGGGTACTTTTTTTCTTAACCTCAACTGCCTGTCACCATAGGCTCTTGACCTGTGCGGTGAACTAAAGACAGCGAGATACCGTAACAGCATTAGTCACATGGGCAAGCCAGAGGTGACTGCTCATGATCTTACAGGAGTCGGCCGAGACCGGGATTCTTGTCTGTCTACTCCACTACATCCCAAGACGAGCTGCCTGTGCCTCCTTTTGATACCCCAGTCATCATCTCTGAATGTGCTCTCTCTCTAGAGGATGTTGATAAGAAGCTCATCAAATTGGACTTCACCAAGGGCAGTCAGTGGTCCTGATAACATCACACCTGGAGTAGGCTACTCAAATTCTGTCACTCTGAACTGGCCCTTCACCTCCATCACTTGTTTAACCTCAGCTTGTCTACTGGCACATTTCCCTCAACACTGAAAGATGGATTTGTGGTTCCAATATTCAAATCTGGAGATCGTTGTGATGTTACCAACTATAGGCCCATTGTAATCCAGTCCGTCCTCAGTAAAGTTTTCTAAGGCCTCATTTTAGACATAGTACAGCCTTTATTTAAACATGTCATAACTGATGAGCAACATGGTTTTACCTCCGGTCGTTCCACTGCGACAAATCTCCTCTCGCTCCAGTGCCTGGTGATGGAAGCCTTCAGTTAAAGAAATCAAGTCAATGCCATTTATATAGATTTTAGCAAGGCGTTCGACAAGATCAATCATCGTCATCTTCTTGAAAAGCTACAAGGCTATGGGTTTGCTGGCACAATGTTGCAACGGTTTAGGAGCTACCTTACCAATCGACGGCTCGCCGTGCGCTTTGATGCTGGCATCTCATCGAGTTTTGCTGCAAGTTCTGGCGATCATCAGGGGTCTCACCTTGGACCCCTCTTGTTTCCTATCTTTATTAATGACATTAAAAACGTCATCAAGGTCCCTTTTCTTCTGTTTGCGGTCGACATCAAGCTGCTTGTTGAAAGATGCCCCCCAAGCTGCTTGCCAGTCCTTGCAAGATGCCCTTGTTGATGTACTTGGCTAATGTCTCTCCAATGATATGGCTGTGAATCCTGCCAAAACCCAGTTGATGACGTTTAGTAGGAAACTAAATACACCGGTAGCTGACTACTTCCTGCATGGTAACCGGATGGAGAGATGCGATACCATCAAAGACCTTGGCGTTCTTATCGACTCTTCATTTGAGTTTGGACCCCACATCAGCCACATCTGCGCCAGGGCTTCGCAAATGTATGCTCGGATTGGTTTCTCGCTCAAACTCAAAATCTCTTTATTTATAATATGCATAAACAGGATATATGAAATAGCGTCAATAACTTAACCTATTAATAAAACTAGCCCCTATTATTTATAAAATTCTTCAAAGGAATATATTGGTTTTTCAAATAAAAAGGTTTTAACTTTGTCTTTAAATTGATATATATCATATTCCATTCTCAACATTTCTGGTAGATCTCATAAAAATTTAGCTCCTATACATGTTTGTTTCTTATAATAAAATTATAAATTATAATGAGCAGGCATGATGATATCCCTGTTCCAATTTAATACTCCAACCATATAATTATGGGTGTGGTTTCATAGTTTCTTGATTAATTGGTTTGATTTCATAAAAATTACTACCATGTCAAAAACGTTTTGGCCATAAACAGTTAGTATTTTTAAAGTCTTAATAATCCCTGGCTGATTGATCAGGTTTTAGCTTAAAACTTATTCTGATGGCTTTATATATTTTTTTAATTTCATCGAGATTTTCCTTTTTTGCTGCCCCGTACAATGCCAGGCCAAACAATATATGTGAATATATGTGAATATGGGCATGGTAAATCATTTTCAAAGTGTCCATATCATTGCATAAAGATGAATCCTGCGCAAGGCATAAATTCCAGAATGAATTTTAGACGACTCTGTGAACATGACTATTCCAGTTTAAATTTTCATCGATTTCCAATCCCAAAAATCCAGTAGTTTTTCAATTTCAATTTCTATTTATTCAGAGTCAATTGAGATGGTTGGTTCAAGTTTTCTTCTGCACTAAGAAGTTTTAAATAAGATGTAATTTGTCTTTGCTGCATTTAGTGTTAATTTATGATTGTAAAAAAATTATTTCATACTTGCCAATTCCACAAAAGAAGAAATTTCCATATCCTCACAGTTTTTCCTGATACTTTAAGGTTTGAATCATCTGCATAAAGAATCAAATGTTGCTGTGGTATGTTTGAAAATGACTGTGCAACATTATTTATGTAGCAAATAAATAGCAGGGGACCCAAAACCCATCCTGGGGGACACCATGTCTTTTTAATTTTAAATCCAACTTTATTATGTAAATTTTGTTGTTTTGCATATAACTTAACTGAACATATTGGAGTCTCCCTGTTAAGTATGATTGAAACCATTTCAAAGATTTTTTCTATGTTTAATTTTTCCAATTTTCTAAAGACAATGGGGTGATGAACAGTATCGAATGCCTTTGTCAAATCCATAAAAATTCCAACACAGACTTCTCCTCTATCGATTGATTTAATAATTGATTCTATAAAACTCACTGCTGCAGTAATGACTGATTTTCCAGAACGGAAACCGTGTTGATTACTATCGATTAAATTATATCTTTCTAAATATTCAACTAGTTGATTATGACAATTTTGTCATATATTTTTGAAATCACTGGAAGTAGGGCTAGAGGGCGGTAATTTGAAGGGTCTTTTCTATCATTCTTTTTATGTACGGGGACAACTTTACAGACTTTGAATTGTTCAGGAAAACAACCAGTGATAAATTAATAAGATGCGAAAGCACTTCATTTAGCTCGGACTTTGCTGATTTTATGACAGTGATAGGATATCATCATACCCACTTGACAGTTTGTTTGAAAATGAATTTATGACTTTTTCTACCTCTTCTTTACAAGTTGGCCTAAGCTTAAAGCAAGGGTTTACAAATAATTCAGGGGACCCTACTGAAAAACTACATCTAAACCAAGATTACTCTTATCTGTACTATCTGGCACTAAGTTTACAAAGTTATCATTTTAGATATATCTAAATATATAAAAGAGGAAGTATGTATGTATATATATATATATATATATATATATATATATATATATATATATATATATATGTATGTAGCCTATGGACTCCGAAACCGCTCGACAGATTGTAATGAAACTTTCAGGCATTATTAAGCATTATTCAAGGATGGTTTGTGTGAAGTTTGGTGCAAATCTGTCCAAAGGGCTCCGACCCAGAGGGCATACAAGGGTGCAGTGTCAGGTTTTAGAAATTTAGTGTTTACAAAATTAACAGCTGTAATTAGTAAACAACTTACTTAACTTGGGCGCAGCAACGCGCGCCAGGAAACTGCTAGTTACAGATATCTTTTGGATCACCAAACTCTTTACCCTCAATATCCAAAGATAGATTTTCTTCTAATTTAGGTTTTTTGTTTCCCACCTCCGAATTAATAATTTCCCAAACCGGTATTTGAATATTGGTTGACTTGTTAATTTTATTTTTGTAATAAGCAATCTTTGAATTTTTTATATATGTTTTAAAACTAAGTACTTTTCTCTTTATCTGAAAAATTACTGTTACCGGTACTCATATTTTGTGTACGTTTGCTGAGATCAATAATCTTTTTCCTTTGCTCTTTTAAAACATTAGTAATCCAATAATTTTTCCCCTTTCTAGATTTTGAGGGAAAAGCTTGATCAAAATAAAACTTAAAAGTTTGCAAAAACATTCATATTTTGTGTCAGTTGGGGCTAAAAATCACAAACCATGTTTCTTTCTGTATTTTAAAATGTTTATATTTTCAACAGAAAAACATCTGCATTCCTGAGTCAGAAGGTCCTGATAATTTAAATCCACATCTTTATTTATTATTTCTAAAATCTGCCCATCATTTTCAGAAAGCATGGTTACTATTCCTTCTATAAGCACGCTATTCTTTACAAAATTTGTGACAAAAAATTATCGACTGTATTTTACTTGTTAAGTTACTCTAGTTGGGAAATTTACTATATAAACTCATATTTTTACCTCTTAACATATTTTTTAAAAGCCGATGATTATTACTTTCTACAAGAACGTTTATATTGACATCACCAGCAACTTACACTTATTTGAAAGGTGCTCTAAAAGTAATGAAAGCCTAGGCTATCTAAAAACTCTTTTGTGTTTGAGGAGGGTGATCGGTAAATTGCCAATAAAATAAATTTCTTTAAACAGTACATGTTGACACAAAACTCAAATTGTTTGTCATCAAAGACCGCATCTTGAACAGATTTTGAAATAGAACATTTAATAGGTTTAAGTTCAACTTTACTTAAGATCATTACCCCTCCTTTGTTAGACATCTTTCTTGAATGGAAACTACCTATTTTGTAACTTTTTATGTTTAATCTACTAATTTCGTCCTCCTTCATATCGTGTTCGGTCAAAATTAAAGTCAGGATTTACTTCATTTAGGCCTAAATGAATTTCCAAAATGTCAATTTTTGAACTTAAATGAGCAATATTCTGGTGAAAAAATCTAAATATTATATTTTTAGAAGGATTTAGTTTAAGCCCGCAAGAATTCATGTTATTTGGTTTGTTCCTTCGTCTATCATTAAAAAACTACCTTCTAACCCACTAATGCCAATATTTACTCCATTTACAGTACAAACATAATCTACAGTATTGTCTTCCTTAGTCTTTGAAATATTGTTTCGTGTCATACTACAGCTGTTGAGTACCGCTGTAAAGCTGTTGTCGGGCATCACAGTAGAGGCATTTTGAGGCACCTTTGTAGATGTCATTAGAGGTGGAAAGTCTGACATTGATTCCAAAGCAAAATCGGTAGATCCACATTGTGGTACTCCCATGTCACATGCACTTGATAATGATTCGTACAGCTGATCCTGGAATTCTTCATGTGATAAACCTCCTCTCAATACCCGATACGACTCCTAGTAATAAGATACAATTGTAACAGAAACTCCTGTTGCCTGCTGAAATTTTAGTATGTTTGCAGCAAAGTGGGTGATAGCAATTTTATCTCTGACACAACCTAGCGGCGAGCATATTAGTTGTTTGTACCCACGTCTTTGAAAGTCTGTAGTAAGGTCTTCAAAAGTCTTATTGTAGCCCTCGACAGTTGGTTTCAAATGATATTTAGATTTGGTGTTAAGGCTGTAAACTCCAGCTCCAAAATGTCCTTTTTGGTAGGTATGCTAAATAATTGCTCAAACAATCCCAAGCTGACGGTCTTCCGAATTTCTTCTCGAATGCAGAAGCAACCCCTGTACTCATATGGCGCTTGCTCCCAAAATCAGCGGAAATGCAATGCGCAAATCATTTGTATTTTGACCCTCTCACTGGTTAATAACTTGCCTCATGTGGGTATCAACCAATTTAATTCTTCTATTTTGGGTTTGCTTATGTTGTATTCTTCTAATGCCCTCTCTGTATTCTTCTAATGCAATCAATAATAAGAAATTAAAGTTTCCTTTTTCCTCTTAGGTTTAAACGCAGGCCCTATACTGTGAAGTGATAAAACTTTGATATTTTCTTTTGATAGTATGGTAGGACAGATACAGAACTGCACCCGGCGGATACAAAATAGCAGTATTGCTTTTTTATGCCAATACATAAAACATCGTATTTCACCATATCGCGATATCACTACCAAATTAATAATTGCTTAGCCTACATAAATTAAGGCTGTGAAAATCTCAAGGTAGGTCAAACTTTTAACAATATCTATCAAAGAATGTCACAGCAGAAAAGAGATATAATTCCGTTTACCAAACCTTGTTTAGGATGGTGGGAACTTTGTAGAACTCGACAAAAACTAATCTTTTTGTCTCTTCTGTTTTAAGTTTGATAAAGTCTACAAATTACACCGGAAATATTACCCTTTTTAGTGGAGAAGACTTCCACATAAAACTTTCCAGATTTGAAGACTGCAGTGAAGAGTAAATGTGTAATTGGATTGAGAGAAACGAAATCCTTATACTCAGTTTGGAATTCGAAGTAGTGTGACGCTATCTACATTTTAACGGTTTGATGGATTGTCATGAAATTTTTAGGATAACGTTTTTACGGTTTAATGCTTTAAATAAACTATAATTGGCGAATTATTATTACATTTTAATAATTATCAGTTTTTTTATTGAACATTCTTTCAGTACATATTTTGAGCTTTGTGGTACCGTGTTGTTGGAGAACTGTCAAAATACATCAGCTCAGCTGCTGTCATTTTGTTTTGTTCGCAATCGCCGTTTGATGTTTGCGTTTAGGTTAGAGGAGCCCAGATAAGAAACTGCACCCATAATAATTTCATTAATGTTATAGCAATAATCAAATGTAAACCTTCTGTAAGTTAAGGATGTTACCTTGTGACTTCCATTCACATAACTTATGTGAAGCACTGTGGTTCAGGTTGGATTTAATACGATAAAAAGTGTCATCAGCGAGAATGCCAACATTATTCAGCACTACTAAAAAACAACCATAAATCTTGGTGGTTTTGTACCTGTGTTCTTTTGCAGATAGTTTGTGTTCGAATAATACTCAGGTTTTGTATATTAGCCTATAGTTGTAGCCATAACATGGATGATTATAACACAAGGTGGGACTAAAAACTAACTTTTTTTGTTATTAATAAACTTGAAATATTGTGTACAAAGTTTTAATCACCATAACAAACAGTATCCTTTGACTATTTACCTTTCATTAGGCTAATTTAGGTAGGCCATCGCTTTTGTTGTTTCTCAACCATCCCAAGTTGGTCAATCATCATATTTTAATTTTAGCCTTTCTGTAAATGCCTTACCTAACTCAAGGTATCTACTTAATGTGATAAGGGGTAGACTTTCATAAGCGGAACGATATGACAACCGAATGAAATTGTTCGATACGGTATTTCGATTAGGGGCCTATGTAGGTTATTCGGTTCTTTAGGTTTCGGTTATGTTATGTTTCAGTTTAGGTATCTTGGAATTTGTCTGGATAGCAAATGTTAGTTGAAAAACAAACCAAACATGATGTGTAATAACCAAGATACAAACGATAAAATATTTTGCAATCGATAAAAATATCAAACTAATCCATATACTGTATCAAACAATTTCATTTGGTTATTTATATTGTTCCGCTTATGAAAGTCTACCCGTGATAAGCACCCAGTGCCGTCTTTAGGGTGGTGCGACAGGTGCAGACGCACAAAGGCCTCGCGCTTACGAAGGCCTCGCACTTGAGGGTTTTTTTTGTGGAAGGTAGAGGCGTCGTGGCCATGAATGGGATCAGAAATGTGAACTTCTGATGATTAACAATTGAACAGCTGAATACAACGTACTTTAAGCAGTTAGTGGTACATACATATTTTGCCAATATTGCCAACATGTTTTAATTTAATGGCAAGTTCTGAAGTACATGAATTAGCCGTTGTATTTAGCCAATAGCGAGTGTATTTCTCAACGTAGCAAGCAAGTCTGTGTCGGGACTATACTGTGGCTGTAATTTTATTTTAATATTACAATGGAATGAGTTTCAGGTATTTTTCGGTTTATCCTAGCTGTTTTGTCTATATTTTATAAGTTGTTGATTTTTTTGCCGGACACTTTTATTTATTTTTTGCGAATTTACCCTTTAGGGATTAGCGAATTTCTCCTATAGGGAAGAAGCTATTACTGTAGTCGGCATGGTAAGACCTAGGCCCAGGACCATGATTAACTTTTCATTTTGAGGTCCCCAGATGCCAAAAAACACCATTCGTTCAAAACTGTAAATACCTATATATATTTGTCCATGAGCACGATAACTCTCGTAAAAATAGTACGATTTTTGACAAAATTTGGTATAATTGTTTAAAGCAGCATTTATGACTTTAAGTTCAAAAACCAGACAGATCGACCTATCCGAAGGGGTATTTTTTTTTGGGGGGGGGGGGTTGGAACCTAAAAATAAGTTTTTTTAGTTTTTTACAAATAATCATTGAAAAAGTCAAATTTTAGTTTTTCCCATTTGAATCAGCTTAAAAATACGCACAATTTGGTGTTTTTATCATTGCTCTACGTCTAATGGTTACAGAGATATTGAAAGTGCTAAAGACAGTACGTTATCCGATTTTATTCTTATGGAGAATAAGAAAAATTGTATTTCTCGCTTATTTATTAACTTTCCTGATGAAACTTGGTATATTGCTTCATATCGTTGTGGTATATTGATATTTGCACTAAGAAACATTTTTCGGCTGATAGTTCCCGTAGCAGCAAACCTACATACTCAGCTTCCATGTTATTCTTATGGAGAATAAGTAACGTGTTATCTCCCTTAATTATGAACATAAATTAATAAAATTTGGTATGTGGCTTTACCTTCTTGAGTTATATTGATATTTGTATAAAACCCCATTTTTGTGTTACTTGCTTCAGCAACCCTGCATACTCAGCCGCCATATGTTATTCTTATGGAGAATAATTAAAATGTCATAAATCGTTTATTTAAAAATGTATATTGCTGAAACTTGGTATTTGGCTTTATGTGGTATTAAGGTACATATATATATATATATATATATATATATATATATATATATATATATATATATATATATATATATGCATTGGAAATTCTCTGAGCATGCAGGTTGGCTGCTACAGGGGTATTTATTTTTGTTATAACAACATCCAACATAATAATATATAAGTTAGGCTAAAGGTAAATGGATATTGTAAATAGTACACACACTTTAAAATGGTCTGGTTTTTATGGTGACATGTTAATGGGAAGGCACTATAACCTAAAAATAGTAAAAAAGTGTCCGGGTCAAGCCTGTTTTACGGTAGGCCTAACTGAAACTAAATAACCAAAACCTTAATAGGCCTAACTGTAACCATAACCGAATAACCTAAATAATCGCTATACCCTATGGAACAATTTCATTCGGTTTTTTATATCGTTCCACTTATGAAAGTCTACCCTGGTTTCGGTTTTTTAGATTTCAGTTATAATTCGATCTCAAAAGATATTGTCTTATAATTTGTCCAGCTAACAAATGTTGATTCCACTAATCATGTTTTTCATCTTAAACATGTTTTGCCGGGAACAACCATTGTAAGGGATTTATAGAAATCACACTAAGCACTGATAAGAATATCCAGTCTTTTAGTCCCTCCAACAATGTGTTACGGTTTGAGCAAGTTTGAGGAGCCGTTAGAACAAAACATTTTCTCAATAAGAATAACATGGCGGCTTTTTATGCCACTGGGGCAGAGTCCTAAGGTCTTGAGGAAAAACAAAAAAGTACCTATCTGCAATTTGTTGATCATCTACAACATTATGGTCCGGAGCAGTTTTGAGTTGGCGTTTTCAAAATCCCCTGGGACATACACGCAGATGCACAACCATTACATTATAAGTATAGATTTTTCTCAATACAAAATACTTTTAGCTCCCGAAACAGCCCGATTAACATTTTTTTTTAAATTCTTTACGTAAATCTATTAGCAAAAACTACTGTGCTAATTTTAACTGTTTTAGTATTAAATTAAAGGTTTTGGCCTGCAGTTTGTCATAATTACATTTCTTTTTTTATGTGTTTTTAACGCACAATGTTTGCGTTTATTATTCCCATAACAAATATTGTTCAACTTTCAATAAATCTCTTACGGTACATTACTAGCAAAATCTATTAAATACAATACTTATATAGGTTATAATAGCTTAACCTATATAACTTATAATAGGTTTTGACATACACTAATGTCATCAATATCTTTGTTTAGTTTAGATGTGTTGTTTCTAATGATAAATTTATTTTTATTTTAGCTCTCATAAGAGCACATGTTCAAACATCAACAACATTCCTTTTGTAAATACACTAACAAAAACTAAAGGACCGATTTAAACAGTTTTGATCTGAAATTGAAGCTCCTGTCCTACAGAGATTTCCAGAAAACATGTTTTTCTCTGTGAAAAATTACTTTTAATGTTTAACAAGTAAAAGAGATGCTCCTGTTTAACATTTTGATCAAATTTAGTTGAACTATTTACCAGAAATTGGAATTATACATATGTTAATGGACTGTGCAGGACTTGTCCTTCCAGGCTGATTCAGAAATTTGTTTACTAAGTTTTCCCTTACTTTTGGCGTATGTGTGAACTAATACAATACATTTTAAAAATGGAAGGAAACGTCGTTCCTATCTTGTATAATAAATTTTGTTTCCCCCCACCTACTTAGTAAAGTCAAATTTTACTCCTTGTATTGAAGGAGTATAGTGCTACTTTGTCTCCCGGAACAGAATCAGCTGACATTTCGCTGCAATCATTAATGCTTCAGCTATAAGGGAATCGGATCAGCTGATTGATATTTTGCTCCAGCTGCAATTAACGTTCCGAGTTTAGTTATTACGCATTACGCAACCAAAATGGAAAGCGATTGTGAATGTGAATACTTATCAATACTTGTGGCTTTTGAGGTTTGGGAAAAATGTTGTGTGTAAATTTATCGCCCTGGCCTACGGCGTCGGGCGCCAACAATTTCCCTTTGGGAACAAAGTTGTACTTTACTCCCTTAATACACAAATAATTATTGTTTCAAGCAGAAGTCCCCGTATTATTTTGTACTGCAAAGAAATTTTGCATAACTTAAACTTGAGATAGTCACAGGGATTCAGCTGGGATAAAAATTCTTTGAGCAAAAATGCTACAAGCTCTTAGAGACTTGTAGCAAAAATATTTTCCTTTTCGCATTTTTATCGCGTGTCATTATACTATTTTTTGGTCTTAAGTTGTTTTTGCTTGTATTTGTTTTAAGGTTTAACATTTTAATAATATATAATTCAGCAGAGTCTACTTTTCTTGGAAACTTATCTTATCCATTTTAACCATTAAAGTCGGTAATGGAAATATACTAAACATTCTAATAGAATAGGCCTAATATGGCACCAGAACAACTAAAACTCACACACCCCGAACATTACCTGAAACATAACCTCAAAGCATATCGCGATCGCATTTGCGCATCAGCGATTTTGAGTTGTATGTTTTCGCTAAGGTACCTCAACACTTTGGCCCGATCATTGCGATAGCGACTCGTGCTCGTGTAACCGCCCACATTCTGCAGCGAGTCGAGACCGCGAGCGGCACTAAGTATGGAGGACCTGCCACTCGTCTCCTTTGACTCGGTCACAAAAACCGACAAGAATCGGTGTGATTGCGAGGCGAGCGCAATCATCCCTTCGGTGGCGAACTAGCCCTCGACATTCTCGCATTCGCCGATTCGCTCGGCTAGACTCGGCTACTACAGAGTGCGCGCCAAACTTGAGTCACAGCGCATGACGTCTGCTAGGGGGTTAGCTACTGTCACTACAACTGTCATATCAGTAACTCGCCCGTTCTCAGTAACTCGCCCGTTCTGTTTACAAGGTACGCAGTTGAAATCGACAGACACTGTTTATGTAATGTAGGCTCGTCTCCTCTACCACTCGCTCAGAGGCGATCGGTAAAGTGACTTAGTGCAACCAACGCAACGTTAAGCCTCTACAACATCCCAACTACTCTTCTAATCTTTTTGGTTGTGGATCGTGATCATGGACTTTTAATGCAATTTGTATTGTTAAAACCAGATTTTCTGCAATAAAATTTAAAACAATTTCTTATACTTTTCTTTGTAGCAAAAAAGCGACAGCCTGCCCAAATATTGTCGCATTTTCGTGGTGCATGTCGCATTTTGCGACAAATGCGACCGCAGCTTAAACCCTGGATAGTCAATAATATAAAACATAAGTGGGATTATAATACACCGTTACTTAAAAAGGATGTGATCATAATGTTTTTGGATACTTAAATGCTACACAGCGTCTGTAATCATTAATATATATAACTAGCTGGCCCAACAGTCCTGTCCTAATGTCATTGGATTTGTTTTATTTCAAATACTCGTTCATTTTCAAGATAAGCATATTCGCTCCGCTCACTCGCTTCCCGGATTAGCTCATGCGCTATGCTCACTTGAATATAAAAATACCCCCGTCGCAGCAAACCTGCGTTCTCAGCGAATTTCCAATGAATATATATGTCTTAATAACACATTATGCCTCTTAACAGAATTCATAAGAAATATATTCATAAATAAGCCATATTTAAAATATTCATTATTCTCCATTAGAATAACATTAGGGATGAGTACGCAGGTTTGCTGCAACAAGGAACACAAAATAATGGGTTTTTATGCAAATATCAATAGAACTCATCTAAGTGAAGTCACATACCAAGTTTCATCCATATACATTCATAAATAAGCGATATAGAACATATTTATTATTCTCCATAAGAATAACATGGGGACCGAATACCTAGGTTTGCTGCTACGGGAACCATAGGCGAAAAAGTAGTTTTTTGTTTAAACAACAACAAACCACAACCAGATGAAGCGATATACCAAGTTTCGTCAGTTTATGTTCATAAACAACCGAGATATCAAATATTTTCTTTTTCTCCATAAGAATAACATTGGACAACGTACTGTGTTTAGCACTTTCAATATCTCAGTAACCAATTGACGTAGAGCAATGATTAAAATACCAAATTGTTTGTTTTTTTAAGCTAAATCCAATGGTATAAATTAAAATTTGATTTAAATGATTATTACATGTGAAAACTCCAAAAAACCCATTTTTGGGGTACAAAACCCCCCCAAAACCCCCCTTCGGATGGTGCGATTTGTCTGGTTTTCGAACTCGTTCAAATAAATGGTACTTTACACGTTTGTACCAAATTTCATTAAGATCGGACCTCTTTTACGAGAGTTATCGTGCTTACGGACACATATATATATATATATATATAATATATATATATATATAAATATATATATATATAAATATATATATATATATATATACATATATAAAAATTTGAACGAATGGTGTTTTTGGCATCTGGGGACCTCAAAACGAAAAGTTATCATGGTCTCGGGCTTAAGTCTTACCATGAGACCTACGGTAATAGCTTCTTCCCTATAGGGGAAATTCGCTAAAAAGAGTTTGAGTTGCCATTCAAGTACTCTTTTTATTTCCAAAATGAGAGTTTCCATTCAAGTAGCTTTTTATTTCTGTAATCAACATATGTGTATGCCTTTCAAGTATGTTTTCAGCTGCTTGGTGTAACTAACTAACTTAGATCAAATCAATAGGAACTTTGAAGGCCTGTGGGGCAGAGCTCTTAGGTCGGATTAAAAATTGTCTTTTATAAGAACCTTGTCCTGACATAAACAAACTCAACAAGAAATAATTATTCAATTTGGTCCACTAATTCTCAAGTAATGGCGTGACCAAGGGAAATAGGGATCCATTTGAGCGAATTTCCCATATAGGGAAGAAGCTATTACCGTAGTCGGCATGGCAAGACCTAGGCCCATGACCATGATAACTTTTCATTTTGAGGTCCCCAGATGCCAAAAACACCATTTGTTCAAAAACTTTATATATATAATATATATATATATTATATATATATATATATGTATATATGTGTGTGTGTGTGTGTGTATGTCTCCGTGAGCACGATGACTGTCGTAAAATTTATCCGATTTTGACAAAATTTGGTATAAACGTGTAAAGCAGCATTTATGACTAAGTTCGAAAACCGGACGGATCGACCTATCCGAAGAGGTATTTTGGGGGGGATTTTTTATCCCAAAAGTGGGTTTTTTGAGCTTTTTACATATAATTGTTGAAAAAGTCAAATTTTAGTTTTTCCCATTGGTATCAGCTTAGAAAGACGCACAATTTAGTTTTTTTATCATTGCTCTACGTCAAATGGTTACAGAGATATCGAAAGTGCTAAACCCAATATGTTGTCCAATGTTATTCTTACGGAGAATAAGATAAATTGTATATCTCGCTTATTTATATACTTTTGCTGATGAAACTTGGTATATTACTTCATATCGTTGTGGTCTATTGATATTTGCACTAAAAACCATTTTTCGGCCGATAGTTCCCGTAGCAGCAAACCTGTGTACTCAGTCCCATGTTATTCTTATGGAGAATAAGTAAAATGTTATCTCCCTTAATTACATAAATTATTCACATTTGGTACCGGTATGTGGCTTTACCTACTTGAGTTATATTGATATTTGTATAAAACCCCATTTTTGGAGTTCCTTGCTTCAGCAAACCTGCACACTCAGCCGCCATGTTATTCTTATGGAGAATAATTAAAATGTCATAAATCGTTTATTTTTGAATGTATATTGATTAAACTTGATATGTGGCTTCATGTGGCATTAAGATACATATATATATGCATTGGAAATTTGCTGAGTACGCAGGTTTGCTGCTACGGGGGTATTTATATATTAAGATGTATACAAAATCTTGGACCTTGACACAATGACTCGTGGATTCTAAGAAGTGGGTCAAAGAGTTTTAATTTCTTCCTAGATTATATTTAACATAAGATAATACTTTTCCTTTCTTTTTGAAATGAGGCAATTTATTCTTCTTAAAAACAAATTGAATGATTTAAGCCTTATTGTTTTTTAAGTTCTGCATTTATAGGTTACCTATGTATTTGAACAACCGTATCAAGCTACAATAACAATGAGAGGCCTGGGGGCACAGCCCCCCTCCCCCCAGTAAGGTTAATGTGTTACATTAAAACCTCTGGGTTAGATTTTAAAATATTGAGGCATTCAAAACCAATCGACTGATTTTAAAACGTATTGCTCATCAAGGTCTGTATTTATACTTATAGATTTTTACAGCAACATTAAGCTACAATAAAATAAATATCCTGATGGGTCCTCCAGTGGAACCAAAGTGTAAATAAACTTAACTACTTTTAAACCACGTGCTCTCACTGATTGGGGACCTTTATTTCCGCCAACATATTATATTTTATCAAAATCTTCAGCTAATATTTTGAGGGCCTACATGATACAGCCCTCAGTGAGACTGAGGGGTGAATAACTACTTCATATGCACTTTGTCTGACTGATTGACAGATTTCAGGCCTCATTGTTTGTCATGTTCTGGATTTGTATGTCAAGCTGCAGTTATAATGGAGGGCCCATGAGGTATATTGTCAATTGAAACTTTTTTTTTTTTAACTGTGAGCTCAATCCTTATACGCGATATAAGAGCGTACTCCTAGTTGGTAAATTACCATGACTTAAGATAACATAAGTATAAAAGGTATGTAGCCTACTTACATTTACCAAGAAATTATCGATCCATCTAGTGTTTGTTTTTTTCGGAAATAATTAGTGTACCCGGACTTTATATTACTTTGGGTCCAATGATTTAAACTAATAAAATACAAAATAAAAATCCCAATATTTTAAGTTGGTTATGTTATGTTGTTATGTAGTCTGTCGATCTTTGGGGGTGAGCACTTTTTCGCCTACAAAATTTAGAGGTTGTTTGGTCGATATCGAACAATTTTACCAACCGGTTGTTATATCGATTGAATGTTGACTACGATAGTAGATAGATGTTTTCGAAGTTGGAAGGAAAATGGTGGTTGTTGGAATACAAAATGAGGCTGTGGGATTCGGGGCTATGGGACCTCCTCCTCTCAAACTTCTATAAAATCTTCGAACGTTTCAGCTTCATAAAATCTACTAGCGCTACTCATTTTGTATTCCAACAACGAGGAGGTCCCATAGCCCCGAATCCCACAGCCTCGATTAGTGTTTTAGTCTCACATCCTCGAATATTGCATCTTCCCATAATCTCGAAAACGGTTAAAATTTAATTTTAAATCGTGTCACAACCTCGAATCTGAACTTGTTTCACAGCCCCGAAGAATTTATTTAAGAATCCCAGACCATCGAAAGATTTGACACATCGTCCCACAAGTGCGAATGAATGAAGAGCTTGACGTAATGTTGGTGGAGTTCGCCACAGTCCCACAGCTCAGAATGAATGAATAGCGTAGTACGTGCAGTCGCGGGCGTGGCTCGGGGGAGGGGCCTACTCGCCCTACACCACCTGGCCCGCGGCCGCTCCGCTCTCCGCTTGTCGCCGTGGTCACCGTCTTGTTGCCCGTCACGATCTCCTCTCAGGCCTACTACTGTCATTTGCACTATGTATTAGTAGTTTGTAGCTGTAATGAGCAGTAATGAATGGTTAAAGAAATTAACTTTGTAATAATACCTTCGTATATAATTCTGTCAGGGTAATATTTAAGTCAAAATGTTGTGAGTTTGGCAAATCGCAGGATGGTGGGAGGCGGCTCAAATTAAAGGTCTTGATCCCAAGGCTCTGGAAAAATAGCAGTGTTTCCAAAAAATTACCAGCAAACGAGAAATAACGTAAAAACTCCCCCATAAGAAAAGCATAGGGGATATAAAACGCCAACTTTGTTTGATTTAAAACATGTGGTTATAATATGTCTACTTTGTTTACGAACTGGCATGTGTTCCTTCTTATAATGTTTTATTTTCCTCAGTAGATAGTAGTAGAGAGAAAACAAATCCGAAAACTATATATTGGAGTAAAGATGGGGCTATGGCCCCTTCAAGCCACTAGCTTTAATGAATTGACGTAAAGAATATTGGTTTAATGTTTGATTTGTAATACGCTAAGGCTATTTTTGTGAACATAACTCTAGTTTTAAATTGAATTGATTTACCAAATGTTGTTTACGACACATTTTGATAAACGTTACATTACTGAAATGTCAGACCATAAAAATGCTCATGTAGGTACTAGTAATAACATATTTTAACTAGAATAAATACTGCACATTTTAAAACATTATTTTATCACAATCGTTTCTTGACTATCAGCAACCTGTTTCAGTCTTAGGAAACTGTGACTATGTCTATATCAATAATAATTAAGCAGGAACAGGCGGCTAATGACATGTCTAAGCGGGTATAAAAGAGTTCACCACACAACACGCTTACGTGAGGGGAGGGAATTTAAAATTAACAAAATAAGTTTTGCGGAATTAACAAGAAACCAACTGACGTATATCATTGATAAAAATACCAATTGTTTAAGGTGAATCCAATGGTGCAAACTAAAAGTTGATTTTTTCATCAGCGTAAAAGGCCGGCCGCACACTACATGTGCCGACACGCGACACGACACGTCACGACGATTTCTGTTTTGTTTTGTTTTGTTCTGATCTGTTTTGTCGGATGCATCACAAACACCGTCCGACACTACAAAACACGACGGCTTCTGACGTCCCCTCATGACAAGGCCTCTATTTCACTTCATTGTCAGTTCATTCGATTTTGTGTGAAGTTTTAGAATTATCTTGTGATATAATATTTGATAGTGAGAAACAATAGATCATGAAGAAGAAGAAGAGACAGTTCTACTGTTGTGGAGTTTTCTACAGCTGTTTTTAATTCTGGCGTCAAAAGTAGTATTTGGGTGCACCCTATAAACCAAAAGAGAAATCTTAAAGGGTTTATTGGTGAACTAAAGGCTGACCCATCAAGTTCTACAACTATTGCACAGTTAAAGTTTCAACCTTTAACTACATCTTACAGTCACATAAGTCCTAAGATACAGAAAAAAACACTAAATTTAGAAAAACCATAACTCCGGAGGAGAGGCTCTTGGTTACGTTGAGGTAAGTTAGTAAGTTTATGTTGTTAGTGAATTTCCTATGGAAAGTGAACTATTAGCATGACCCGCACGGTGATACTTAAGCCCAGGACCACCATTGAAGTACCTAACGTGACCCCCTGAACACGTTTTGGGGGGTCGTTAAAAATTGTATATGTATATGTATATATATATATATATATATATATATATATATATATATATATATATATATATATATATATATGTGTGTGTGTGTGTGTGTGTGTGTGTGTGTGTGTGTGTGTTTGCACTCTAGCGGTCGTATTTTTTGTCCGATTTACTTCAAATTTGGTAGGGACGTTTCTTTCTGTAATCAACAAGTTCGTTGGGCAAAACAATCGGAAAACTCTAAACCCCGTTTTTGGGGATTAATCTGCATGCGCAGAGCAACTTCCTCTATCAACAACATAGGACGCACCAGTAATATCTGCATGGTTTTCAATACGGCAGTCGAATATTTTTAATAATGAAGACTTCGTTCCTCTTCTTATAGAAAAATCATATAAAGTATAAGGTGGTCTGGAAGCTAATTCAAAACTCAGATAGTCTTTTAGCATTGACTTTTATAGTCAGTGCTTTTAGTTTAAGCGGACACTGTCACATACGCGCTGTATTCTATTAAAAGGTTGCTGTGAGCTAACTGTGTCTTCGATCTATAGTTCGATCTATAGTCTGTTTCCCAAGGTCTCGATCCCAGGGACTCAGGAAAAATAGCAGTATTTTTTCCAAAAGGTTACCACCAAACAAGATATAACATATAACATCCCCCATCAAAAAAGCATAGGGATTTAAAAACGTCTGCTTTGTTTACATAAAAACATGTGATTAAGACTCTACTTAGTTTACGAACTGACATTTATTTGTTCCTACTAATATTGTTCTACTAGTGGCTTGAAGGGGACATTGGTATGTAAACATTACAATTTGGAATACAGTCAAATTATCAAAACAAAACCAGGTTTATTTTTTTTACGGGTTCATGCTATCATAATAAAAATACTATGTTTAAAATTGAGCTTTATATGACATTATAAATTGAAGTTCTTCAATCTAGTATAATTATTTAAACCTGGCATGATTAATGTGATCCTGATAATATGTGTCAGCAGTGAATAATCATGAGTGTCACAAAACCTAGGATACATACATTATTTAAATCCGCTAGCAGGAAGAGTTCATTGATGGGCTACGAAGACGGGTCCTTAAAAATGCGGTAGGTTGGCACTGTTTGCTACGCCAAATTAATACCACTCAGGCTGCCAGCAGTGGGACCACATTTGTCCCGCACCGCCCCTGAACGCCTCTCCTTGCCTCATTATTAGAGCGAATGTTTTATGCGAAAATTAGCTCATAAATACTCTTGTTACAGCAAACCTGCGTACTCGGCGAATTTATAATTCTTATTTGTTTTTCACTACCATATAAAGCGACTTACCTAGTTTCCTAAAAATAATTTATAAATAATATATAACATTTTATCTATTCTCCATAAGAATAACATTAGGGGTTGAGTACAAAAGTTTGCCTGTGACGGTGTTATTTGAATAGCTTTTTTAAGGTTTATTAATTTAGTTAGTTAAGTTTTATAATTTAGGTTCATTATTAAGGGATACCTATATCAAACTTTACTTATTGTCCATAAGAATAATATTAGGGCAGAGTATGCAGGATTGCTGCTACGCGGACAGTAAAAAAAACCATTGTTTATGTACAAATAATACTAGACGACCACCAGGTAAAGCCACACACAAATATTTATCAATTTTCAAGAGTTGATAGGTACTTTAAATTATGAATATGGAAAGTTAATATAACTCATAATAACTGAGCCTTTCAAGTCCTTAGCTATAATTAAGCCTATTAATTGGGCAAGGAATGGGTTTTATTTCATACTAGTTTAATTTATGAACAATTTTTCTCTTATCACAAGTAATTTAGAGAGACCGATTAATTATCCCTACCTCGGGGTCTTTGTATTTATGATTGTATTTATGATGATTTATGAACCAATTTGTAAATTTAAAGGCATCTTATCTGTTATACATTACTTAATTAACTTAGCATTACAAAGTTTATTTAAATTGGGTATATCTTTTGCCATATTAAGTGGATGTAAGGTATTTCAATTTAAAATTGTCCAATGGCCAAACTTATACTTCAACAGGCCCTAGACGAGTCAGCTTAGAACTAGAGATGTACTAAACGATTACTTTGCGGTACAGGTTATAACGGATACGAGTACAGCTTGGTACCGAGTACAGCTTGGTACCGAGTACTGAGTAGCGACTACTTTGTAATCGCGATTACTTGTGCGACGACTCCTGTCCTATCGAGTTCTGGTACTTCCTGCACTCGCCTTCCTACCAATCCCATGCACACTAACGACTCCTGATTACACAATTAAACAACACGAATATTTATACTTTTCAATGGCACTACTGAGTAAATTGCATAGCAAGGAGTACATAATATTTCTACTCAGTCCTAACAATCAGCATTTAAATAAACATTTCAGACATAGTATTATCTGTGGAAGTTCTAAGTTAGAACTTCCACAGTGGTTTCCATTTCCAAGTTTAACTTCTCGGCAGTCGGCAATCTCAAATCATCCAGTAGAATGAACGAACAATCGGTTGATGAAACGATGCGGTATCGTCTGTTCGATATCGACCAAACAACCTCTAAATTTTGTAGGCGAAAAAGTGCTCACCGTCTTTGGGGCGGTCGGTCCTTCTTGTGCATAGAGTATTAATATCAAGATCATGGTGACAAAAACTGTTAACAAACTTTGGAAATTGGTTTATTATTTGACATAAACATTTAAATATTCATTTTATTAACGGTCAAGTTTTTACAATTACCTTACAATAAGGAATATACTGAACATTAATATTAAAAAATAGATAACTCAAAAACTATTCGTTTCGGGTAAAATTTCAACGTGGGAAAGACAGATTGGTTGTGCACCTGCACCACGCCGCCGATGCGATACGTTTGTAATTCTTGGAAGCTTCTTATCACTTGTTAAATAATCGAGGTAAATTAAATTGATTCCACTGTCGTGCATCTAACTGAGATTACACATTTATATCAATTTGGTAAGATAGACACGAAAAAAGGTTTTTTCCCCTAAGTAGTTGACCCCCCTTCACCACTGTGACCGGCACTGATTATGGAGTGTGGAAGGAAATCAACTACTATTTAAATAAAGAATATGTAGGGACAATAGTTAAGTGTTCCGTATTGCAGGATTTATTTCTATCTCTTTTACACATAATTAATTTAAATTTTCCATTATTGAGCTTGGTGTCAAAATCTGCTGCCACGAATACGCAAGTGCTTTTATGAACCGAATGATTACACACTGATAAACACACACTGCCCAGACACACTGACGCATAGTGCAGCAGAGTTGAAGAAAGGCCGCAAGCCCTAAATCAAGCAGAATCCGTTGACAGTACACTAATAAATGTCAACCCCTGCGCCATAAAAACAAACCTTCAATTCACACAAATAACAGTAAAATAACTTATTTATGGCTATGATTATTAACTGACATACGCATCCTATGTCAGTACAATTTCACAGTTAGAAATTGTGATTCAATTATATATTATTCATCACCAATGACATAGACTAACTACTGTAGTTAGTCTATGCCAATGACCACCAATATTCCAAATGGTATTCAATACTTACTTGAAAGCAGAAAATAAATACGGTGCGCATACAAATAAATACGCATGTTTTATAGTATTGTCTCAATAGAACAAGATCGTTGACTAACAATAATGCAGTGATGCAATGATGCATGTTCGTAAACAGTGTGGGAGCCTCTCGAATATTCGTCGGAATGTTCGGCCGAACACTCGCCCGAATGTTCACAGAACGTTCATTGATCATTCGGTCCCGAATTCAAAGTTCGCGCAGCTCCCACACTTCTCGTGAATACGCCAAACATTCGGAGTTCGGCCGAATGTTCGGGCGTGTTCGCTAGAAGTGTGAGAACACCTTTAACATATGAAAGTTACTTTGATAGTTTATTGGATATTTTTTCACAGCTGTTATGATTTCTATTGTTTTGATTTTAAAACTCCATAAGGCCAATGTTAAAATTTTCAATTTTCAAGATAATAAACGGTATCAGGAAACTGACACAAACTTTCTTCCTTTTAGCCCAACTTTAATGAATAAATTACTTTTTATTTACTAAATATAGAATACAAAGCACGGTCGAATGTACAGAAATCTTGTAAACAAGTTGTTTTCAAAAATATCCACCCAAATCTCTGTTTAGGAGGCACTACAGAATCCATCGCTACACACATGGTTTTAAGAGGGGAAATGCCCCCTATCCCCCCCTCAGGGTTATTAAGGGGCAACATATTTCGAATTTATTCTGTTGGTCAATGCTAACTTGCCAAGCACATCAACTTTGAACGAAATTGATCAATAAATAAGAGAGAAATAGTAATTCTTGTGTTCCTCATAAAAATTGCATTGGACAACGTACTGCGTTAACCGCAAAATGAAAATTTAAATTTTCTCCGCAACCAGTAATCGTAGAATAGTAATTCAAAAGAGACGATGGAAGTCGATCCGAGCGGAACTCGATCCGCACTCCTAACCGGTGGAAATGCGTCCGGGCGGAACTCCGTCCGGGCGGAATCCGGTCCGAGGTTTGACATGTTTTAGCCAATAGCGGAGCAGTGGCCCGCCCCTCTCACGCCATTGGACCCTTACCCTGCCGCCGCCATTGCTCTCCCCTCTCCTTGTCGTTAACAGTATTGTCAATATGCTCAAGTTGAACTGTCGTACAGTCACAACTATACGAACATAGATTGGTTTTAATGATGTAAAGTAAACTCGAGATTCTATTCTAGTTTCTATGCAGTTTAACGGGCAAACGGGATGTACATTTTGTTTCATACTTATAAATAGTAATTTATTAGGGGTGTTACTACAGAGATGTACTAGGCGAATAGTAGATTTATTCATTGCTCTTTATTTTTGTAGATTTGTCAATGTGTTAAACCTCTAAACGGATGCTTGAATATGATAGATAGCACATTAAAAAAACTGTGTTGAAACTATTAGACTATAAATTAAAATTCTTTATTGAGCATGTTGACAAAATTACATTAAACAACTTTTTTATTAGCATATTACGTGTTGTTATTACTTACGGGATGTAATAAAAGACGTCTTACAACACTTAAAATATATTTACACATATTCACATACAGACGGTAAACATATATAAAGGATGGTACTAGGCTATCGATTTCGACCAGTCAAACCAGTCATCATCAGGCCAATGAGAGAGAACTAAAAACATAAAAAATACTACATTAAACATTGCTATATAAAATGGTGTGGTACATTTCTAGCAGTAAATCGTTCTAAGCTAAGAAATCTTTTACACTATTAGTAGGCCTTGTCAATGAGAAAACATTTCAATTCGGAAACTAACTATAGAAACTATGATTAAATACAACACATTTATCTGTCTAACGTTTATTCTCATTATGTAATATCGTTTTAGAAAATAAACAACTCCTTATGCAGGTTTTTTCCTTGAAAATTCATTGTCAACATATTTTTTAATATAAATCTAAATACATAAAAAAAGAGTTAGTTAATAAAAACTGCTGTTATAAAGGATTATATATCTAAACATACTTAAAAGGTATAAACATATGTTCATTATATAAATAACAAATCGACTTGAATAGTAACTCAAACTTTATTTTCGATGCCAAAGTTAGCTCTATATAAAAACAGGCGAGTCATCATAACGAACGAGCTCATCATCATATCTTACATCTCCGTTGTTTGCCCCGTCGACCAAGGACGCGAGTGAGCAAAGCGAACGAGCTCATTTTAAAAATGAACTAGCATTTGACATAAAACAAATTCAATGACATTTAGGACAGGACAACGTCTGTCGGGCCACCTAGTTTATTAATATATGTATATCTATTTAATGCGACGACGGCAACTAGGGCGAATTTTAAGGCGAATATGAATTAATTACGAGTGTAGGATGGGTGAGATGCCTTGTAAGTTCCTTATAAGACACTTGTTAGACAAAAAACGTGTTAAATATTGATTATAACAAAATGTAAAATTTTTTTATCAAACGTTTTACAGCCAAAATTACAGACGGCTTTAAAAATTTGTATAATAGGTGGAGGCAAAGTTCATAAATATTACGAGGGATTAGTCATGACTTTCATGTAAAATAGATAAGAATAAAATATGGAAAAATCAACAGTTTTATTTTAAGAATATTATAGGCAGGACACTAGCTCAAAATTTTGGCTCAGTGTATAGCCCGGCCATGTTTCACCCAAAAATTATTTCTACTGAGGACGGTCCTAGGAAATAATCGAACCTAATTATAATATGTATTATTTGAACCTAATAATTATGTTTATTCCTATATAGTGCCGCGGGTGGTGGAACCGATAATAGTCATTAAACTATCGTTATGCTATATTCTCCTTAAAATACGCCTCAGTTGCGCCGTCGTCTTACAGATATATTATTATAGGTATTTTTTACAGATATATATATACAACTAGTTATTTTTGTTTAATCTACAACATTTTCTGAAATATTTCAACTCGTAAAATATGCGCTGAACTGATTGTAAAGAAAACTCGTTTGCTTACGCACAAAAATATTACGCACTACGAATGTAAAAATCATTCATTTAAATAACTAAATAAAATTATCGTCAGCATTAGATAAACATTAAAGCTTTAAAAGGGAATGGGGATAAAACCAAGTTTATTTTTGAATTAGAGAGCTTTAATACATTTAGGAATCATAACGTATTGATATGTCATAATTTACTGAGACGGGGTTTTGTCAAGATAGCACCTTTACATTTGGTTGAGCGGGCTTTCTAAAAGCGGGCTTTAGTTACGAATACTGCAAAATCAGCGTTATAAATTAATAATACTAATTTGTGCCCGTCGAAATTCTAAATGTAACATATTTTTCTTATCCTCCATAACAATAACATTGGACAATGTACTGTGTTTAGCACTTTAAATATCTCTGTGACCAATTTACGAAGGGCAGTGATCAAAACACAACATTATTTTGTATTTGTTTAAGCTAAATCCTATAGTAAAAACTACATATATATTTGTTTAAGAATATATGAAAAAATTAATTTGCGGAGTTAATTTGTCCCCCCCAAACAAAAAATATACCCCCGTTGCAGCAAACCTGCGTACTCAGTGTTTGTCTTAATACTGCATAAAACCGATTACCAAGTTTCATAAAAATATATTCACAAAAAAGCGATATGTGACATTTTAGGCTGAGTACGCAGGTTTGCTGCTCCGAAAATCATCGGTAAACATTTTTGTGTGCAAATAACAATAGACCACAACCAGATGAAGCCATATACCAAGTTTCGTCAGTGTATAAACTAAGAGTACGCTCAAATTTTCCCGTAATTAGATAGGCGAACTCAGAAATTGTAGATAAAAGTTACTGTTGCTAACGTGTGAGGCTCAATTAAAATTTCGTCGCAAAATATCAAAATACCCCCGTCACAGCAAACCTGCATACTCAGCGAATATCCAATGCATAAAATATGTTTTAATACCACATAAAACCGCATACCAAGTCTCATAAAAATATATTCACACATAAGCGATGTTAGTTATTCTCCATAAGAATAACATTGGTAATGAGTACGTAGGTTTGCTGAAACAAGGAACACAAACAATTGGTTTTTATGCAAATGTAAATAGAATTTAACTAGGAGAAGCCACATACCAAGTTCCATCAATATTCAATCATAAATAAGCGCTTTATAACATTCTAGTTATTCTCCATAAGAATAACATGGGGGCTGAGAAAGCAGGTTTGCTGCAACAAGGAACAAAAAATGGGTTTTTATATATTTATCAATATAACTCAACCAAGTGAAGCTACATACCAAGTTTTATTCATTTATGTTCATAATTAAGGGAGTCATTACAGTTTACTTATTCTCCATAAGAATAACATGGGGGCTGAGTAAGCAGGTTTGCTGCTACGGAAATAATCAATAAAAAATAAATTTGTTGTGCAAATATCAATATATCAATGTACTACGTGAAGCCACGTACCAAATTTCATCAACATACATTCATAAATAATCGAGATATCAAATTTTATTTATTCTCCATAAGGATAACATTGGACAACGTACTGTGTTTAGCACTTTGAATATCTCTGCAACGGTTGGGCGTAGAATCACAATTTAAACACCAAAATGATTGTTTTGTGGAAATGAACAGATTGGTAAAAGCAAATGTGAAGTTTACATTAAAATAAACTGATTAAAAGCCAAAAACATTTTCCCATAAGATTAACATGGGAGATTTTATGAGTTTGTTTTTTGGATTTTCTACGCAACTACTTAACCTAGGTTAATAATTCAAAATACTATATTATTTGTTTTTTAAGCTCTATAACATGATCGAAACCAAAATTAAGTTTTTTAAAAATTTTTGGGTGAAAAATACAAAAAACTGGTTTTTGGAAAATTTAAAACCCCCATAAACCCCCCTTCCCATGGTCCGATTTTTCTGGTTTTCGAACTTAAAGTCATGAATGTAATTTTACACGTTTGAGCCAAATTTCATCAAAATCGGACTTTTTTTACTCAATTTATCGTGTTAACGGACACATATATATATATATATAAATTTAAACGAATAGTGTTTTTGGCATCTGGGGACCTCAAAACAAAAAGTTATCATGGTCTCGGGCTTAAGTCTTACCATGAGACCTACGGTAATAGCTTCTTCCCTATAGGGGAAATTCGCTAAAAATAGTCTTGATCCAGTGGACTCTAATGGAAAATATAAATTTGTTGTTGTTCATTTTCAGTTTTAGGATAAATATCGTTTCTGTATCACAACCTTAAATTCTGAATGATTACTATACAAACTATATTATGACATACAGCTAGAATGAGACTAGAAATTGGGACTCTATTGTTCCAACATTTTCACTAAATTCATGAGAGAATTTTAGAGTACTTTAAACTTGCATCAAACATATTAAACTACATTTAATCTAAATCCAGAAATAAGAAAACCCATTCATTAAATCACCCCTTAGATACCATAAATATCTCATTAAAAAATATTTTACCGTTTTTAGCTTTTCATGCGGACATACAGGTCCTCAAAAGCGAACGGCACTGAACTTTCTAAATCAATGATAGGCCATTCAAGAAATTGTTAATCACTCTTATTTACGAATATAGTCTGTTGAACAATAGTAATTTCGAAACTCACATTATATCAAAGGTGCGAATGTTTCAAGAAAACTAACGTAGTAAGTTGCCTAATATATAGTTGCTTGGTGGAAGTTTCATTGCAACCGGGGTTTTTAATATCATTGACTGACAAAATAAAACAACTGTAAAATAAAATAGTTCCATGCTGCAATCTAGTGGAAAAAACTATTATCTTCCTCGCACTTTACTAACAGTAATCTTGTCAATTGCTTTACCTTATGGATATTTTACAACTTTTAAATGTTATTTATTAAAGAACTGTTAAACGAATGTGATCTAGTTTTGAACTGGTAGCGCAAAGTGTACTGGAAAACATTTTTGTAACATCTGAAAAAACCCGTGAAACAGTTTTCACGTTATTGCATTACGAACACACACACACACACACACACACACACACACACACACACACACACACACACACCACACACCCACACACACACACACACCCCAGCACACACACTGACGGACAACGAATCATTGCCTCTGCTAATACATAGATTCCTCCACTTCGTTCCCTCATCAATAAGCGAGATTTAAAATTGTTCTTATTATCCGTAAGAATAACATTGGACAACGTACTGTGTTTAGAACTTTCAATAACTCTGAATCCAATTTGAAGTAGAGCAACCCAATAGTCAACAAACCAAATTGTGTGTTATTTTTTAGTTTAATCCAATGGTGAAAAGTAAAAGTGACTATATATATATATATATATATATATATATATATATATATATATATATACACATATACACACACACTTTTGAACGAATTGTGTTTTTGGTATCTGGGGGCCTCTAAACGAAAAGTTATCATGGTCTCGAGCCTTCCATGCCGACTATGGTAATAGCGTTTTCCCCATGGGGAAAATAATTGCTAAAAAATACCCCTCTAAATGGGTTGATCTTTCAGGTTTTAGAATTCATAATGCTTGCTTTACTCGTGTGTATAAAATGTCATTCAAATTGGACCACTTTTACGAAAGTTAACGCACACACAGAAATATACGAGTACATATATATACATTTTTGAACGAAATGAGTTTTTGGCATCTGTGACCTCAAAAGCAAACGTTCTCATGATCCCGGGCCTAGGTATTACCATGCCGACTACGTTATTAGCTTCTTAAGTAGGCCTAAGGGAAAATGAGCTAAAAACATAACATATAGCTAAGACATATAGTTTTCTGTTCTTGTAGTCGTATCTAGCACAATATTTTGTTTAATACATCCTGTAAATAAATATATAACACGTCATGGAACCTTTTGAAAATTCTAAAATTTAACATTTACACTGGAATTCCATGTTAAAGCTATTTATTGTATTGATGAAATAGCAACAAATAAAAAACTACAATTGTTTAAAAACAAATTAGGAAGGCAGCTTTAAAAGTTATAAGAGCCTCTGAAACATGTGCTGAATAAATACGCGACCCTTCAATAGTTGAAGTTTTACAACCGTTCACTCACTGTGCCTTTGTCGGTGAAATCAGGGCAGACGACGACACTCGCCGGGTGAAATCCCATTGCCATAGCGGCCACCAAAGTTGAAGAATGCTACATTTTTCACTTCTTTATATAGTATATTTCTTAACATTTTTAAGACTCTCAAACATTATTTGGTTTTGCCACCTGGTATAGCTAACCGACTTAAAAAATGAGGTAATAGATTCGACCCGTCAGTATGTTTTTCGTACATGTTCGCGCAAAATTCTGTAGTTTGTTAACGCATTTTGATGATTTTTGTCTAGTTTTGTTTTAGTATTTAACATTAATAGAAAATGTGTTATGAAAATAAATATTTACTGTCGAATCATTTTGGAAAATGGAGTATAAAGATTATGTAAAATTAAATGTATAAAATTCTCAGTTACACTCTTTAAAAGGGAAATAATTCGTTGACATCATTTGGTTCTATCCAATGAGCTTAATTTATCTAGAGTATGTAAACACAAATTAATCTCCTAAAAACAGTATGAGTGCCTGGTTTTATCGGTGGGAATTAATTACAGAGTTTAATTTTAATGAACTAAACACATAACAAGTAAAATCAAAACTTAAACTTTCTGACGACCTACTTATCCCTATGAATTTGTTTATTCATGACCCCCAATGTGGGAAATATATAATGAAGCTGAGGTATTAGATACTGTATGTTGTCTAATGTACGTTTATATTTTAGCTAAGCAAAGGAATATATGTTGTTGTCCAGTTGATTTATAATTGCTTACGAAAAACCACCTGTAGAAACAAGACAAATTATTACAAAACAAAAATAATAAAGAATCATAGAGTAGTTTAAATATTTATATTTCTGTATTTCCATGCAAATTATTTGAGTTTTGGATGTTGAATGGCTATAATTTTATTTATAATAAAAATAAACAAAATTAAAAAAAAGAAAAGTTTGGTAGTTTCTAAATTTGATGGCTGCGAACTAATTTAATTTAAGTTTTAAATAAGTATAAATATTGTATTAATTTGTTTATTAAGTCTGATATAAAGCATAAAGCAAATAGTAATGAAACAACAGCTTTGTTTTGTAAAATAACTTTTTCTTTTAGGATTCATTTATTAGTTTACAAATAATGTAATCACTGCATTTTTTATTTGTATTTATTTTATTTTCGTTTATCTTTCTTTCCTTCCTATTTTATAGGGATTATGTAATTTAGGGTTGAGTTATCCGGACATGTGTTAAGTACTGTTTTTAATGTTTGCAGATTAAGTACCAACCGAAACAGACAGTCTTTGACCATTGTTCCACAGTGCAATGTACAACTTGTTAATTTGTAAACATGTAACAGAAATTTAAATAAATGCAATTTTTGATTTGATTTTTGAATTGTAGTTTATTAACACATTTTGAAGATTTTGTCTTGTTTTTTATTTTAGTATTTTTTAACATCAATAAAAAAATCGTTTTGAAATGAATTGTCGAATAATTGTAGGCAATGGAGTATGAAGATTATGTAAAATTAAGTGTGTAGAACCCTCAGTTTCACTCGTTATAAGGAAGATAATTCGTTGATAAAATTTGGTTCTATCCAATGAGCTTAATTTGTCTAGAGTATGCAAACACAAATTAATCTCCCAAAAAAGTGAAGCCTACATGGTGGCCGTCAGAATTCCTCTAACCATAAACAAATCCCTCCATTGCCATGGTAACCAAACCAGTCATTGACTATAAAGTTATGTATTCTGAAATGTATGTAATCGTTATCCTTAGTGAAAACAATAAAGAGCTTTCATAAACATCAGGTATACAATTTAAACTATTTTTAAGATTAGATTGATTCATTTGTCAATTAGTATTTAACTCTAGGATAAAATAAACATCCTTAAAAATACACCATTTATGTCCAGAATATTTTCGATCATATTTTCGCTAGAATCGTGTGTTTTCCGGAGGCCCTGGAGGGTTAAGGTAAGATGGAAACGGGGAAAGCCAGCCGTCGAAGGCGTGTGTGAGTAACGACGGCTGTGAGTAACGAAGGGTTCCAGGGAGGACGGGTGTACAACCTCTTGTACCTCTTGTCAGGGGATTCAAGGGTAGTAGGCACACCCTAATGAACCGCGAAGTGCAAAGTAAAAACTTTTGAAGTCTCAAGTCATTGTTGCATTGAGTAGTGACATGATTGTCACATTTTAGAGCCAAACGTCATGCGGACGCTGAGGTCTTAGTTACCTGTTGGGTCAGGTGCGCAACTACGGTGAGGAGATTGGGGAGTCCTTTTGGAGATTGGCTAGGTGCGAAATGTCGGTGTTCCGGATTCAATGTATTCTCTCCATTCTGGGATTGAATAAAGTATATTTTTGTTTGCATTTATAATATACCTTTATTGGCCAAATTATGTTTGTAGTTTGTGTGGTCTTGTTTTTGTTTTGTAAATATTTCGTTTGCATTTGTTATCATGTAATTGTTACATACATAAATCTGAAATTACAATATTTATCATAATGTTAAAGTTAAAACCGACATAGTTAAGAAAAACAAACTTGTTTGAAACAAAAATGCAATGTGTGCATAAGCCGAACTTCGAAAACACGGTTGTATGTGTTGCTGTAAACGCTAACTTGAAATTTCTGAAATCCGTTTACACCCACCACATTGCTACTGAATAAGAACAAAGGTATAAATAAATAACAACTAATTGTCAACAAGCATGTATTACAACTAAACAAAACGCAAATTTTATCCTTCACATTTATTGAATATTAATACTTTGATTGCTTTGTTATTTAGTTCCTCAATTGTCTTTACAAGAAAGCCCCTTTTCTCAAAGGTTTTTTTTACTTTTGAGGGCCTCCTTCGAATTTAGCCACAAATAATATGTGTCTGTCTGCATGGATTTTAAGTTCTTAGAAAATACATAAACTTTCGGATACGGTGATGAGCTTTCCTTGTTGAAATGCGAGTGAAAGCTCTCACATGCGTTGGTGGTTCGGCATAAGTATGTCGTGCGTGCAGCCCAAAATTTGAGGAGGGAAGAGGGCTTTTGTTCTATCAATAGTTTCAGTTTTAATTAGCCTTTAAAATAGGGTGCCCAAGCGTCCCGTAAAAACGGGATTGTCCCGTTTTTTCACGATCGTACCCGGAGTCCCAAAGAAGTCTCCCGGGACGCCTAATGTCCAGTATTTACGTTGTTAGTACCCAACTTATTTAAACACCTTTTAAAATCGCTAAACCTTCCTAATTTATAATATGACTTCAAGTAATATTTTTCTTTTTTGCTAGTTATGTAGTCCTGTATTGTAGGTAGCCAGCGCCAGTACCATAGAAATAGCATTTACCTTTGCTTTATTAGCCAGAAGTATGCCTACGAATTTTAATTGAATTACAAAAGCAAAGGTTAATTGTAAAAGAATTATAGGTCTCAAAATAGCTAAAAAAGAGCATTTTTCAATGATTACGACCCGAAGGAGGCCTCCCTCGGGGGACCTCCCTTTCACTGGAGGGTATCGCCCGGAAGCCCTCCTTTGATACGTCCCGTTTTTTTTTGAGTTTATGATTTTGTCACCCTACTCTAAAACTGAAACAGAACGGTAAGAAGAACTGAAACAGAACGGGGACTTCTTACCTTATGTTTCCAAACATAAGGTAAGAAGTCCCCTTTGAAATTCCCCGGTCATGGTCAGGTGGGTATGGGTATGGGTGAATGCAAAGGACAAATTATGGAAATCCCAAGTCAACTATGCATAACGGAGTGACACATTCTAGAGCCATGCGTCATGCGGACGGTGAGGTCTCAGGTACCTGGGTCAGGTGCGCAATTCGGGAAATCCACTTTTGTTATTCAGAGAGAACGAATATGGATATTCTCACTAAAACCTAAAACTGTCCGTCGCCATAGATCAATAGGCCTTTGCGATGATCTAAGGACAATGAGGTACCGTAACGGAAATAGTCACATGAGCAAGCCTTTAGCGACCGTTCGTGAAAAATATCTCAGCAGTCAGCCGGGATACCTACGTTTGACCACGGCGAGGCCAGCGTTCTACCTCTGAGCTATCGTGCCCGGTAATTTCTCCATAATCAATGGCTAAGTGGAGGAAGTAAAAATCTATAATTTAATGAATGACAAAATTAAATTACCATACACTAAAAGCATAGACTAACTACAGTATAGACATTGCACCTTATGGGCCTTTGCGTAGCACTTTTAATCTGGCTCCCGACGTAGTTCAGGGTAGCCCTGGTATGGTGGCGTTAGCATCGATGATGGTAACGTAGTTCACGAAGAGAGACGGAAATAAACGAACGGTTCCGAAGGCCGCACCACCACGAAGAGAGACGGAGACAAACGAGTGATTCCGAAGTATTGATGCACGATTACGAGAGGATTCGGTTGTTGAATGGTTGCGTTTCGAATGTTTCCGATGACGCAATCGAATGGATTTTGATTTTGATTTCGAAAATTTACTAGCGTTTATTGACTTCCCAATCTATATAATTCTTATTTACTTATTATTAAGTATTATAAACATGATGCATTTCAATTATGATCAGCGAATGCATACTAAATATTTGGTAACATTTCGAATGGCTACAACAATCGAAACGTTTCGAATGGTGCATCTCGCAATCGCTCTTTTGGGGTTGGGTGGAGGCCGCTGTGATCAAAGGCAAGGCGCAGCCAATGCCCTACTAGATACAGGCCGTACTGCTCCTCCACCAGTTTTGGCGCCACGTCATATCTTTGGGAGGGCTCGAGGCGCGGGAAACTGCGGCCGCGACATCGGGCTGCGACTGTCTTTGAACTGCCACTAAACAATTTTAGTTGTACCTTATCCTTGATGTATGTCAGAACTTACTCTAATAAAGTCCGATATAGTTTAATAAAAAAAATATATATATATATATTTTAATATATAGTTTATAATAAAATTTGTATTTATATAGTTTAATAATATATATATATATATATATATATATATATATATATATATATATATATATTTTATTAAACTATATCGGACTAGTTTAATTAGAGTATTGTCTGTACATTGCTTGGAATTATAACATTTTTGCATATTTTCACGTTTTACACCCTAAAGAAGCCAAAACAAGTCTTATCTAAATTTCTGTCTGTCTATCTGTCTGTCTTTGGTAACGCTCAAGGACGGGTTTTTGTTCGCTTTTCACGGGAAAACGGGTGCACTGACATGAATGAAACTTTGTTTCATTGATCTATATATGCGTTAGAAGGTTTTAGGCTACTTTAAACTGTCATACGCCTTTTGGAAAAAGAATGGCGGCCGCTCAAAAACGTGATTTCGTGCGATTAAGGTCACGTTTTGTTCGCTTTTCACAGGGAAATGGCTGCACTGATTTCGATGAAACATTTTTTCTATGTTCTATATGTACGTTATAAGTTTTTAGGTTTAATTGATATTTTGGAAATCACCTTAGAACTCTGTCCCACGGGGTTTTAAAGATCCTATGTTCTTCTTATGGGCAAAGCATTTATTTATATTGAACCAGATGATGACTTAAGAATAGTTATTCTATAAACAGATGCTGTGTAGTTCTTATTTAAAACTTTGAGAGAAGATTGGTAATAAATTACATAAGTAGACAGAGAGGATATCTATATACAAAAAATAAAGTTTTGTCTGTACATTGCTTGGAATTATGACATTTTTGCATATTTTCGCGTTTTACACCCAATGGGAGCCAAAACAAGTCTTTCTCAATTTCTATCCGTCTGTCTGTCCGGTAACGCTCAAGGACGTGTTTTGTTCGTATTTCACGGGAAAGCAGTTGCACTGATTTTGATGAATCTTTGTCTAATACTTTGCCCTATGTTGTAGAAGTGATTATGACTTAATCCAACCTGTCACTATAATATTTTACTAGTTTAAACCCTGTCAAAAAAATCAACGACAACTAGCATAACATACCGTTACCATATATCGACAACGATTAAATATTTTTGTCCTGATAATCGCCGGCGTTGCTTATAAACTGAGGAACATTTGTTTCATTTTAGCTGTGTAACTATACAAACCACAAATAACAAATAGGTTCACTGAAGACTCGTTGCAGGAAAAGGAAAACAACCTTTTCGTTATGGTAGGTGACTATATACGGTTGATAATAGGCTGATAGACAATACAAAATTGTACTACCTGAAAAACTAATCCAAACCCCTTGTGCAATAACTGAATGTGAAATATTTTCAAAACAATACACATTGTTTACACAACATTAACACAATATATATTCATTTACACAACAATATATTTACAAAACATGGCAAAATGTCGCTGTCCATTATAACAGATTGGTTATAATTACACTACATAAATGATATACTGCATATTTTAAAAACAAACTTGACTAAGCCGAAACACTTATAGAAGAAAAGTATTGGAAATGATAGCACACAAATAATACAGAAATAACACTAACAAACCATAATGATTGAATGAAACCAGTAGACACAACAAACTGTTGTTGGGGATGATAAAAGTACACCAACAAATGAATAACATGCTTTTCTAATGTAAAACCCCCATAAGACAACGTACTGTGTTTATTCGATACTGTGAATTATAGGATGATTGAAAATAAATTAAATACAAAAATATGTATGTTATACATAAGCATGTATGTTTTGCTGAGAATGGTCACAGAATGTTGTAAATGGATACTTTATGAGAATAGTCTGTGGACTTTTATAATCTTATAATGTTTGTTCAGCATTAACTATTATGTTGTTGGCACTAACAACCTGGAATAAACTTACAACATTCAAATATGGTTGAGGAATGGTCCATAAATGGTTTATAACACCATTTAGGGTGATTAAAGGTGAGACTTGTTTCAAATATCCCAAATACAAGACAAAGTACGGTACTCACACTATCGTTATAGATTAAACATAATCGTGAACTAAGAATGTAACAGCTATATTAAATCAATTATTTGATGTAACACTTCATTATGTGGCAAAGTACAATAGACTTTTTAAAAAAGGACCTGGCCAAACATTGTCATACAAACTGGCTGTGCTTTTTCAACCAAAGTTAATTTTTTTGGTATTGAACCAACTAATTTGTTTTGTTGGTTATGTTGTAAAATTTCATTCTCAACATATAACTGGTGATTTATTCTTAAATTTGTTGTGCAAAATTAACAAGCTGACTTTTTACAATTAGTTTACTAAAACTCCTTTAAAATCGTTAAAAAATAAAAACTGTATTTCTCATGTAATTTATAAAAACCTTTATGCAAAATATGTATGCATTAAGAATACTGGATAAAAAATAAATCCAATTAAAAATTAAAACGTTTTATTGACAAATATAAACTGTAACAAATCTTTAATCTATAATATCAGTCTTAACCCTCTTTCAAAATTATCTCCCATTAACTACATTTCTTCCTCGCCACTGATGTGTTCAGCATAGATTGTTCTGTAACAAAAATATGTGTGGTATAGTAAATTAATAAAAAATAAACAATCACAGTGTTTTAACAATGGGTTTGTCCACACATTACTTATCCTCCATAAGAATGACATTGGGGCTGAGAACGTAGGTTTACTGCTACAGGAACCATCAGTAAAAAATTGTATTTTGTTGTACAAATATCAATAGACCACAACGAGAAATAACATTCCTTTTGGGGGGTTTTTTACCCCAAAAATGGGGTTTTGAACTTTTTACATATAATTTTTGAAATAGTCAAATTTTAGTTTTCACCATTGGATTCAGCTTAAAAAAACACACAATTTGGTATTTTGATCATTCCTCTACGTCAATTAGTTACCGAGATATTGAAAGTGCTAAACACAGTACGTTGTCTAAAATTATTCTTATGGAGGAAAAGAAAATTGTTATATCTCGCTTATTTATGAACGTATACTGACGAAACTTGGTATACAGCTTCATATCGTTGTGGTCTATTGATATTTGCTAAAAAAAATGTTTTGCCAAAGGCTCCCTTAGCAGCAAACCTACGTACTCAGCCCATTCTTATGGAGAATAATTAAATGCTCTGCCTCCCTTAACTATGAACATAAATGAATACAAACTGGTACACGACTTCACCTAGTTGAGTTATATTGATATTAGCATAAAAACCCATTTTTATGGAGAATAATTAAAATTTGATATATCACTTATTTGTGAATATATTTTTATGAAACTTGGTATGTGGCTTCATGTAGTATTATGACATTTATATCTCAATTGGAAATTCGCTGAGTATGCAGGTTTGCTGCGACAGGGGTATTCTTTTAATAAACAGGTGCGTTATTCTAATAAATATGTAGTACATCGCAAGAACAGATGACTCATAAATAAATACCCCCGTCGCAGCAAACCTGCATCCTCAGCGAATTTCAAATGCAAAATATTTGTCTTAATACCACATAAAGCCGCATACCAAGTTTCATACAAATATATTCACATATAAGCGATTTTAATTATTATCCATAAGAATAACATTGGTAATGAGTACGTAGGTTTGCTGAAACAAGGAACATAAACAATTGGTTTTTATGCAAATATAAATATAATTTAACTAGGCGAAGCCACATACCAAGTTTCATCAATATTCAATCATAAATAAGCGCCATATAACATTTTAGTTATTCTCCATAAGAATAACGTGGGGGCTGAGTAAGCAGGTTTGCTGCAACGAGGAACAAAAAAATGGGTTTTTATGCAATTATCAATATAACTCAACCAAGTGAAGCTACATAACAAGTTTTATTAATTTTTGTTCATAATTAAGGGAGTCATTACATTTTACTTATTCTCCATAAGAATAACATAGGGGCTGTGTATGCAGGTTTGCTGCTATGGGAATAATCAACAAAAAATCAATTTTTTGTGCAAATATCAATATACCAGTACTACGTGAAGCCACATACCAAGTTTCATCAACATACATTCATAAATAATCGAGATATCAAATTTTATTTATTCTCCATAAGGATAACATTGGACAACGTACTGTGTTTAGCACTTTGAATATCTCAGCAACGGTTGGGCGTAGAATCACAATTTAAACACCAAAATGATCGTTTTGTGGAACTGAACAGATTGATAAAAGCAAATGTGAAGTTTACATTAAAATAAACGGAGGAAAAGCCAAAAACCTTTTTCCAATAAGATTTACATGGGCGATTTTATGAGCAGGTTCTTTTGGATTTTCTCTGCAACCACTTAACCTAGGTTGATAATTCAAAATACTATATTATTTCTTTTTTTAAGCTCTATAACATGGTCAAAACCAAAATATGTAGTACAACGCAAGAACATATGACTCAAAAAGTATTAGTGAGTACTGGTATTGTAACACCCTTCTCTTAACTCCTTCTCGGTTTTAACTCGACATTTAAACAATTAAACCTGTTTCTGAGGGTGGGAGGTAGAGGGACGGGGAGATGATGAGGTGGAGAGGTTTGGGGCATAATAAGGCTACTGATTACTGGAATGGTAATGCCCTTCTGCTATGCGTTTTAACTCCACGTTATAAAAATTACCAGTAGGTGAGGATGGGGGAGGGGGCAGTGGCGGATCCAGCCAGGGGGCTCACGCCCCCCCCCCCCCCCCCTTGGACTCAGAAGAAAATGTTTAATTAATGGGTAATAGTGTGACGCAGTCTGTCGCTGTACTCGCATCTGTTTTCAATATTTGAAAATTTAAGCCAAATAGACACTAGGCCAGTACTCCGGTGTGAGTGCCTCTAGGGCAGCCGAAGACATTAGGCCGGTGCTGTGATGCGTGACCTTAGGGGAAGCTCAGCCAAAGCCCTTAGGCTGGTGCTGCGGTGTGTGCCCCTAGGACAGCCAAAGGCAATGGGTCGGTGCTGTGGTGCGTTACCTTAGGGATGCTCGGCCCAAGTCCATAAGCCGGTGCTGCGGTAAGTACATTTATTGGTTTTATTTGAAACCCTTATCATGTTCACTAAACAGCTCCATTTTTATTTGATTTATAGCAAAAATGATGTCCATAGATAATTAAAATAATCAAGTGCGCCACCCCACAACGAATTCCTAGATCCGCCCCTGGGAGGGGGAGGAGAGTGAAAGAGAGAGAGGAGAGTGAGGGAGAGAGAGATGAGTCCAACATAACCCACTAGATATTAAACATTTGTTTCATATATTCGTCGACTTTATATTGAACAAATATTTGGTTGAATATCGACCACTGAGCGTTTTGTAGTATAAATAAATATAAGCCACTACAACGCCCTAAGATAGGTTAGGTTTTCAAACCTAACCCAACAGAGCGCTGTTAAGTTATAATTTAAAGAAAAATTACTGAAAATAACTGACGTAGGCCTACCGGTACCTAATTATCACTTATGTCATCTTCACTTATACCAGACAATCGGGGAATTGTACAAAGAAAAAACACTACCTACAATATCTACAATATCCTGATTAAAAAATATTGTAATCACGTTCATATTATAACTAGGCTATTCAGAAGAGTCTGTCTATAATATAACTAACTTTAATATACCAATACCGATGTAAGTTATTAGGTTTCTTATAAAAATTATCAGCTTCGCACAAATAATCTGACTATTAGCCTACTTCAAATAAACATATACTTTTGTATAATCCTGATTCTCCCACTCCCATAACTTAAACTTATTCATCCCCTTATCAAAATAGGTACCTTTGAAATTGATCAACGCTGGGCAGTCATCATCCAACTTGGGGTAACTACTGGTGTCTGCAAGGCTTACTTGCGACGAGTGAAAGTGTTTCGATACAAGTTTCATCTGAAATAGATTAAAAAGTATTAATGAACTGTACATTTGTAGGGAACATTAGTGCTCGCTGTGGCTACCAGTAAAAAGTAGCTAAGCTACATCTTTAGCTACTTTCGCAGTCTGGTTCTTACGTTCTTAGATTATGTATTAATTATCCCATACACCCATATCTAGTTTTTTAGTCGTGAATTTTCACAAATACATACCGGTACCGGTAGCTTATTTAATTGATTTTAGTCTTAATTTTTTATGAACCCATCATAACATAATTAAACTTACATAAAAATTGTAAAAGTAGCGAAAAAATTAACTACATAATCCGCTACATTTTCTCTAAAACTGTAGGGCGCTACAGCTAACACTACTTTTTTCCAAAGTAGCGGAACTACAGCCGACGTTACTAAAAATGTAGCTCGCTACTCCACAACACTGCATATGTGTCAACCATGTTTGCCCCTCCAATCAAAATACAGAAATTACACTTATGTTCAATTTTACTACTTAGTCACAACAGCTTGATAAATTTACAGAAGTTAAAGGCTGTTACAGTTGAAACACAAGAGTTGTTACAGTTGAAATACATGCAACACTGCGCTGCGACAGTCAGGCCTAGCTTAAAATAGGTTTAGGTTAGTCGTGTAAGTCGTGTAACATAACATAGGCTAACTTAACCTCCACAATGACCTGTACAACAATTGGTACTCCACAGAAATCTATAACATTTCATCACTACCCCCTAACCTTAGGCCTACCCTTAACTTTGTATTTAGGCCTATTTATAACGGTTGTATCCACTCAAATTATATATAGGCCTAACTAGTACTGGTAACCTATTTTAACTTGTCTTAATTGTAGCCAATTAGCTGTTATAGTTGTGAAAGAAGCCTGAAGATTTGTATTTCATGGTAAGCATGGACTGAACATGTGTTCTTTGAGTTTTAATATAGGCCCATCTTATACAAATGTCTGACTGACAGTCAAAATTGGATTCTTAATTATGAATATGAACATGTTCAGCTTGAAATAACTTGATTAAATTAAATTTTTGGCTTCTGTGTGAGATTATAAAAAAATAAAAAGTAGGAAAGTAAAAATGGTAAAGAGGTTGTAGTCCTAAATGATGCTGCAACATAACCTAGAAAGTAAGTGAAAGTTGAGCCATACAACAATGCATCAAATACAGGGTCTAGTTGAATATTGTCAATACAAATAAGTATTAAAACTAATTACCAACTATTATAAATTAGGTTATTTACCTTTATTTACATTTAGGAAACGCTCACAAATCGGATTTCTTGAATATTTCCATAACAGCCGAAAGAACATAACATCAAACTAACCACGAATTGGTATAATCAAAATCACAGTCTAATATAACATAACGAAATCTGAATCATTTTTAATTTACGAATACCAGTTGTTGGTTAAAATACTGATTCCAGTAATTTCTAACGAATATAATGAGTTATTAAATGTATTTTAATAGTCTTCAAAAGTATAACCAATGTCAATCACCTTACTTTACCGACCGCATTAACCAACGTAGTTCCTATTCCGTCCACGGCGCAGCACTGTCCTGACGAATAAAAAGTGCTATGCTTTTTTGCATTGCGTGCCGGGTCTATACTATAGTTAGTCTATGCTAAAAGTCACCATTATTATTTTCTAATTTTTAGGCGTTTGCTGTGTGTTTCGTTTAGAGGAAAGGAGGACGTACGAAAGCTACAAGAGCGTGTTTGAGTGCTTGAAACAATTAACACCTGCAATAAACCCACAGACTATAATGTCTGATTTCGAATCTGGAATTATGAAGGCGGCTCATGAAGTATTCTCGGATGCTGTCATCAAGGGATGTTGGTGGCATTATGCCAACGTAAGTGTTAAGGAACGATATTGTAATTAATTATTTATTCTCTGATAAAAGCAACTTTCAATTAAATTATAAAATAATTAAATAATTGAATATGATTTATTAAACTCTTTATTAACACTAGCTGGTCCGACAGACGTTGTCCTGTCCTATTGTCATTGAATTTGTTTTATGTCAAATACTCGTATTGTTTCAAGATGAGCTCGTTCGCTACGCTCACTCGCCTATTTCTATATTGTGCTAACTTCGGTGTCAAAAAAGAGTTTGAGTACATTTCAAGTACATTTGTTATTTCCATAATGAAAATATGTTTATGCCTTTCGAAAGTATATTTAGGTATAATCCTTGTTAACAGCTGTTTGGTGTAACTAACTGAACTTTGATAAAATTAATGGGAACTTTGAAGGTCAGTGGGACAGAGTGGGACAGAGCCCTTAGGTCGTATTAAAATACTTTTTTATAAGAACCTTGTCCTGACAATAAAATATCCTCCAGTGAGGCTTCACTTTTTTTAACAAGAGACGAGAGCTCTATATCTACATACCTCGTTGCTGTTAACCCATTCGCATACAACTACGAGATATCTCGTAGTAAACAAAAGGTGCCCATATTTGCAACTACGAGTTATCTCGTAGTTGTGCAAAGTGTGTGATTTTTTAGTTATTTAATTATAATACATACATTTACTCGTATTAGGGTTATTTTCTAAGATCTATAATACTCTCTGCACCAAAAGTAATGATATTTGCTCGTAAATATAACTAAATTGTGACGGGGAAAAATAAAATACAGGTGTCGTAATCAGCTGTCTGCTGTGATGTAGTAATGCGCAGTAGTCAAGTTCCGTCGGCCGCCGTGACTTGGGTTATGTTGTTGTTTACATAGGTAATTTGTTTGTTTTTGTTCAAAAATGAGTCGTGAAAGGGTGAAAAGTGATAAAGATATTTATAATTTTCTTTTAGAAAGTGGTTCAGAATATAGTGACATTGAAGAGAACGAAGAAAGTGTGCTGATTTCAGACCGATATCTTCGTGACATTGAATCAGATTCCGACTCAACAGATGAGGATATACCACCTAGTTTATTTTCGAATGAATCGGAAATCTTTTCCAAAACTATTAATTTAGACTTCAATAAAGATGTGGAGGTAGGTTTTGGACTAATTTCTTATGGCATAGAAGGAATAAGTACAGATTCCAGTGACCGTTCTAAGCCCACTCCTAGGCCTACTTTGTGTGAAGTAAATCTTGCATTTCCAAGCACTAGTAGTCATGTAAATATTGTTTCTCATACTTTTAGTGATGTAAATACAATTCCTAGCACCAGTAGCACTGATGTAAACATACTCAAAGGTTCTGAAAGTGTTATGGAAAAAAGTCGTAGTCCTGTTAGGAAGATACAAAAAACACATAACCTAACTTGTGTTTCAACAGCTTTGGCTGAAACTGCGAATAGGCCTAGGTCTAATCATATTCCTTCAAGTAAGAAAATAACAAAAAATACCAAGTCTGTCAAAGGTAGGAAACCTAGGCCTAGTAAAGATAAATGTAGGGCTAAAAAGACTGGTAAAAAACCAAAAGAAACTTGGCCTTGGTCTAAAGACAAAAATGTAGTAAAAGATATCCCGTATATTGATTTGTCCGGAGTAGATAACCACTACAGTCGTAGAATAGGACCTGATCCAACACCTTATGATAGCTTTTCTCAGTTTGTTGGCGATGAGTTCTGGGATATGATTGTAGTTGAAACAAATGACTATGCGAGGCAGCAGCTAGACGATCCTTTACGAAAAAACCTGAAGTGCGATGAATCTTGGAGGCCAGTGACTCGAAATGAAATTAAAGCTTATTTAGCCCTTTACATTTTGATGGGCCAAGTGAAGAAGCCTTCTTTACAAATGTATTGGTCAACCAGAAAAATTGTTGAAACCAAGATATACACAGAAACTATGTCTTTCAAACGGTTCTTGATGATTTCTCGGTACCTCCATTTTGCTGATGACAACTATACTGATTCAAAAGATAAATTGAGGAAGCTTAGACCTGTTATAAATTACCTTAGAGCTAAGTTTTCTTCTATTTACAGTCCAGGTAAGGACATAGCCATTGATGAAAGTTTAGTAAAGTTGAGAGCCAGGTTAGGGTATATTCAATACAACCCATCAAAGCGTGCCAGGTTTGGAATAAAAATTTATAAAATTTGTGACTCCAAGTGTGGTTATTGTATGGATTTCAAAATTTATACTGGAAAAGAAAAACAAAGGCCTAATCCTAATGATGATATTCCTGCTAGTGAAAAAGTAGTAATGGAGCTTGCAGAACCTATCTTGAACCGCGGTCACACGATTTATATCGATAATTGGTATACCTCCCCACAGCTTTTTGAAAAGCTGCTACAAAACCAAACCCATGCTATTGGTACAGTGCGTACCAACAGGAAATGTATGCCAGAAGAGTTTGTAGGGAATGTAACAAAACTAGAAAAAGGTGAAGCTATTGCTCGCAGTGCTAAAAACATTCTGGCAGTAAAGTGGCGTGATAAAAAATACGTTCACATGCTCTCTACAAAACATTCAGATGTTGACTTTCAGCTGGTTTCTGTCAAAAGAAAGAGAGGCTTAGAAGAAGACATATTTAAGCCAAAATGTATTGTGGAATACAATCAAGGCATGAATGGGGTTGACCGTCAGGATCAGGTCTTAGCCTCGCACCCAATCATGCGACGTTCCATGAAAGCGTACAAAAAGATTTTTTTTTATTTGTTGGACCTAACCATATTCAACTCCTTTGTTGTTTGGAAAACAATCAAAGGTAAATCATGTCTGTTCAGTGACTATAGACTCAATCTTGTTGAGCAGCTACTGTTGTCACTGACAACAACAAAACATACTCCTCCGAGGAAAGGTGGTCGCATCGGTGAAATACCTCTTCGCCTACAATCAAGAGTTGAGGGTCATTTCCCTAAAGCTTTACCTCCCACAGAAAAAAAAGAAAAACCAACTAAACCCTGCAAAGTTTGTACAGCTAATAAGAAGAGGTCAGAGACAAGATACTTTTGCAAGGCGTGCGACGTGGCACTACACATCGATGAGTGTTTTGAGCGTTACCACACTGTTCAGAACTATACAGACTAGAGACAGTTGTGAAGAAAAGTGCTTGTAAATATGTACAAATATTCTGTAAATATTTTATAACAAGTTATTACAATTTTTTTCTGTGCTAGTTTTGATTTTACTTTGGATCACCGGAATCTGCGCAGCAGATGTCATACTTCCGTAAGTTAGCCTTTACCCTTTTATTTAGGATAGTTATTATTTAAACATATCATTTAGGCCTAAATAGAAATTTCAGAACCATTTTATCTTATATAAGCACATATATTGACAAATATATTCATTATGAGGCCCTCTAATTCTTCAAAATGTCAATTTTAAAAAAATACATATATTTTGATTTTTTTATAAAAAATCCATGGTAACGTAGAAAAAATAAAATAAACAACATTTTGATGTTAAATTATATACATTTAAAATATTTAGGCTTCTTTTGTTGGAAAAACATTATTTTATTTATAAAAAAAATGTCTTTGCTTTTGAAATTTATGTTTTAAAATTTAAAAACATATAAATTTATGTTATAAAAATTAATTTTTTTATTTGAATAGTATTTTATATTATATGATTTTTGAAAGGCTAGTTATTTCTGGATTTAGTGGCGAAAAAATCATGCCAATAAGTTAATATTTACAGATTTTATGAGCGTTTATTGATATGCTAACAAATTGTCTAATTTTTACTGGCCACACTGGGCCTAGACAGTCTTTATATAGGCAGTATGGCAATGGGTTAACCGCTGCTTCGCTTGCAACAAATTAAAACACATTAAACATATCCTGGCCAGCACTATCAACTCATTGCTTGGTTTTACTATATGAATTCCTTTGCCTTAACTGACAAACAACTACAGCTGGTAATTTTGGAAATTTTATCTCCCATAATATTTGCATTGGAACTTACAGGACCCGTGGGGTGGAGCCCAAAGTTTGGATGTTGACATTAATGTAATGTATTGTAATGTGGTCTATATGTTAATGTGATATGTAAGCTATGTTCATGCACCTTTAGCGTAATCGATCCAGCAGTTTATGCATGATGGAAATGAAATCATCCGTAATCCAAAATTTCACATTTATAATATTAGTAGGATTGTGAGGATTTTTGTATTTGATTAAATCGTATAATGCTGACACAATCGCAGAGCAAATTATATAAATATGTTCCGTCACTAATGAAAGGCAGTAAATTTTGTATTTAGGTGTATAGTTAGTTAAACATGTTTGTTATGTATTCAGCACATTCTAAAAAAAACCAAGTCATTGCGACTTCTACCAGAGATGCGAAGGAAAGAGAGGTTGAGGTTGACATTCACATTTGAATGGCTTTTCTACTGCTGCCTCCCGAGAAGATTCAACAAGGACTAGATGCCACAAAGGAGATGATTGAGCGCGAAACCTTCGCCCCTGTTATAAACAATTCGCTTCTTGCATTTTTGGCATATACATTCAGGTACAATGGATAAAAAGTAAGTTTATTTTGATATAAACGAGAGATTTCCCTTTAAGGAAATAGCTATTAAGCTATTTCCTTAATAGTTGTAATTATTTCCTTATTAATATAAGCTCACGGTGATCTGATCAGTGGTTTTCAGAGGCGGGACAGTGTAAACATCAAACCTGACCCTCTGAACATATCTCAGTAGTCGTTTATTTTCGTATACATATTTTTACAAGCTCCCCATCCGCTGGCTAACTCTTAGAAAAAGGGTTTGATTTCGACCACATTTATTATCTGTTTTCTCCTTGATTTAAAAAAAAAAAAAAAACTATTAGGGGTGTGCCCTTTTATGTCCTAATGAATTATTAGTAATTCAGATTGTACATGGTGATTAGGAAATGGTGTGAAAAACATTTTGTGGTCAAAATATACATTAATTGCTATTTAAATATGCATATTAGACGTTTCTAACCAAATCACTGAGGCCAAGAAAAAATATTTTAGAATTTTATAAGAAACGGCGTTATAATTCAATAAACACTGTTTTTTAACTATGACATTTATGCTTAATAATTTATCCAACCGTATTTTCTGAAAGTACTTTAAATTTCCTATAAGATAAATATTCTCCATCGAAGATTAATTATTCATAATGAACTTAAAAACACGCTGTAAATGAAAAAAGTTATTTTAGCATGTAAGCACGAGCGAAACTGTAATACTTATATTTTTAGATACTGTCAAACATAGTAAAAAAACTTGATAATCAAATAAGCTTTTAAGTGATATACTACAACATGTCATCTACTTCTTATTAATATGAGATAATAAACTTTAATGTGGAAAAATACTGAAATCTGGAAGAATGAAAAATACCGTATATGAAATTACTTGATACTTCAAAGTACAAGCTGATGAACAAAAGATTTGTAAACAACTTAAAACAAAATGTTTGAACTTGAACGTCCTTTTAAGTAGAGCAAGTAACAACTTGCCCATTAGTTTTACTTATTTTCAAAATGTCCTACCACAATTCTAATATTTGGTTATAATCACGTTCCTATATAATGCCTGTACTTTTGTGAAGTGGAATGAATATAAATCGTTTCTATGTCTAGTACTTATAACACTTTCCATATTGAGACACCAACCTATGGAGCAATGTGCCTACTGCAAGTTAGCGGAGTTTCTTCAGCCATACTATTGATTTGTTCTTCAACCCTAAACCCTAAATGTTTGACAGTATTTAATAGTCTCATGTAAAAAGAAAAATAATAAAGTATCACTCGTGTTCACATTTCAAAAAACTTGTTTTTCATTTACAGAGTTTTTTAGGTATATTAGGAATTATTAATCTTCATTAAGGTGGTTTTACCTTATAGGGAATTTAAAGTACTTTCAGAAAATAAGGTTGGATACAAGATTAAACATTAATATTATTGGTAAAAACAGTGTTTATTGAATTATAACGCCGCGCCGTTTCTTATAAAATCCTAAATTTTTTTATTGGCCTCAGTGATTTGGTAAGAAATGTTTAATATACATATTCATATATCAATTAATGTATATTTTCACCAAAACAAATTTTTCACACCAAGTCAAAATCACCCTGCATATGTATACTGTATACAAATTCAGTAATTACTGTATTAATGTACTTGTTCTTGTAACACTAGAAATTGGACAGAGTCTCAGTTTACGGAGCAGTTCGACGAACCATAAACGATTCTGCGTCTTTCAATATGACACTAAAACGGTAAATTCGCCCGCCGCACCCCAACGCCTGGGCCTTTGTCGGTAAATGTCCGCAGTATATTACAAACGGGATGGTGAGGAGTGGGAGGGAGGGTTAATTGTTTTTTTTTACTAGGGATCCTGATGGCCTGGAGGGGTAAATTAGGGAAAGTAGTTTTGGTTACACTTGCTCTTGAGGAGTAAATCAGCGGGTAATAAGGCGACCTTCTCTTTTAAAACTATTTCTTCATTATTACAGAGAAATAGCATGTCAGCTGTTTCTTGAAAAGTATAACAGCTATTAAAATAAGTTAAAAGGCATTTTTAATTCTATATAATTTAGTGCTTTTAAACATTAGATTTTACCCGCCATACTTCCAAAATATCGGCAACCTTTAATTTATGTAATGTAAACTCCTTATTTTTGTAATGTTTTTGGGTAGCAAGCAAACTTTTAAAAGATATTATTGTTATTCTTATCTATTTTTTAAAGCTTTACCATATTCATGATTTAATTTGCGAACTGAATTATGCAAAATAAGATTAGATAAACATGTTACAACACTAAGTTTGAATAATATTTAATCTTGAACAAAATGTTGTTATTTTGTATGTAAACGGATACGCACAATACGCCCACGTGAGGAGTCCGTATCACCTTTGCACCACTCTCTATAAAATGCTCCGCAGGATCTCGATGAGGGCATCAGTAGGGTAGCGAAAACCAGAAAGATCGGACCATTGGAAGGGGGGTTTATGGGGGCTTTAAATTTGTCAAAAACCAGTTTTTTGAATTTTATTAGCGGAGAAAATCCAAAAAACGAGTTCATAAAATTGCCTATGTTAACCTTATGGGGAAAAGGTTTTTAGCTTTTCCTCAGTTAATTTTACTGTACACTTCACATTTGCTTTTACCAATCGGTTCAGCTCTACAAAACATTCATTTTGGTGTTTAAATTGTGATTCTACGTCCAACCGTTGCAGAAATTTCAAAGTGCTAAACACAGTACGTTTTCCAATGTTATCCTTATGGAGAATAAATACAATTTGTCGAATATTCGGTTATTTACGAATATATATTGATGAAACTTGTTATGTGGCTTTAACTAGTACTGGTATATTGAAATTTGCACAAACAAATTATTTTTGTAGATTATCCCCATATCAGAAAACCTGCATGTCCCTAATGTTATTCTTATGGACAGTAAGTAAAGTTTTATATCTCCCTTGATTATGAACATAAAAGATTATCACTTGATACGTAGCTTCACCAGATTGAGTTATATTGATAATTGCATAAAAACACATTTCTTATATTAATTGTTGCAGCAAACCTGCATACTCAGCCCTAATGTTATTCTTTTGGAGAATAAATAAATTGCTATATATCACTTATTATTAATGTATTTTTATGAAACTTGATAAATGGCTTTATTTGGTAGTGAGAAACATATACATGCATTGGAAATTCGCTTAATATGCAGGTTTGATGCGACGGGGGTATTTACTCTTATAACTTCAACATTGTCAAGCAAACCCAAGTATGCCTTTTAATAAACGATATATCAAACGTTTATTGTAAGATTAAATTTTTGACAATAATTGTAAATCCGAAGGATGATATTTTCTGCAATAATATATGAGAAATAATCATATGAATATGAATTTATTAAGGGTTGATTCTAAAAACAACATTGATTAATCCATTATGAGCCATGTTAAGTTATTACAATATCACTACCGGACTTAATCGAGCATCTCGGTATTACTTTGTACTATAGTGATAATTGTAATTGTGTTTTTATAGATCATCTGAAGAACATTGAAAACTTGCAATATTGCTACTTCCAACGTTGCAATTTGGCAAATCCCATGACAAGGGGGAAACCTAGGAAGTTTTTACTAAAGGATACGGTTATTAAGAGGGCAACAGATAGTCTGGAAACGGGCTGCACCACGGTAATTGTGTTTTTGAAGGCAGTCGCAGCTGTTATAGGAAAGAAAAACCTACAGATTGTGGAAGACGAGGAAGAAGATAAGCTACATTTTTGGGGTACAAAACCCTCCCAAAATACCCCTTAGGATGGAGCGATCTGGCTGGTTTTCGAACTTAAAGTCATAAATGTTGCTTTACACGTTAAAAAATTGAATCAAAATCGGGTAATTTTTACGAGAGTTATCGTGCTCACGGACACACGCACACACCCACACACACACAGTTTTGAACGAATGGTGGTTTTTGGGTCTGGGACCTCAAAACGAAAAGTTATCATGGTCTCGGGCTTAGTCTTACCATGCCGACTACGGTAATAGCTTTTCCCTATAGGGGAAATTCGCTAAAATATTGAGTGAAAATTACATATATAGAGTGGTCATATAACAAATATATTGAAGAGACATTGAGCTATAAATAACAACTGGCGTGACATTACAATACAGAAAAGAGGCAAATGAGCTATAAAAATCTGCTAATCAATGGGCAAAGTAGTAAAATATATTACTCCAACTCATTTAAACAAACTGACTGGTCTTCAAGAGCAAAGATCGGCCCTCAGGTACTCTTTATAAGCTGTGATAAGGTGGGTGTCAGAAAAAGACATTGTCCCGCTGTTACTTAATTTTGTAATGCAATAAATAATTATTAACAATTAATACTGTCATCAACATATTTATCTTTAAACATGTTTTTAAACTAATGATTTCCATATAAATCATGTTCGAGCAGAGCAGCCTGTTGCGCTAAATGCCACACCTGCACAGCCCTTTCCGTACGCGTTGTACAGGCTAATGCCAACAGAGGTGTCAGGCTAGTGCCAACAGAGGTGTCGGAAGTCAACTTTATGGACTTCGAGGTCATAGAGCAACAACAGAGGGAGCTACTCGTTTTTCTGGACACAGGAAACGAGCCATCGTTCCCCGCGGATGATGGAGAGGTGGTGTGTACAGTGTGCTACACCAACACGCCCACAAGGTATTGTGCCGTGCGGCCATGCCGTAACGTGCAGGCAGTGCCTTGAGGCGTTATTAATCAACGACGTGTGCACACTGTGACACGCGCCGACGGCTCCATCGGCGCAACCCTCCTTCGAATACCACTGATCTACCCGACCTGTGTAATTGGATTGGCCAATTAACGAAATTATTTAACTAGCCATATTGTTGCTATTTCATTAAATAAACATATTGGTTTTATTGGTTAATATTGGTGTATTTCTTAAAATTAGTTAGTAACCATACACCCGTAATTTTATGATGAATCACAAAAAATGTGTTTCGTCCAATTTAGTTTTTAACAACCTTTCTCAAACATAGTTATAGGGCAATTTATTATCTGTTTTGACATCCTCCTCCCCCTCTTATTTGTTTTTTAATTCAGGAAGTTGTACAAATACTGAAAATGGACTCTTATTATCGGCACATCTAGAGCAAATTTTACCCTAGGACCATCCAAAGGGGAGGGGGAAGGGGCAGAGTGCCCCGGGTCACAAAAAAAAACTCTTAGCACATTTGAAGGAAAAAACAATTTCAATAGGGCATACAAAAATTAAATTGTAAAGACCTCTAAAAGTTCGTAAATTTAGAGCTGACCAAATTAATAATACTAGGTGTATACATTCTCAACACCGACTAGCCAGTTAACGGAGCGTTGTAGAATTGTGATTCAATTTTTTGTGGTATTCTTCTTCACATGGTGAAAAAACGGAACCGTTACTAAATGCGATTAGCCGTTCAGTTTACAGAATTTGTACTAGGCCGAGTTTTTTCTAAGAATTAAAGGGAGGCAGTAGCAATGACCGCTGGCTCGGGGGTAGAACGCCCCCCACCTTCACTACAATAGCTAGGTTTCGACAACAGAGGGTTAGGCCTGGCCCGGCCTACCTTGAACCTTTCTCTCCATACGTGGCGGGACTTGTACACTACTATATAAAATTTAAAAACCCGGTAACAGAACACACATACCCGCCGTCTGTGGTATTATTTAGTGATATAATATAACGACAAGTGATTACTAAAAAAAAAACTGAATTAAGAATAATCTATTGTGAGAGGATATTAGGTTTTAATGGAAATATCTACAGACCACCACCAGATGAAGCCACATACCAAGTTTCAGCCGTATCCATTAATAAATAAGCAATTTATACCATTTTAATTATTCTCTATAAGAATAATATGGGAGCTGAGTACGCAGGTTTGCTGCAACAAAGAACACAAATTATGGATTTTTATACAAATATTAATGTAACTTAACTAGGTGAAGCAACAAACCAAGTTATGTTAATTTATGTTCATAATTAAGTGAGGCATAACATTTTTCTTATTTTCATAAGAATAACATGGGCGCTGAGTACGCAGGTTTTCTGCTACGTGAACCATCGGCAAAATATTCTTTTCTTGGACAATTATCAGTAGACCACAACGAAATGGAAGCCATATAGCAAGTTTCGTTCGGATACGTTCATAAATAAGCGAGATATATAATTTGTCTTATATCCTGCATAAGAATAACTTTGGACAACGTACTGTGTTTGGCACTTTGAATATCTCTGTAACCAACTGGCGTAGAGAAATGATCAAAACACCAAATGTTTCTTTTTTCAAACTGAATCCAAAGGTGAAAAGTAAAATTAGATTTCTTAAAATATTATATGTAAAAAACTAAAAAAAATCTCTAAATTTAAGGTACAGAAAATCGTCCTGGCTCTTGAATAGAAAATCTAAATTATCAACTAGAAACAAATTACTAGTGTACAAAGGAGTACTAAAACCTATCTGGACCTATGGAATCCAATTATGGGGAACCACTAGTAATTCTAATATTGACATAATCCAACGTTTTCAGTCAAAAGTCATTCGCAACATCCTGGAGGCTCCATGGTATGTGACCAATGAAGTATTGCACCGTGATACACGTACTGCTACAGTAAGAGAAGAAATAACCCGATTTAGCAAGACTTATCAAGCTAAACTAGATGCCCATCCAAACCATCTGGCTATGAATCTGCTGGACAATAGTAGATCAGTGTATAGACTCAAGAGACACTCCATTTTGGACCTGCCAAATCGTTTTTTAATATTTAATTAACATTTGTAAAGTTTAAGTGTTAGCTCCGTCAATGGATAGAGACCAACCCATGTCAATTGTATTTTATCCTATTCACTTATTGTTCTGGATATATTTTTAACAGATTGTAAATAAAATAGACTAAGGAAAAAAACATTTTTAGGGTACAAACCCCCCCAAAAATACCCCTTCGGATAAAGGGATCTGTCTGGTTTTCGAACTTAAAGCCATAAATGTTGCTTTACTCGTTTGTACCAAATTTAATCAAAATTGGACCATTTTTACGAAAGTCATCGTGCCTACGGACACACACACACACACACACACACACACACACACACACACACACACACACACACACACACACACACACACACACACACACGCACACCCTCACACACACACACACACACACACACACACACACACACACACAGTATTGAACGAATGGTGTTTTTGGCATCTGGGGACTTCAAAACGAAAATTTATCATGGTCCCGGGCCTAGGTCTTACGATGCCGACTCCGGTAATAGCTTCTTCCCTATAGGGGAAATTCACTAAAACAATTAACGAAATCACACTGGAGTGCTTGTTCAGCAAAACGGGAACTACAATTGTTCAGTACAGGAAACGTTTTGTTTGGTACAAGCAAAGTAATTTTTGGAACAGGCAAAATCACCTGATCATTATTTGTTTTGTTATAGAATAGATAAAGATAAATAGATAATTTTCGTAAATCTCAGCTGCATGTTAATGGGCTATTTTCGAATACAGAGTGATGAAAATTATCTAAAGAGTACAACTATTACTGTTTTTATATTGTAGCAGTTTTGGTTTTCATTTCCATTGTTATTTATTTATTTTAAACAGTTTAACATATAGTATAATGAAATATCATCAAAGGATTTGTCATTCAATACCAGTGTTTCTATCACACAAACTAGAGATTATATGAATACGATAATCTGAGGCCCTACCCGACAACCCGAGAACGTAATGAAGTGATACTCTACTAAGTTAAAAATTAATATTAAGGAGTTATTGATTTGTAAGTGCTATTACAGTGTTAAAGAGTTTATTAATGAAAGACACAATGTGTTTTTTTAAATATATGATTTAATTCTGATGCATGCCAATGATTATAATATTGAACGACAATAAAGTATTATTTAATTTGATATATTAAATAAACGTTTAATTTGCTTATGGGTACTACTTAAAAACGGGTTGGTTTTGTTTGTTAAACGGTTCACAACATAATCGAAATGCTGTATTATAACAATATTTAACCATTAAATATTCGATGCCAGAAAATAACAAATACCGAATGAAATTCTCGTATAACAGTCAGTACTGAAACAGGGGAAGTGTAGAGCCAGCCCCTCGGCTCTGGTTGGTGAAATCGCGCACCAATGAAGAGGCGGAAACCGTATTATGAGCGTAGGAAGGGCGGGGCTTCCAGCAATAAATCCGGACCGGATTCCAGTCGGACCCATTTCTACCCCCGGCATTTTGGACTGAGTTCCGTATTTGGCTGTTTTCAGCCTTATGGGAGTTTAACATAGGCGGACCGAGTTCCGGAGGGATCGAGTTACGCATTCCCATTCAAAATACTAAATTATTTAGTTTTTTTTAGCTCTTTGTATTAGTGGATATTAATATTTTTATATTTACGTTTTTTATGAAAAATCCCGAAAACTGCATTTTGAAATGCGGGTGGTGTCATTTTGTTGGAAAACTAAAGTTCTACAAACGACTAAAGTTTAATCAAAATCGTTACAGCCGATATTGAGAAATCTTGATTTTTCATGTTTTTTGGCGGTTTTGGGGGGATATTTACCCTTAAAAATCAAAAATTACAGAAAATGAAAAAATTCCTGGAGATATCGTGGATTAGTACATACATACCAAATTTGATAAAAATCGGACCATTGGTTAGGACTCTAGCTCTGTACACATCCATAGAGACAGATAGACAGACAGACAGACAGATAGACAGACAGACACACAGACAACACGTAAAAATCACTTTTTTGGGTTCAGGGAGCACCAAAACGAATATTTCCACTAACAACTCAAATTCGAAAATTTTGACGAAAACAATTCTTTCTCCATATACTAAGGGGAGAAAGTAAAAATGAGAGGTTTCAAAATATAAATGTTTAACTTTTTACAATTTTCCCTATATTTTCTAGGTACAAGCATAGATTCCTAAGGAGTATGCTTAATCTATGATACCTGCATGCTAAATTTCACGTTTTCTAACTCGTCTGCAAGAGGTTTAGAATTCGTATATGTGAGTGAGTTACACATCGGGCTGTATATTTAGATTAGAATTAGATAAAACGTAATACAGTATCATATTCCAAACAAATGCCCCCCAGTCAGTCAAGATTTCACCTGGTCAGTAAAATATATAGTCCCCAATTTTAATTCAGTTACATCTCAAAGAGCTAGAAACAAAAACAGAGTTGAGCAATTTGCAAAACACACCATCATCTATTATTATGTGTTTAGCTACATTAAACCACGTACTATTATATATATAGCATTGAAGCTGAGTGTAACAAAGCGAACAACTTACTTGTCATAATTGTGTAGATATATATATATATATATATATATATATATATAATTACTAAACATCACAATGTATTTTATAACATCATCTTTTTTTATTTTTACTACGCCAGTGGCATTTTTTAACCTTTTGATAGAGAACGGTCCAAACCCTGGTCTTTTTACTATCTAAGGTCGAACTGTTCTTATAAAGCATAATTAATTAATAGCCCAATGATAAATGACAGCTGGGTCCAGTTTCGAACCTTTTCGAAATGTTGTGATATTGATCAGGATCGATCTGGCGAACTTCGGATTACGAGGTATGCACGATAACCACTACCATAGACTAACTACAGTAGTTAGTCTATGGTACTACTGCTGTAGTTAGTCTATGCCACTACGCTACTCAGCCAATAAACAATAAGCTTGATTTTAACAAGACAAAGAGATACCCCCGTAGCAGCAAACCTGCGTACTCAGCGAATTTCCAATGCATATATATGTATATTAATACCACATAAAGCCACATACCAAGTTTCATCAATATACATTCATAAATAAACGATTTATGACATTTTAATTATTCTCCATAAGAATGACATGGCAGCTGAGTATGCAGGTTTGCTGAAGCAAGGAACACAAAAAATGGGGTTTTATACAAATATCAATACAACTCATCTAGGTAAAGCGACATACCAAATTTCATTAATTTATTTTCATAATGAAGGCAGATAACACGTTACTTATTCTCCATAAGAATAACATGGGGCTGAGTACGCAGGTTTGCTGCTACGGGAGCCTTGGGTAAAAAATTGTCTTTTTGAGCAAATATCAATGGTCCACAACCAGATGAAGCCGTATACCAAGTTTCGTCAGTATACGTTGATAAATAGGCGAGATATAAAATTTTTCTTTTCCTCCATAAGAATAACATTAGACAACGTACTGTGTTTAGCACTTTCAATATCTCGGTAACCAATTGACGTAGAGAAATGATCAAAATACCAAAAGTTGTGTTTTTTTAAGCTGAATCCAATGGTAAAAACTAAAATTTGAATATTTCAAAAATTATATGTTAAAAATTCGAAAAACCCATTTTTGGGATACAAAACCCCCCCAAAATACCCCTTCGGGTAGAGCGATCTGGCTGGTTTTCGAACTTAAAGTCATAAATGTTGCTTTACACGTTTATACCAAATTTCATCAAAATCGGATCATTTTTACGAGAGTTATCGTGCTCACGGACACATATATATATATATATATATATATATATATATATATATATATATATATATATATAGATAGATATATATATATATACAGTATCGAACGAATGGTGTTTTTGGGGTCTGGGGACCTCAAAACGAAAAGTTATCATGGTCCCGGGCCTAGGTCTTACCATGCCGACTACGGTAATAGCTTCTTCCCTATAGGGGAAATTCGCTAAAAATTAAAAGATTGGCCATATTTTATTTTTTAGTCTCTTGATCATCTTGCAACCTTCACTTAACATTAAAATTAAGGAAGAAGAAGAAGAACATGGACAAAGATGAGGACTGACTACACTTCACTTCTTCTTCACTACTAGGGTGAGGCGGTAGGAATTTCAAAAGTTTGAAATTACACCAATCGGAAAGAAAATGTTTTATTTTTGGCCTGACGTTTGGTTGTTGTTTGGTTACATCGTTTTTAGCACATATATGTGATTAATCTGCATCAGTGTAACAGTGTTTTGTGTGATAGCAAAATTGTCAGTCGTCATTGTCGTCAATTAATTATTATCTTTACGGTTAAAAGTTTGTGTGAACAGGTTTTGGAACTGTAGACCTGTTCTTGGTGGTTGCCGGTTGGCAGTGTTGGCATAGAACTCCAGAACTGTTAACAACACTAGTTATTTGTAGACAAAAATAGTGTAAAATATGTCTAAGGAAAATATAGGTACCGGTAGCCTAGGTAAGTTTACTTGCTGCACACCTAAGCCTACATTTTTTAAGACCTAGATCATCCAAATCAGAAATTTTTATTGCCGTTGACAATAGTTGATATAGACTATGTCAGATGTCAAATTACCATTCAAACTGTCAATGTAACAGAAAATCAAGAATGTTATTTATCATATTAAGAAATGCCATTAGGGTGCCAGTATACCAGAGCCAGGATACTAACATAGGTACTCACATTAAGGCATACAAGACGGTTTTTACCAGCCAATTAGAGGCGAGGAACTAGGATGGTAGGAGGGATATTAGCAGTGAGCAAAGGTCAGATCCAGGAACGTTTCTTGTCGTAAACAAGGAGGTTTCTATGACCATTCATCATCGGGATTACTTAAACAAAAAACCAATCACATGTGTTTAAATAATCTAGACTTAGGCCTAAGTACTTTTTTTCTATTTACATTGAAGTATTTACTGGATATGCTAATTGATTTTAAAAAAAAACTTACAGCCTACATTATTGAAACTTAAAGACAGCTTTACATGAATATTGTACTTGTCTGAGTATAGTACAACAAATTAAATAGAGCCTATAATAGTGTATGCATATGTTTTGTAATTCTAATTTATATAATGTTTTATGTAAATTGGGGGGTGCAGTTCCATATCTGGGCTACCATACTATCGAACGAAAATATCGAAGTTTTAACATCGATATATCGATTGCTCTTATTCTTCAAATTTTCTGTCGATGTAGCAAAAGCAGACCTCTCTACAAAACGACATCCAATCAGCGATAGTTTTCCTGCTGGTTTTAGATGTTGACATGCTTGTTTCTCTTAATAAAAAATCATAATTTACAACATTTATACAAAAAAAAAAACTAAAATTAGAATGTTAATCAATCCAAACATGGCATCTTCAAAAACAGTGTTTTCTAAAGCGTTCTTTCTTACATCGTATCCGCCATCGACCTTTTTTGGCATCAAAATTTGACCGAATTTTCACCACGTATTAGTGTTTTTTTGTTTTGTCTCCACACACATCACAATTAGGATTATTAGGTAGGCCCTATTAGTTCTTTGTCTTGAAGAAAACTAACACGTTTTTCTATTGAATTAAACACATTTTTACACAAATATCTAAAATTCACAAAATCACAATCACGTTCTACTTCCATTTTTATTTACTTTATTGTAAAATGTAAATAAACAATGTTAATTAATAATGTTTAAAAATTTATGATAATTAAAAATCGAATACATTTAATTATTCAATATATATATACCGTATATATATCGATTGTTAAAACTTCGATATTTTTTTCATTCAATAGTATGGTAAAACTTAGCCCAGATATAGAACTACACCCAAATTGGGAAATGACGCGATGGAAGTAAAGTTTACGTGGAAATAATATAAATGTTATTAATCTTTGGCTGTAAATTTTAGTAGATATTTTTCTTTATTTAAACAAAACATGCTTATTTGATGGTTATAAGTTAGGCTACTTTTAAAACGTGATATTCTTTAGAGTTAAACATATTTTTCTATGTGAAAACTGCATATATAGGTTATTTGGCCTTTAGCAGGCCAATACATTTCACATATTCTCATTATTATGTTATACATTTATTTTTTTGTGAGTACCCATAATCCAAAGATAAACAGTAGGTAAAAGCTGTCCAACATATTTTACCAGTAACTTACGGTTAACTTACGGATAACTTACGGTTGACGCCAATTGCGGGGGTGTTGGAGGGGGTTCTTGTTTAGGCCCTCGCCCTCAACCCTTCAGTTGTCCATCTAATGTCAACCTACTAGTGACACCTCGGAGCTCATGATTCTATCCATCTTTAGACTAGATTCATTTCCTTTGTCTAGATTCATTTCATTATGGTTTGATCCATTTTTTTAGTTAATTTATCCCGTTTTACATATTATTTTGCCTTTTAATTTGCCAAGTGTCAATAAATTCAATTTTCTACGGTACAAGTATTTAGTTTACGGAACCTAATTTGCATAAAAAGGTGCGGTACGTAGTTGCGCCGCCACACAGACTTTTCATGTTTATCACACAATAATTTTTGTATCAGTTGTAAGTCATTCTAGTGAAATAGTTTGCCTCCATCATAACATTGGCACTTTTTTATGTTCACAAAAAAAAAACGAGTGCACACAGCACGCTGACGTGAGGGAAGTGAATTTCCACATACAAAACTTTTAAATCTCAAAACCAGTGTAAAAACATACATTTATTCCAATTTTATTGAAATCTGAAAACATTGTTTTTTTTGCTGTTCTGATGCTCCTGGTTTCATTTACCTGCAATGCTAAGAATACAATGTTGCGCATTATAAGGTTAAAAGAAGGTCCAGTCAGGCTTGTAAGTAGGCGTGAGTTTGCTGGGGATGATAAAAGTACACCAACAAATGAATAACAGGTTATTCTAATGTAAAACCCTTATAAGACGACAACATAGTGTGTTTGGTCGATACACGTTTTCTTTAATAACTCGGTAAATATTTATGCTAGAATGACGAGAGAGAGCTTAACAGTTTTGCCTTTCTAATTCCCATCTTATTACATGCATTAATTTTACGTTCGGGGCTTTTCTGATCCTTTTTGGCCCCAAAAACCTGAAATTTGAAAGATTAATCCCCAAAAAAGGGGTTTAGAGTTTTCCGATTGTTGTGCCCAACTAACTTGTTCAACTGATTATAGAAAGGAATATCCCCACCAAATTTGAAGTAAATCGGACAAAAAATGTTACCGCTAGAATGCACACATACATATACACACATATATATAAATATGTATATTTTTACATACATTTTATAATTTTGAACGACCCCCCAAAACGTGTTCAGGGGGTCACGTTAGGAACTTCTATGCTGGTCCCGGGCTTAAGTTTCATCGTGCGGGGGTCATGCTAATAGTCCACTTTCCATATAAATTCACTAGTAAAACATATTATTAAATTGAAAACTTTCAATAAATTAAACAACTGTTGCAGTTTACGCAAAACAGTTCACAACATTTTTAGGACAAATGAATTTAATTAATTATTTTGTATTTTATTTGAAACAAATATTTCAAATCAGCTGACTTAAATAATAACAGGCAAGTATATCGGCTGCTATCCCCGCTTGTATACCGGTACAGACCCAGGATCAAAGCTACCAACCCGGGTCCAATCCCGGCTCCGGTATACCTTAGGCCTACTCTCCTCATACCTTGTTACTTTAACAACAATAAATATAAATTAAAAAAAACAATTGTCAAAATGTGTGAGCTTAATAAATAGGATTTAATTGCAACAATCATGCAGAAGCATGCATAGGCAAAGTGGTATGGTACTGACAGAGTTAATAGTAGTTACACATGCATATAAATAACTTAGGTTACCGTAGGTCAAACAAACTCCGGAGTGCTAAATAGGGTTAACAATCAGGATGTCTCTCAGCCTGTTTAAATTTGCTTTCAGGCAGATTCTTGATTTCAGTAGGCTGAAAGTACATTGTACAGTTTAAAAGCAGTAACCTCAAAACTTTCCAAAGTTCTAGAGAATATTTGTAGTACTGAACGAATAAGTTGTTTTTCTGCCTAGTGGAGAATAAATACAAGTCGTTAGGCTTACAAAGCAAGAAATGGTTAATAGGCCTATTCTTTTTGACATAGGCCAACCTACACAAGTCAGCTATTTTACAATTATCGGACTTACCTAGCCTGCTTAACTTTAAAAAATAGCCTATAGTTTCAATAGGCCTACAGTCACTCACATAAGACAATAACTTGGACAAATACGCAATTTAGCAAATGACCATTTTGCGTGGTAAAAAACATCACGCTTCTTCAGATTTGCCGGTTTTCAAGGCTACAATGGACTTCACTTGTCGGCTTCGGTCGAAGCACATTGTAGCCCTGAAATCCGGCAAACTTTATTATAATATTAGTTTTTGTTGGACACTTGCCATTCTGAAATGTTGAAATTTTTGCCACCCGCGGCCTACAACCCCTAGTCTACCCCCCTGCCCCCCGCAGACATAGGAGGTGGACTTTGATAAACAGTGTACACCCCTATCGCCTACTACCAAATATTTGGTTCAATAGGATAAGTTAAAAGTTTTCATTTAATAATTTGATATTAGATTGTATGTTGGATTTGATATCTACAAATAGTAGATAATGTAGATAATGTAGTACGACTTATCTATTGACTTGGCCGTATAGACAGTCCAGCTCCGCTATTCAAGCATGTGCACAGTAAGATCTCTAGTCTAATACTAAACTTAACACTTGTATTAAAATAAGTAACTGACTAAATGACATTGATACTGGTACCATTTTTGTATATTTTTGAAATGTATATACCGGTAATTGAATTAAGTTGTTTTGAATTGAATTGACTACCTAGTGATATCGTCAGCTGCTCAGCGCTGCATGCAACTGGCTGACACTTAGTACCAGTTGATAAAACTAAACCCATGAGGGTTTCTATAAAATATCGAACCTAACCTAGGCAGAGCAGGGTATGGTGGTAATTTGTGCTAACAATTTATTTCAAGTTTTTAGAACTTCCTTTAACCTACGATTTCATAATAGATCCACATAACATCGCATCAAGGATTTTCTGGGTCTAATACTACGTTTTGAAGCCGATTAAGACACCAATTGTCATCTTTGAATGCAAGGTTATTTAATGTGTAAAATTAATTATGGTATAATTTTTAAAATACGGTAGCTTAGTTATTAAAATTTGACTACATATTAATATATTAATAAATAAAAATAGAATACATATGAATGTCAATTGTTTATAACAGCTGATTAATTTATTTTATTATATCGTAACTATCGATTATTGTAATAAATGTAAATTGTATTCTATAAGTTATAATGAAATATTCAGTAGTTTTCGGGCGCCACTTATCAAAGTCTACCCTACCTGGGTTTTAAACAGATTTCTCTCTTCTTCCTGCTGTAGATTTTCTGTAACGGGTAATGTTGATAGTTTGACGGACCTTAATATTTTAACACTAATGTTTCAAGCAATAATTATATAGGTAGGTGTATATTCCTTCTATGGTATTTTTAACCGATGGCAGTAGGATAAAATGTAGCCAACTGTTTTAGAATCAGAATGTAATTTTTAAGTGACATGAAATGTACATAGCCTACCGTTACCTAGTAAAGCTGTTTTACAAACAAAGTACTGGGCTGGATTGAACTACTGGGCAGAAGTGAAATGCAATTTTAGTGCCTTAAAGCTGTTTTAGTAGCTAGGAATTCTAAGTTGGACTGTGTTTTGGCCTGAATTGAAGTACCGTATTTAAGTTTAGTGGCACGATTGAGCTAAGCGAGAACTCGCCTGATGATGAAAACTACATGACATTTGTGTAATATGGTGTTATCGCTTTAAATCTGAAGGCGCTAAACCGTGATTCAGATTCCTCGTTTTTATTTGCAATAGAAACAATTAAAAAAATTAGAGATCTAGGGTCCGGTTAAGTGCGATTTGGATTTATGAGAGTCTAGACTGTATAAGTACTTTATACAATTTAGCAAGTAGGCTATCAGAATTCCTTGACTTTCAGAATTTTTCTAACTTTTTCCCTGACATTTTCAAATTCCCTGACTTTCCCTTTCAAATTCCCTGACTTTCTGAAAAGTCAGAGAATTTGAAAAATGTCAGGGAAAAAGTTGGAAAAATTCTGAAAGTCAAGGAAAATGTTTACTATTTTATACAAGTCAGGGGAAATTTTGATTTTATTCCTAATCACAAAGCAGTATGGTGCAAAAATTAAAAGTTATTAGAAAATAAACGGTATTAGGAAACTGACACATACTTTCTCCCTTTTAGCCCAACTTTAATGAATAAATTACTTTTTATTTACTAAATATAGAATACAAAGCACGGTCGAATGTACAGAAATTTTGTAAACAAGTTGTTTTTAAAAACATTCACCAAATCTCTCTTTAAGAGGCACTACAGAATCCATTGCTAAACACGTGGTTTTAAGAGGGGAAATGCCCCCTATTCCCCCAGGGTTATTAAGGGGTAACATATTTCGAATTTCCTTTGTTGGTCAATGCTAACTTGACTAGCATATCAAGTTTGGACGAAATTGATTGGTAAATAAGAAAGAAATAGTAATTTTTGTATTCCCCATGGACATTGGACAACGTACTGCGTTTACCGCAAAATGAAAATTTAAATTTTCTCCGCAACTAGTAATTGTAGAATAGTAATTCAAAATACTAAATTATTTAGTTTTTTAAGCTCTATTTAGTGGGGAATAGTAATATTTTTTTATATTTGATTTTTATGAAAAATTAAAAACTGAATTTTTGATATTATAAGTCTTGTAATTTCTGAACCCGAATGTTTACAGAAATGCTGCTGGTGTCATTTTGTTGGAAAACTAAAGTTCTACAAACGACTAAAGTTTAATCAAAATCTTTAGCGCCGTTTTTGATAAATATTAATTATTCATGTTTCTGCCGGTTTTTGGGGGATAACTATCCTTAAAAATCAAAAATTCCAAAAAATATAAAAACACCTGGATATATTGTGGATTAGTATCTACATACCAAAATTCATAAAAATCGCACCATTGGTTAGGGCTCTAGCTTTGTACGCATCCATACAGACAGACAGACAGACACACACAGACATCACGTAAAGATCACTTTTTTGGGTTCAGGGAGCACTAAAACGAATATTTCCACTATCAACTCAAATTCGAAAATTTTGACGAAAACAATACTTTCTCCATATACTATGTATAAGGGGGAGAAAGTAAAAGGCTAGATAAGGGATTGAGGGTATTGAAGGTTTCAGAGTCACGAATGAAATTCATGTTGCCTCATGTTGTTAGTATTAGTTAAATATTTCCTCACTTTGCTAAAAACAGACTTTTATAAATATAAAGTGAGCCGTAAAACATAATTGTCTGTCTGCATGATAAAACATGGTACATAAATATAACCATTGTAAAAAATATGAATTAAACAAGAAACGGTGTTCATGACTGCCTGTGCAATATAATCACAATGTGGTCCAAATAAGTCTTTTCCGTTATTTGAAAATATGTTGTTACAGTCCATAGACTACTCCAACATACCAACTCATACCTCAGGTGCGGCTTTATTTACCCCAATCATATTGGACAATGCTCAAAGTCTGAAAACCACAACCTTAGACTTGACAGTGTGGATTAATTCAAACTTATAACCATATTTATTCGAGGAGATCCATTTTGAACATAATTAAACAAGTATGATTGATTATGCACAGTGTTCAGCTTGGCCAGTGAAAAGCATGTAACAACAATGCAGTGACCGGCCAAGCTAAACACGACGCACTATACAAGTTATAACAAGTATTTATACCAGACCAAATAAAATTAATCGAGTCTATATAAATCTGAGTAACTGGAAAAGGGCAGAGTGTAGGTAAGCCATCTCTTTAAAAGATGTAAACAAGTTTATCAAGATTGATCAACTTTAAAGTAAAGTACCTTATGAAGTTTGATCAGCTGTCAATAAAGTCAAACTTATCTAGTGTGAAGGTAGGGTTTATGCAATCATACCTTATTGAGTAATTACAAAACAGTAAATGTCATTAATACCGTCAGTTCAACAAAAAGAAAAATTGTTTAATTAAAGCTTCAATCATTGGCAATTGTATTCCTTTTATAGACCTAGTAATCCATGTGCAAGACCCTAAGGCAAACGATCAGAAGGCCTACTTGACAGTTATGGGTACACTTGACTACACTTGATAATTATGGACGCATATGACCAGAAGTGATAGACAAATTTGATCAGGGGTAATATTATTATTTAAGTCTCAACACATTCTCAGAGGATTTGAGTATTATAATGACATCTCTCTTAAAAGGCAAAATATCTTTAGGAATTTATTTCATATAACATAAATACTGGATGTTAAACATATCACTTGTTATTGCTTTATGACCAATTTTTGTTAGTCCCACACAACACATGATGGTATTAAATACGTACCAGATATGTATCATTGCAACATAGATTATGTGTTAGGTACGTATTGTTAGTGAATTTCCTTTGGAAAGTGAACTATTAGCATGACCCGCACGGTGACCACCATAGAAGTTCCTAACGTGACCCCCTGAACACGTTTTGGGGGGTCGTTCAAAATTTTATATATATATATATATATATATATATATATATAGACATATATATGTGTATGCACTCTAGCGGTCACATTTTTTGTCCGATTTACATCAAATTTGGTAGGGACGTTCCTTTCTATAATCTGTTGGACAAGTTCGTTGGGCAAAACAATCATAAAACTTTAAACCCATTTTTTGGGGATTAATCTTTCAAATTTCGAGTTTTTGGGCCCAAAAATGGTCATTAAAGCCCCAGAAGTAACATAAATGCATGTAAAAAGATGGGAGTTAGAGAGGCGAAAGTTTTAAGCCCTCTCTCGTCATTCTAGCATAAATATTTACCGAGTTATTAAAGAAAATTTGTATCGGCTAAACACAGTACGTTGTCTTATGGGGGTTTTACACTAGAAACGCATGTTATTCCTTTGTTAGAGTACTTTTATTATCCCCAGCAACCTCACACCTACTTTCAAGCCTGTCTAGACCTTCTCCTAACCTTATAATGCGCAAAATTGTATTCCCAGCTTTGCAAGTAAATGAAATCAGGAGTATCAGAACAGCCAAAAAATCAATGTTTTCAGATTTCAATAAAAATTGGACAAATAAATGTTTTTACACTGATTTTGAGTTTTAAAAGTTTGTATGTGGAAATTCACTTCCCTCACGTCAGCGTGCTGCGTGCGAACTTGTTACATATTATCAAGGTATCTTCAATGCATATAAAAAGTAAAAAAGTCCTACTTCCTCTCATATCATAGTTATGTATTTAAAACATAACAAAATAATGTACATGATATGTTGCAAAATAATCTTCCACCAACATTGCACAGTTACATTTTGTAAATATCACAAAATAATGCATATAACCAACTTGAATATACAGTTATTCACATTATCTGCCCCTTTTGGCTTTTTAGGAAATACTGATTTTGGAATTAAGGACAGAGGACTTGATAAAATAGGAATGGAAAATCTAGTAGTTAAATACCTTTACCCTGAATTATTTTTAGCTGCAAATTAATTGATGTCCATTGAAGAGGTAGTAAGTCCTTTATTCTTAAAACATTAACCCATTGAGGTAGTAATTTTATTCTATTTGCAGTAGCCTATAACGGGAATTGATTGGTGCTGCGCTCTAGTAGCAAAATATGTAACTAATGACCGCGGGCGTCTACAGTTCTATCCGCTAGGGGCGCGGACTGAGTGAAAAACCTTAATATCGCCGCCAGGCCTTTGGTCGTGTTAGCTGAGTTGGCTACGTCGTGGAAACACCTTGGCCAGGTGGTGATACGATGTTCGTGGGTTCGATTCCCGCACACGACCAAAACTGACCAGTTGTGCAACTCTCAATGAGTTAACCGGTCTGTGGCAACGTTGGTGGGAGGGCCCAAGTAAAATAAGCGGTGGCAGGCTTGCTTGGAAGTTGACGGGATCGGTTAATTCTTTGAGACTTGCACATGGTCAACACTGATTTTGCTAATTTTTACTTATGTCTACTGTGTGTGTGCCAATGCGACTTTCTAAACTGAAAAAAAACAATATTTTAATTAAAATACACCATTAATCCATTTAAAAACACCAATTTTATTCTCCAATTCACAGGTTAATAAAATTACAAGTAAGGAACGAGACCAGCTCGTATGTCTACTCCAATGGGTTAATGATTAAAAATATGAAATAAAACATTTGTATTGTACTTTCATCCATTGCTACTAAATTTATTATTTAAGAGAAAGAATAACATATTACATTCATCAAATCTAACTAAATATAGTCTTAACAATCCTTTTACTATTTTCCTTTTTTATGAAGGTGACATTAAGGGACAACATGTTTATGTATATATGAGTCTGTGATAGATATATCCATTTCAGCTCAAGTTAAACGGTTTAATACTCAGTTTTATATTCGTAAAAATTATAAAATATAATTAGATTTGTCTTCTTAACATCAACCCACAAAAAATGAATAGCAATCAAATGAAAATATACACAATATTTATAATATTTAATCATAAAGTGTTTTAGTTCAGTTGTAATGCAGTCTAACTACAAAATAATTTTCAATTAGCTAACTAGAAATTATTTTATTCTATCTAATTTGTGTGTACAATTTGTTTATTGTTAAGTAAACTGGGAAAAATTAAAATTACTTAATCTTGAAAATTTGTTGTATTACAAATAATTACAAAAATTTAAAACTAAGGTATCTAACATATGCCTAGTTAAATGGTCTGAAGGCTTGGTCAGATACTCCTGCGATTGGTCATCAGGCACTGTGATCTTTCACTTTATTGGCTGCTCCCTGGAAAACACATGAAAACAAAATTACTGGTGGTTTTAGAAGCTACCACCATACTTTTCTGTACCATACAATTTACTGGTGTCATCGTGGGGAGTTCAGAAAATTTCTATTAATAACCAGCTTCAAAACTCAAAAACTGTTCAACCCTAACACTTTGTGGACACATATTGGCTAACTCACCCATTGGATAGCTTAAAAATAATTTTCATCTTTTAGCGAATTTCCCCTATAGGGAAGAAGCTATTACCGTAGGTCTCATGGTAAGACTTAAGCCCGAGACCATGATAACTTTTCATTTTGAGGTCCCCAGATGCCAAAAACACCATTCGTTCAAATTTTTATATATGTATATATATATATATATATTATATATATATATATATATATATATATGTGTGTGTCCGTAAGCACGATAACTCTCGTAAAAAAGGTCCGATCTTAATGAAATTTGGTACAAATGTGTAAAGTACCATTTATTTGAACGAGTTCGAAAACCAGATGAATCGCACCATCCGAAGGGGGGTTTTTGGGGGGTTTTGTACCCCAAAAATGAGTTTTTTGGGGGTTTCACATGTAATTTTAATTTAAATCAAATTTTAATTTATACCATTAAATTCAGCTTAAAAAAACAAACAATTTGGTATTTTGATCATTGCTCTACGTCAATTGGTTACCGAGATATTGAAAGTGCTAAACACAGTACGTTGTCTAATGTTATTCTTATGGAGAAAAAGAAAAATTGTATATCTCGCTTATTTATGAACGTAAACTGGCAAAATTTTGTATATGGCTTTATTTGGTTGTGGTCTATTGATATTTGCACAAAAATCCATTTTTTGCCCGATAGTTCCCGTAGCAGCAAACCTGCATACTCAGCCCCATGTTATTCTTATGGAGAATAATTAACGTGTTATCTCCTTTAATTATGAACATAAATTAATAGAACTTGGTACGTGCCTTTACCTAGTTGAGTTATATTGATATTTGAATAAAAACCCATTTTTAGTGTTCCTTATTTCAGCAAACCTGCATACTCAGCCGCCATGTTATTCTTATGGAGAATAATTAAAATGTCATAAATCGTTTATTTATGAATGTATATTGATGAAACTTGGTATGTGGCTTTATGTGGTATTAAGATAAATTAATATGCACTGGAAATTCGCTGAGTATGCAGGTTTGCTGCTACGGGGGTATTTGGGTTTGCAATCCTATTTTATTAAATCAAATTAAATTGAATTGTCAGATTTTTATACTGACTGTGTTGTTGTAAACTTTGGGTAAAAATTATTGCACAGGAGTGTTTGAAACAATGGTATAGATTTTTTGAAAAAGTTTTACAATGTGCCCAAAACATTGGATTTATTTTTAATTTAACGTGGGATGATCTATTACCGGTACCAAGTATTATAATACCATACACCTTAAGTTGAAAGAAACAAGAAAATACCAATTTTAATGTTGTTATTCAGCATTTTTACAGATAAAAAACCCAAATATTTTGCATACAAATTTACTTTCACTATAAATATAAGCATGGCAAGTACCCGTCATGGTGCAATTATGTTAAATATTCATGCTTTTATATTATAATCAATCATTTGTTGTCAAAGCATCAAGATTACAGAATTCTTTACCAAACGATTTCTGTAGAGAGGTCAGTCAAGCTCGTTTTGGGGTAACGTTGAAGAGGTTACTTTCGGTTGACTTATGGGGGTATAAGCTACTAAATCTGTCACTTCTTGTTAAGTAATTTTATATCATAAAGCCAATAAAATTATGTACTTCAATTTAATAACTGAACATATGAAACCGAAACCAAAATTAGCCTACGTTAGCCTATGTAACCTAAATTATACCTGCAAAAACCCTTTTGCAAATACAAATTTGCTTGATCTGTCTACTCTGTTTATTGTTCATAAAAACCCCAGATTTTTATTGTTGCACAATATTAAGTGGTATCAAATTAGCCTACGTTATCAGCACAATTTTTAATTATTGATAGCCTGTATATATACACGTTTTTAAAACAAATATTTGTTGTTTTATTTCTTTCAGTTGACAGCAAAATGTTGTTCTTTTTTCTTTACTTCCCACGTATTCAAACAAACTGACGAACCAAACCACGTTAGTATAACTACACCTAACCCTCCCTCTAGGTAACCTGATCTCTGCCGCTTTTTATTTGAGGGGTGCCCTCAGACTACATAAACCCTTGGTATTTCCACGATCAGGCAGTAGATTTTAGTTGATACAAATAAATTAATCGAGTTTGTTTATGATTATTATCGTCTCTTCGGTTATAATATCAAATTACATATTTAATCAGTTTTTATTTTGGGAAGTGTACCCAATTTTTTTATTATCAGTTTTTAATGTTGGTAAAAATTGTATTAATTAAATTACATTATTCATTTATTCTTAAGATGCCAGTCTTCGAGACATATGTGGTAGAGGGCACTTGTCAGTCCCAACTTTGAGTAGGCCTAAATAAATAAAGCTCATTATTATTATTGTGGGGGGGGTCTTTTCTAAATAAGAGGGTTAGGTGGCTTAGGGTGTTCAAATTTGGTATTTTTTATACTAAAGGTATAAAAAACAAAATCCTACCAACCATTCCAACTTTGTAATAAACTGATCTCTGCCGTGTATGCTATTCTATCTGGGGGGCACGCCCCCAGACCCCCAACGTTTTTGCGATTATGCCCGCATATAGATTCATAAGTTATAGTTAAATTGTGTTTGTTTATGATTGCTATTGATTAGGTTTCAATATCAATACCGAATAGATATTAGGTTTCAATATATATTCGGTTAGGATTTTGAATTGGTTCAGTTCTCTATATCAGTTTTTTATGTCGTACCGCGAATGGAAGTGTACCCAATCTATTTCATGTATGAAACCCAGGAGCCATGGGCTTGGGGGACCAAAATTAAAATACTACTAACAGGGAGGGTAAATAAATTACTTATGTGATAGGGCCTAGGCTCAGTTTAGCTTTAGTTTAAGTCAACAGGCCTGAGCTGTAGTAAAATAGGTAAGCTTACTGTAATAGACCCTATTTGAATTATCAAACCAAACTAAAAGGAGGCCAACTCAACTAGGTTTTGAAGAGGTTACCTTGTTTATAAAATTAATACATGAACAAGCAAAGTTATCTTCTAGATCTGATAAATGGTATTTTGGACAAATAAAACACCAATAACAGTCATTCTGAACATGGACAAGAAAATTAACCTCACAAGTTGCTGCTCTTAACTTTACAAGAGCTGACAACTGTGTATAAACGCAGTAAATTGACAATTCAGTCAACTAAGTTATTAAGTTAATTAAAATTAAAACAATTGTCATGCATTGAGAAAAGTAATAATGCCCTGTAGCCTTTTACAAAATGTTAAATTAATGTTATAGAAGTGAACTAGAACTTACCTCATTAACTATTTCAACATTTTTCATTTTACATTTTGACAAGTGAACACAAAACGTTGCTCTTCTGCTAAATGAATGATGGCAATAATCACATATCATCACTACTAACAACTTAATATTCTACTAAACATATTACAAAAATATTCATCTCTAGTGCAGTAGTGCAGTTGAGCCGGCAACTCTACTCAGGTTGACGACACGAAAGCCGAGAAGTCGACTTCTTACGAAGCCGTTATTAGATCCGACATATGGTTACACACACCTATAATATTAGATCCGACGATGCTACGTTACACACCTGAATCGCGACCGCAGCACAACGTGGTGGCCACTTCCGGAACCTCATACACACGCACTATATATCTGAAACCGGCTATATTAGATCCTGCTCAAATCGGGTAAATTCGACTATTTCCGTGATGGCCGAAACACCAGAAACTCAAAAAAGAGCTTTGGCGCTGTTAGATCCAGCAGGGTGGATCTAATAGCGCCATCGGATCTAATAGTGTGGGTGTGTAACCATATGTCGGATCAAATAACGGCTTATTCGCAAGAACACACACGCACGCGCGCGCGCGCGCACACACGCACACACACATACGGACACACACAGATAGACATCACGTAAAACCACTTTTTTGGGTTCAGGGAGCACCAAAACGAATATTTCCACTAACAACTCAAATTGGAACATTTTGACGAAAACAATACTTTCTGCATATACTATGTATAGAGGTAGAAAGTAAAAGTGCGCATTCCAAACCCCGAGTCTGGGGGAAATAACATTTTTGGTTAGAGATTGTCAGGGAAATAATAGTTTTGGTCAGGGAAATCATTAACCAAATAAAAGTGTGAACCATGTGAACAAATAAACTTCTGAACTTAACAAATCATTTACTAATAACTGTATGCTATTAGGTTTAATCCATATGAGCAGCATCAAAACCTGGGTGACTAGAGAGAGGGGCTGTGTGAAGCAAAACCCTTGATCCATCAGGTTAATAGAAACGGGAATATTACACCTGTTTTGCATTATGATATTGACACTGTATATGCGGGTAATTGTAGATTATTAAACTGGACTGTTGCCTAGTTTGTTCAAAAATGACTTAAGAAACCACAAGTCGTTTTACTCGGTTTTACAAGTTGTTGTACCTGGCGCAGTTCACAAAGTTCTATAAGTTACTCTCTGGATGACCCTCGTATTTTAAACATAACAATATTCCATAGCCAGTATGCTACAATTAGCGAAGTGGTTGCATTTTTATTGTTTATTGTTTTATTTTCATGGTATACACCATTTTACTATAGCAATTACAGGCATTCAATAATTAATTTTTAATACATGCCAATTCATGGTTCAAAGTTGAATAACAATATTAAGGACAGTGCAGTAAATATAGGCCTGGCAAGCAGAACAGCTCAACATGATTTAACAATGCAAGAAATGACAAAACCAACATTCAACATGAATATTTGTATGTTACATTATAGTGATGCAATTGTAATCATATCGCGCATCAGTAGATGTTATCATCAGTAGATGTTATCGATGCTTATACACTGTGAGGTGGTTACTTCTGTCATTGGAGGAGTATTGTCATATGTTTGTATGAATCCAATAAAAATTTAACAGTAACTTCTGCAAGTTTTGTTATTGGTTGCTTTAAATGGTGATATTCAATCATAATGAAGCCACTATTAAAATAATTAATTATAGAACCTTACATTTTTTAAGGAAGGAATTTTCTCTCAAGCAGTGCCCTACTCTTTTACAGATATGGATATCAGTTTTGATGAAGATGATATTACATCTCAGAAATTACCTTCAACTTTTTCCGACTCTAAGAGAGACATCCACAGAAAAATGTTTCAGCCCCACAGTGAGAGGAAAACCAAGATAAACACAAGTTTGGCTAACGGCAGTAAATCTTCAGATGACGAAGAGAGCATTTCTTTAGAATCATCTCCCTATAGTTATGCCACAAAGTCTTCTCAGAACCTATCTTTTCTGTCGCATGATGAAACATTCGACCCTCCTGAAAAATCATCAGCTTCAGACTCTTTTGATGAACTTTCTTTTGTACAAAGAGAAAAAAAATTAATACCAACTGAAGCTAAAGCTGCAGAGTTCAAAGCCTTTCTAAGCAATGTTAATGATGCTTGTATCAACTGGAGAGTAAATGAGTTTGTTTTAGATACTATAAAAACTAAATCCACATCATGGTCAAAACAAATTAAAGAAGTTACTAGATCCTCTGAAATCCAGTGCAAAATTAACTTGAAGAGTGAAAATGGTGAGATAACCAACCTTTTGGGCTTGGACGAAGAAGACATTAAACTTTCCACCAGCAGAGCCTTGGCACTTGTTAGCAAATCTGCTTTCCGTGATCATGCTGTGGAAGTAGTGAGAGCTAATGTTGCAAAGTTGAAGCTTCAAAAAAATTCTTTACAAGGTGAGTAGCCTTACTAAAATTCTGAAATTATACATTCTTTTCTAGTAATTTCAAATAATTGTGTTACAAAATGCTTGAATGCTTGAAGGAAACATTCTTAAGTTGTCACTTTTTTGCAACTCAGGAAGTGAATTTCACATTTTTAGTGTAGCTCGATTTCTTGCTATACTTCATGGAATAATTTATGCAGCCTTAAAGTATGACCGAGTTATTTTGTCTCCTCCCTCTGGATCATTGTTTCCTTTTAGCGAATTTCCCGTGGGATAGCGAATATATACATATGTGTCCGTGGGTGTGATACCTCTCGTATAAATGGTCCGATTTTGATGAAATTTGGTACAAACATTTAAAGCAACATTTATGACTTCAAGTTCGAAAACCAGCCAGATCGCTCTATCCAAAGAGGTATTTTTGGGAGTTTTGTACCCCAGAAATAGGTTTTTTGAGTTTTTTATGTATAATATTTTAGTAAATCAAATTTTATTTTTCACCATTGAATTCAGCTTAAAAAAAATTGGTATTTGATCATTGCTCTACGTCAATTGGTTACAGAGATATTGAAAGTGCTAAACACAGTACGTTGTCCAATGTTATCCTTAAGGAGAATAAGAAAAATTGTATCTCTTGCTTATTTATTAACTTAATCCTGACGAAACTTGATATATTGCTTCATACCGTTGTGGTTGTGTTATTGATATTTGCACGATAAACAATTTGTTTGCCGATAGTTCCCGTAGCAGCAAATCTGCGTACTCAGCCCCCATGTTATTCTTATAGAAGATAAGTAAAATGTTATCTCCTTTAATTATGAACATAAATTAATAACATTTGGTATGTGGCTTCACCTAGTTGAGGACCACTCAACCTCTATCACTCTAGTTGGGGAAACCCATTTTTTGTGTACCTTGTTTCAGCAAACCTGCATCCTCAGTCACCATGTTATTCTTATGGAGAATACAGTAGGACCCCGCTAGTCCGACCTCTGATGGACCAACTCCTCGCTTAGACCAACCATATCCTTATCGGCATTTTGTTTACGTATCCGGTCATTCATGTCGACGCTTGTCGATGACTCATCACGGGCGATGTAAGTCAGTAGGCTGTGAGCTGTTGATGCAGTACATTCTCTTATGCAGTAGTCTCTTATTTTTATACAGTAGTAGACTATACTTTTTGAAAGTTGTATGAGTTAATATCACATTTGTTTGTAGTTTGTCAACACATGCTATGAATTGTATAGGCCTGTCAGTCCATGTGGCAATATGTTTAGTTTAAACTAGAGTTTTATTACGTTTTTATATGAATAAATTTGTTCCTCTGATAATCCGACCTTTTTTGCGATCCGACCATGCTCTCGGTCCCGTTGGTGATGGATTAGTGAGGTTCTACTGTAATTAAAATGTCATAAATCATTTATTTATGAATGTTTATTGATGAAACTTGGTATGTGGCTTTAAATGGTATTAAGATATATATATATATATATATTTGCATTGGAAATTCGCTGCTGCTGCGGGGAATTTGGTTTGCTGCTAGGGGGTATTTTACTGTTTACATTCTTCATGTAATCTTTATTATGTTTGCATTTTGTTATAGACCTAAACCAGCTTTATTCAGTATGTTTCATGTATATACTTGTAATTTTCAAACAATTTAAAAGCATACTGTATGGACTGTTTAAAATCCAAAGTCCAGGATAAGTAAAATGTACTAAAACTACTAAAGTACTGATTGGATAGCTGTGCTAGTCTCAGATAATCTACCCTTCACATCAGCTCCTCTAGAGGACCAATGTAGTCATCAAACATTTTCAAGGTACCGTACCATAGCTCAATACCAATCAACACTTGGGCACAGCGCCACCACAGTCTTGCTCAAGTGGTTCCGTGGCATACCATGTGTTCCGTTCAGTTCCTGGCTTTTGTGTTTGGTTTGATTTGATTTTTAGCGAATTTCCCCTATAGGGAAGAAGCTATTACCGTAGTCGGCATGGTAAGACCTAGGCCCAGGACCATGATAACTTTTCGTTTTGAGGTCCCCAGACCCCAAAAACACCATTCGTTCGAAACTGTATATATATATATATATATATATATATATATATATATATATATATATATATATATATATGTGTCCGTGAGCACGATAACTCTCGTAAAAATTATCCGATTTTGATGACATTTGGTATATACGTGTAAAGCAACATTTATGACTTTAAGTTCGAAAACCAGCCAGATCGCTCTATCCGAAGGGGTATTTTGGGGGGGTTTTGTACCCCAAAAATGGGTTTTTCGAATTTTTTATATATAATTTTGGAAATAGTCAAATTTTAGTTTTTTCCATTGGATTCAGCTTAAAAAAACACACAATTTGGTATTTTGATCATTTCTCTACGTCAATTGGTTACCGAGATATTGAAAGTGCTAAACACAGTACGTTGTCTAATGTTATTCTTATGGAGGAAAAGAAAAATTTTATATCTCGCTTATTTATGAACGTATACTGACGAAACTTGGTATACGACTTCATCTGGTTGTGGACCATTGATATTTGCTCAAAAAAACAATTTTTTACCAATGGCTCCCGTAGCAGCAAACCTGCGTACTCAGCCCCATGTTATTCTTATGGAGAATAAGTAACGTGTTATCTCCCTTCATTATGAAAATAAATTAATGAAATTTGGTATGTGGCTTTACCTACATGAGTTGTATTGATATTTGTATAAAACCCCATTTTTTGTACTCCTTGCTTCAGCAAACCTGCATACTCAGCCGCCATGTTATTCTTATGGAGAATAATTAAAATGTCATAAATCGTTTATTTATGAATGTATATTGATGAAACTTGGTATGTGGCTTTATGTGGTATTAAGATACATATATATGCATTGGAAATTCGCTGAGTATGCAGGTTTGCTGCTACGCGGGTATATATATATATATATATATATATATATGTGTGTCCGTGAGCACGATAACTCTCGTAAAAATGATCCGATTTTGATGAAATTTGGTATAAACGTGTAAAGCAACATTTATGACTTTAAGTTCGAAAACCAGCCAGATCGCTCAATCCGAAGGGGTATTTTGGGGGGGTTTTGTACCCCAAAAATGGGTTTTTTGAATTTTTACATGTAATTTTTGAAAAAATCAAATTTTAGTTTTTATCATTGGATTCAGCTTAAAAAAACACACAATTTGGTATTTTCATCATTTCTCTACGTCAATTGGTTACCGAGATATTGAAAGTGCTAAACACAGTACGTTATCTAATGTTATTCTTGTGGAGGAAAAGAACAATTTTATATCTCGCTTATTTATGAACGTTTACTGACGAAACTTGGTATATGGCTTCATCTGGTTGTGGTATATTGATATTTGCTCAAAAAAATTATTTTTTGCCAAAGGCACCCGTAGCAGCAAACCTGCGTACTCAGCCCCATGTTATTCTTATGGATAATAATTAAATGCCATGTCTCCCTTAATTATGAACATAAATTAATCAAATCTGGTATATGACTTCACCTAGTTGAGTTATATTGATATTAGCATAAAAATCCATTTTTTGTGTTCCTTATTACAGCAAACCTGCGTACTCAGCCCCAATGTTATTCTTATGGAGAATAATTAAAATTGTATATATCGCTTATTTGTGAATATATTTTTATGAAACTTGGTAAGTGGCTTTATGTAGTATTAAGACATTTATATATCTATTGGAAATTCGCTGAGTACGCAGGTTTGCTGCTACGGGGGTATTTTTTTTTTTTTTTTTTTCATTTTGACTGCTTTTACAGTTCTTTGTTTTACCCTTTTTTACAGCTTTGTCTGAACTGTGCCACTAATATTTTGTATAATTATATGTTATTTTCTTGGTGACTTATGTTCTCATCTGAAGATGGGATCAGATAATTTTTGTTTGTTGTTTTCGCTTTCATTAGCTAAGCTTTTATCTATTCCGAATGACTTACTTGCTAAAATCCTGGGCAGCTAGTAATTGTATTTCTGTTTATTAATCTGAATCCCAAAGGATTATACTTCCATAAAGGATTAATCTAAATACTTCCATTTTTCATGATATATGTATGTAAGGAATTTTCTAAACATTAAAAACTGAGAATCTGTCATTTTTATTTACAGATGAGTTCGGAGCTCACAGCATGAAGGCGACGGTAGGTGTGATGACAAGAGAGAGGTCGGAACAGTTAGAGCTGCAAGGGCGTGTGGAAGACCTGCAGAATCAGGCCTACCAACTGCTCAGTAGCAGTCAGACGACAGCTCAACAGTTGGCTACACTGCGGCATAACTCTGATCGACACTTGCAGGCAACCACATTTGAGTTGTTGCGAAACAAGGCACGGTATCTCCAAACCGTCATCAGGTAGCTTAATTGATTATTGCACTTTTATTAAATAAGTGATTGGCACTCTGTAGTATTAAAATTCTGTTTAGAGATGGTTTAATTTACCACTGAGAAAAAAAACGTTGATCTTTATAGTTTTTCTATTCGTTTTTATGTTACAACAAATACTTTACAAGCAGCAACTTTACAATACAAGCATCTCGCGACTTAACATATTAGACTCATAATGTAATAAATTGACTTAACAAATCTTATTAAATCTTAAATAATGTATAGGCTACCAATTTATTTCATTGTGTTTTTAGAAGTTATTTTTGTAGGTCTAATAAATAAATATATTTTGCACACAAGTAAGCTAGGTATCCAAAAATTACTCAATACTAAATATATTTCAAAATATGTCTCACTAATATGTTCACTAATACTGCTTTCTGTAAGACAGTTTGAAGTATTCTGGTTATGAAATGTTTTCAGAATTATATAGTTTGGCCACTGAAAAAGCAATCTTTATGAGAATATTGCGAGAGAGATAAACAAACGTTATGAGTTAAGATAGATCACCTTTTTTACTAATAACTGATGAAAAATTACCTCAATAATTCCTTAAATATAACATAACTTAAGATGGATAATAACCGGCCCTGCCTCCACTTGGTATTCGCTAGCCCAATTAAAGCTATTGACAACAGTCTTACTATGTGTTCCATCTCTGTCGCACCAGGTGCCTAAAATGGTCACTTTTTAAGTTGCCCAACTGTAAATGAAAAATTGCTATTAATAATCAAATGCTCTTTGTACTAACTAGTAGCTGTTTGTTGTGCCCTCTCGCCCGCATAAACTACAATGTAGGATTATTAACACAAGATCTTTACAAACTATCCTCACTTTATCACTTCCGTTCCATCGATCAAATTTTTCGCAACTATATGTTTACACTGTATAATTTGAAAGTGCCATTTTAAAAAGCAAACTTAAAATGCTAGCATCGACTGCTAAGATTTTTGAAAATTAAATCAAATTTGTAAATAATTAAAAGTTGAAATTCGGGCTTCTACATTCTCTCCTAATCAAAATTGCTTTTCCCTAATAAAGTAACAAAAATCTGTCGAGTGGTTAACTCAACTCCTTTAATCGATGACGGAATGAAGTGAAAGAGATCTATGTATTAGCAGAGAAAATGATTCGTTGTCCGTCAGTGTGTCTGTGTTCGTAATGCAATAATGTGACAACGGCTGCACGGATCGTTTTCAAATTTTACACATCTGTTTTCCAGTACACATTATGCTACCAGTTCAAAAATAGATCACATTCGTTCAACCGTTTTTTAATAACTGACTTTTTAAAGTTGTAAAGTTTCCATAAGGTAAAGCATTGAACAAAAATTGCCTTTAGTAAAGTGTGAGATGCTAATAAAATATTGTTTCGTTATGACAAAAAACTACTTACAAATTGTCATATTTATATATTTTTTGATTAAATAATTAAAGTATTCTCCATTTAAAACGAGTTAATCAATTTATCAAAGGTTTTTTACATTTTTAGATTAAAATACTAATTCCAGTTTTTATAGGTTAAATAAAGATAACCTTCTCCTATAATGTGGGTAAGTTAATAGTTTATCCGCTAGATTGCAGCAGCCATTTATTTCGTATTTACTTCTGCCAGCTGTACTCTTTTAACAGTTTATGATATTTAAATACCCCCGTCATTGCAAACCTGCGTACTCAGCTAATTTCCAATTTAAAAATAGAGGCATACCTCATAGCCCAGTAACTTAATACATTTTACCTTGCATGAAATGGTGTAGTAGGTTTCTTTTTTTTACATTGTATGGGATAGTAACGAGATGCTAAATCAAATTTTTCGACCTTAGTGACCTTTCGGATCACCGCCAAAAAGCGTAAAAATCGCCGGTATTTTGCACTTTTTTACGTTTGGCCCATTCCTACCCTGAAACATCACTTTTTCAAAAGAAACACTCCTATCAATTTTCAAAGTACATTAAATGTCCTACAATTTAAAACCAAAACTGTTATTATAGGTCTAATAGTTTCTGAGATATGGCTCCGCAAAGAAAATTTAAAATTGCCAAATTTGGAATTTTTTTCAAGTTTGGTCTCTTTTTCCTAGAGAACATTAATTATCATGTTAAAAGTGCATCAAAATTGACCAAACCTGAAAAAGTTCCAAATTTTGCAATTTTAAATTTTCTTTGTGGAGCCGTTCTCAGAAACTATTAGACCTATAACAATAGTTTTGGGTTTAAATTGTAGGGAATTTAATATACTTTGAAAACTAGTGGGGGTGTTTCTTTTGAAAAAGTGATGCTTCAGGGTCAGAATTGGCCAAATGTAAAAAAAATGCAAAATACCAGGGATTTTTACGCTTTTTGGCGGCGATCCGGAAGGTCGCCGAGGTCGAAAAATTGGATTTAGCATCTCGGTACTATCCCATACAATATAAGTACCCCGGTAGCAGCAAACCTGCGTACTCAGCACATTTCCAATGCATATATATGTATGTTAATACCACATAAAGCCCCATACCAAGTTTCATCAATATACATTCATAAATAAACGATTTATGACATTTTAATTATTCTCCACAAGGATAACATGGTGGCTGAGTACGCAGGTTTGCTGCTATGGGAACTATCGGCTGAAAAATTTTTTTAGTGCACATATCAATAGACCACAACGCTATAAAGCAATATACCAAGTTTCATCTGGAAAAGTTCATAAATAAGCGAGATATACAATTGATCTTATTCTCCATATGAATAAAATTGTACAACGTACTGTGTTCAGCACTTTCGATATCTCTGTAACAATTTGACGAAGAGCAATTATCAAAACACCAAATTGTGCGTCTTTTTAAGCTGATTCCACTGGAAAAAACTCAAATTTGACTTTTTCAAAAATTATATTTAAAACACTCAAAAAAAACATTTTTGGGGTACAAAACCCCCCCCCAAAATACCCCTTTAGATAGGTCAATCCATCTGGTTTTCGAACTTAGTCATAAATGCTACTTTACACGTTTATACCAAATTTTTTTCAAAATCGGATTATTTTTATGAGAGTTATCATGCTCATGGACACACACACACACACACACACACACACACATATATATATATATATATATATATATACATATATATATATATATATATATATACAGGGTGTCACAAAAATCCGGAACTGGCTATACATAACCATATTCTCCATACAAAAATAAATCGAAAAGGTTCAGTAAAATTTTTTCGATTTCAACTTCGTTTAGCCGCTATCCGCCATTTTGTTTTTTTCACTTAAACATTTCTATTTCCGTAATGGATTAATGTATCAAGTAAAAATTTGGTATGGAGCTTTACAGGATAAATGTCTAAATCCACAAAAAAAATTATTTTTTCCGACGTTTATTTTCAAAATGGCGGCCACTTTAAATTTTTAAAGTCAAATTCCATGAAAACTAGCAACTGAAACAAAATTTTACAAGATATACAATTTAAAGCACTTTGTAATCCAAATCTAATGACATTTTTACTGTAAAAATCGGTTAATAAATAAAAAAGTTATGGTAATTTTTTTATAATAAATTTCAAAATGGCGGCCATATACAAATTTCAAAGTCAAATTCCTGGAAAACTAGCAACTAAAACAAAATTTTACAAGACATAAAATTTAAAGGACTTGGTCAAATGCACTAGGGAATTTGACTTTGAAAATGTTATATGGCCGCCATTTTGAAATTTATTATAAAAAATTGCCATAACTTTTTATTTATTAACCGATTTTTACAGTAAAAATGTCATTAGATTTGTATTACAAAGTGCTTTAAATTGTATATCTTGTAAAATTTTGTTTCAGTTGCCAGTTTTCATGGAATTTGACATTAAAAATTTAAAGTGGCCGCCATTTTGAAAATAAACGTCGGAAAAAAATAATTTTTTTTGTGGATTTAGACATGTATCCTGTTAAGCTCCATACCAAATTTTTACTTGATACATTAATCATTACGGAAATAGAAATGTTTAAGTGAAAAAAAACAAAATGGCGGATAGCGGCTAAACGAAGTTGAAATAAAAAAAATTCTACTGAACATTTTCGCTTTATTTTTGTATGTAGAATATGGTTATGTATAGCCAGTTCCGGATTTTTGTGACACCCTGTATATACAGTTTTGAACTAATGGTGTTTTGGTATCTGGGGTCCTCAAAACGAAAAGTTATCATGGTCCCGGGCCTAGGTCTTACCATTCCCTATAGGGGAAATTCGCTAAAAGAAACCTACTACCCCATTTCATGCAAGGTAGACCTCTCTTTTAGCGAATTTCCCCTATAGGGAAGAAGTTATTACCGTAATCAGCATGGTAAGACCTAGGCCCGGGACCATGATAACTTTTCGTTTTGAGGTCCCCAGACCCCAAAAACACCATTTGTTCGAAACTGTATATATAAGTTGTATGATTCCACTACACCCAAGAAAGTACTGAAAGTGCTCGCAGTTTTAGCGACTTGCTGGGCGGCCGGTTGCTGGCCTTGACGGTGCGGCGGTCCCGCGATGCGCTGCTATTGCATAAGGAGCGACTGCACTTTCATGCGACCCAAATCCACGCCGAGCGTCTCTGTAGCTGCTATTACGTAAGGAGCAACTGCACCCGACCAAAATAGGACCACACCCGAAAATGCAGTATAAAACCCGGTCCTTGCAACCTGTGCAGTATTCACCTTGCCGCGCCTGTAAGCGTCGAAGGTGCGCCTCACCATCCGCCTGAAGCCCTGCGGTACTGAGGGCCTTCGGTGGCGCCTCAGGCGGCTGAGGGATTTTCTTCAGCTGGAGGACTGGGACTACGACGGGGAGTTCCAGGAGGTTCCTTAACCCCCGGTGATGAGTACAGGTGAGTTACTAATATAAAACATATGCCAGTAACATAGTATGCGATAAACTCAGGCGGTTTTGGGAATCCTGACCATCGACGGGGAGTTACAGGAGGTTAGCCTCCGGTGAGTTACTAATATATATCACATATTTAAGTAACATAGTACGTACCATACTGCCTCTCAATGTACACAGGTCCATTGAGAAAGGGGTAGGAGGATAAAAACACATATACGAGCTCCATACGTGGGTTTATTAATCAATCCGCCCAAATTTTTACATCATAGGAATTGCCCGTTTTCCCAAGAAATTTGAAGCGATACTTATGAGGTACCGCCAAATCACGAATCTCCTCTTCGGTAAGACTGATGGATAATCACCTCGGTAAAAGCACATCGCCGATTCACCGTCATCCTTCACGAACTCCAAAATAATGGCATCTCCAAAATAATGGCATCTCCAAATTTGGTCGAAACCCTTCGTGCCGTCAAAACTGAATATCCCTCATCCCTGGTCAGGTGAAATAAATCAACATTTGGAAGATGAGGTTGACTTACTAACGTGTTCAACTTGGTAGATAGACTCATTTCTGTAACAGTGACAAACCATATTAGACATAGTTTTGGTGAATAAGGAGTGTATTGTGCGGTTTGGGTCGAATGTGTCGCATCAAGTGCAGCTGAGTCACTGCAATTCACGGTAAGACTAGGAGGGGTGATGAAGGGATTCATTGATCCTAAGTTACAAGCCCTCTCTTACTATTTTACAGCTTCCCCGCAAAAAATTTGCAGATATAATCCTTATAATAGCTGTCTATTGAACCAAAACACATGTGACAGTTATAGTTCTATGCATAAACCAAATAAAACTCTCCTCCATATGAATAACATGGGAACTTGAAAGTCCCATGGGGCAGAGCCCTAAATAAAAATTCTGGCAATAAGTTTGAACTCGAAATTAAAACAAAAAAACCTTCAAAGTCAGTTAAGTATTAACTTCAGGAGGTGGGTGAACAAAAAGCAGGAATTTAAATATGTAGATATACGCAACACAAAATAACGATAACCAATAAAAATTGTAAATATAATAAATTATTATGGTCCCCTTTTGTTTGACGGGACCATAGTCCCTGGTCTTAGGTGGATAATCACAGCTGATCATTACTTTGCACTGTAGTAATATTTCTAATGTCAGTGGGGTCCTCGTAATTGTTGCCTGATATTTTTCCCACCGTCCTTCCAAGCTTAGTCTTAACTTATTCCGAGATATTCCGGATCGACTTATTTACGGAACTAAATACATAGATTTCAACGTTCAATAACGTTTCACTTCAGCATACGTTTACTAACAACTTAAATTACCCTTGCTCCAAAACGCCCTTAATAGAGAGCGAACTCACTAGAAGTAAATTAGGAAAAATCCGAGACAAACGGTCGGTGGAGTCCTAAACCTGCCGCCCACGTCAACAGACTTGCACATTTAGCGGCATCAGTCTGACCGGTTTGTCGCCAGTGTTCTTGTGACTAATATATGTGTTATTGTTCCAGTCGGCTTCGCAAGGCGATTCGCGGAGCCCGTCGACATGTATGTGAGGGAGGTCTATGACCATACAGAGGACCTCTCCCATATACGGGAGATCAAGAATTTCATGGAGGAGCGAATAAGGGCCTCGCTGTTGCCACAGTCGGCCCCGCCAAACTATTCGCCGCAGTCACCTGACTACTCCCTGCCATCGGCAGAAGAGTGGGAGGCTGAAGAAGAGGAAGGGGAGGGGGAGGAGGTGGTGGAGGATGATGTAGTTGAAGAATAAATATGTAAAACTATATTTCTATTTCCATTATCCCAAAGGTCTACACCGAGCACTGGTGCATCTAGTGTATAGCCCAAGGGCAAGTGCAAATAGAAACAAAGTCTTTTGCCACAAATTGCTTATCAAGCTATATGTGCATCCTGTAGTGAACTAAAATAATAAGGTGCCAATACTTATCATGCTTTTGACTTTTAGAAGAAATGCTGTTGTATTTATACTATGGATAAACTACAGCATTTTTAACTTGAAGTGTTTCCACCAAACTCAGGGCAGTAAGTTATGATTACATACAAAGTTAAGTTTGACCGATTCATTAAAGTAGTCCTACTTGATTCAAATCAGTTCACAAATTACATTTCATAATTTGTTTGGTCTGGTAATGGAGGCAGCATTGTATCCTATCAGCACTATAAGATTAGAGCGAGTGCAAATATTTAGAAACGTTTGTCACTGACACCATCAAATAAAACTAAGTATATTTCAAAAGTTATACTTGTCATGATTCAAATCATTGCACGAAATACAACTCATAATTTATTTGATTTGGTAATGGATCTAACATTGTATCCTATAAACTCCAAGATCAGTGCGAGTGAAAATATTTAGAAACGATTGTCACTAACTGCCATTATCAAATAAAACACAAGACTAAGTATGTTTCAATAGTGCTAAGATTATTCCCCCAGAGCAGATTGAGGAAAGTGTAAATAAAAGACGCAATTCTCTGCCATAAACTGCCTAGTTAACAGAGACTAAGTATATTTCAATAGTGATATGATTATTCCTCAGAGCAGAGTGAGGAAACAAAAGATGTCTTTTCTGCAAACTGCCTAGTTAATGAACAGAGTTAGTCTTACTAATGCAATGTACTTAGGTATATTGCAATAGTGGATATTTCTCAAAGCAGAGCGAGTTAAGTGTACGGATGCAAGTCTTTGCTACAATCTGCCTAGTCTAATAAATTTAGTATAACGAAGTATATTCCAATAGTGTTGCTTCAAGGGAAGATTGAATAAAGTGTAAACATTTAGAAACAATGCTACTGATCAATTACCAAGCCGCCAAACATAAGACTAAGTACATTTTAATATTGACAAGTCTCAAGGCAGGTGCAGTTAATATAGAATAGGAATAAAATCTGTGTACTCACTAAAGTTGACTGTCGCTCGGTGCGCGCAAGACTGTAAGTGCTCTTGACATCCCAGTATATATAGCAGCTCGCTTATTAGGACAGCTACACCCAAACCTTGAGCTCAGTACCGAGCAACAACTCCAAATATGGAACTTAATCATGAACAACTTTCGGTTGCTTGAAAGGACACCCGCCTTTCTAAGCGTCACGCCTCTGATACACCCTATGCGAAATCCCTTAAATAGCCGACTCTGGACAATGATCGGCACACACGCTCCGACTCGGGGAGCGCAAAGGCCATGAGTGTGCACTACTACCAGTGTGATATTTGTAAGGAAGCGTACTTCACATCTCCAGACGCCAGAAGCAGACACTGGCAGATATGTTCTGCCGTAAGAACATTCTTTGTTGCGGCAGAAGACTCATCACTAGTAGATCTGAGCAGACGGAGGGCACGCAGAACGACAGACCACGTGATATCCGCTCACCACCAGTAGATCTGAGCATCACGGAGGTACCCGCAGAACGACAGACCACCTGATAGCCACCCACCTGCAGCAACCCCTGCATTAACATCAGTCGTCTCTCCTGTGAACGTCAGACCACCGGACAGCCGCCCCCCTGCACCAGCCGCTGCATCGACATCAGGCGTCTCTCCTTCGACCAAACGAAAATCAAACACTTCAAAGAATCAAAACGAAAAAAAAGAAGAGTGACGTCTGAAGATGGGGTCTCACCTTTTCAATACGAACTTAAAAAAGCTTTAGCAAGTGCCCGGGACAGTTTAATTACCAATCTGGGCACATTTATCGATCTGGAGCCGTTCCTTTATGAGGCATTGCTGGTAGTCGTATCTGGGATTCTCCAAGACGAACTGAACATTTCTACATCATTCAAGTACAACGTAATCCTCGAGGCAGAGTACGTCCATCCGGAAGGTCTTACTGAGAACTTCAAGACGCGTTCCAAAATGCTGTCCTCGCCAGAAGCTGACGACCAACTAGATTCACTGCAGACGGACAAAAGCAAAACATTTACCAAACCTCCATGCCAACATGAAATTGACAGAAGAATCCTTTGCTAACATCAATGCCGATCGGTATAACCTATAAGGAATTAAATTTCCAGTAACGTTAAACGATATAAGAAAAATTGGAAAGACAAAATGAAAACTGCTCTGCTTTAAGACCTCCGTGTGGAATTCAACGCTATCTCAAGGGGAATTTTATTTCCCACAACAGGACTGCTTATCAGTTTGTTAATTCCATTAGTGAAACTTGTGGACAACTTTGTTTAGCGTTTTTATCCATGATGGAATAAAAGTACAAAAGGTGTATTGTGTTTCATTTCTTTGTCAGTCATGTCTTTGACGTTTACCTTTACGGGCACAGAGTCTACTCTGCCAGCTGACTTTTTCCCAGCTCTGGAACTGGACAGTGACTCGACTTGGGAAATAGGCTTGCTAAACTTTGAATCTTTCAACTCTATTTCAAACGTAGAGGTTGGCAATAATGTGTTTCACTTTAACAACGGTTTGAAAATAGTCATACCGACAGGTTCGTATGAGGTTGTGGATATTGCAGACTATTTACAGAAGATGCTGTGGAAGGCGGACAAGAAGCTACATATCGAGTTTACTCCGAACAAAAACACTTTGTACACCGATATCAAATGCAACTTTCCAGTAGACCTAAAACCTGATGATTCCATCGGTCGCCTGTTGGGATTTAAACCCGTCAAGCTGAAAGCGGGCCAGGAACTAGGAACCGCAGGGGGTTACTGACATATTCAAGGTGAACTCAATTCTATTGAACTGCAACATCGTCACAGGCTCGTATATAAACGGGCAACCTGTGCACACTGTTTACCAGTTTTATCCAGGTGTCGGTCCAGGGTTCAAGTTGATCAAAGAGCCTTCACCTGTGGTTTATCTTCCAGTTACCAAGAACACTATAGTCAATATCACGGATCGTGGATCAAGACGGACATTTGGTGAATTTTCGCAGCGAACGAATTACTGTGCGGTTACATTTGAGGCATCGACCTTAGAATGGGTTTTGTGTATGGCGGTTTTCCACGAAGGGCAGCAGCAGTGTGCTCAGGACCTGCGTGTTCCTATTTATTGACAGAAATCAAGTCGCGTGTCAGTAGTAGTCGTCAGTCTGCCAGGCGATTAACAAGAAACAAGAGGTTTTTACGCTCTCTCGGCTTTACCGTGCTGCAATGATGAATGTTCAAGATATCCTGTTGAGTGCTCCCTTTGATTCTAGCATAAGTCACGTTGCGTAGCACTCGCATCTTCCTTATGCCAGTATGACACTCAACAACAGTGATGAAATACGAATTCCGATACAACAGCAAGATATTAGTGTCATTCCTTCTATGAGCTACCTGTACGTCGAGGGTGAACTTTTAAAACAAGACGGCTCGGCTGCACCAACCAGAACTAAATTTGTCAACATCGCTTTTGCTCAATTATTTGACGAGATACGCTATGAAATCAATGGTATCGAATTGGATCGTGTCAGGAATCCTGGAATCGCTACTACAATCAAGGGATTGTGTCTTTTGACGATGACACGCTCAAGTACATGAACAACTCTGGGTGGGTGAGTTCTTCTGACAAAATAAACTCGTCACTCGACGCTAATGTGGTCGACAACAATAGAAATTTCAGTTTTTGTGTACGCTTAGGAAGTCTTCTCGGGTTTGCCGAAGACTACACAAAGATGGTTGTCAACGCACGTCACGAGTTGGTTCTCATTAGGTCGGCCAATTATAAGAATGCTGTTCACTGGACACCCGGGCCGGCTGTTGGGAGAGTTCAAGACACGAACGTTGAGGATATTACAGTCAAGCTACAAAAGCTCTGTTGGCGTATACCGTGCGTTACTTTGAGCAATGAGCAAAGGGTCGCGTTGCTTAAACAACTCATTCGCGGCACGAGTATCCCGGTGGAGTACACGAGTTGGAAATTGTACGAATATCCCGCGCTTCCTAAGGCCAGCAAGCAGTCGTGGACCGTTAAAACCGCCTCTCAACTGGAGAAACCACGATACGTCATTGTCGCTTTTCAAACCGGCAAGAAGAGCAACCTGAAGGCTAATGCTTCTCATTTTGACCACTGCAAATTGATCAATATGAAAATTCATCTCAATTCAATCAGCTATCCTTACGACGATCTCAAGTTGGATTTCACCAATAACCATTTGCATTACTCTACGACATGTACTCTAGATTTCAAGAGTCTTATTATGGTACTGCGCCACGACCCTTGTTGACAAAGGATACGTTTAAGAATCACGCTCCGATGATCGTTATCGATTGCTCTAAACAAAATGAATCGATCAAGTCAGCACCTGTACACATACGTTTAGAGTTTGAGACGTCAGAAGACTTTCCCGAGAATACTTCTGCCTACTGTCTCATTATTCATGACAGGGCGTTTTCCTACAACTCGTCAAACAGTTTGGTCAGGCTCAACAACTAAGCTCAGCCCACTCCGTCGCCTATTTAAGGGGGGTCCATTGCCTTGTCGGTCGTCATTCTCTCTTTAGTGTCTGCTCCGTCACACCGCTCCGCCGCCATGATCAAAAAAGCTGTGATTGATTTTAGCGCTTTTGTAAGCAAGAAGACTAACAAAGTTGTGATTAAAGAGTTGACCGTGGTGGACGTTGTGATGGGATCTGCTCAGCATTGGATTTTCAAACCACCAAAGGATACACCTCATTATTGGCCAGGTAGTTGCGCCACAGATCGCCGTAACGAATGGCTGAGCAAACATTATCATGGTCAGGACTTTTGGTATGGCTTCAGCGATTATGAGGACTTGCTAAATGGGCTGAACCAGGTTTGTTCAGATATGCAAGTGGTATATGCTCCGGATCTCGAGAAGGCTAGAGTTTTGGAAAAACTATTTAATGCCAGACGATTTGTCTTTAGTCTGGAGGCACTCGGTTGCCCTCCACTAGAAAGAGCACTTTTTCCAGAGTTAGAACTCATAAGCGATGAAGATGAAGCTGGGCGGGATGAAGTGGATTGCGCAAGGGAGGACTTGCTCAAACAGTGTCTCTACCATCGGCTGTACTCGCCAGGATTCGTGTGCACTTTAGACAACGCACAGATGTGTTTACTGCGGTGTCATTTTGTGCAAGTGGGAGGTAAAATGACGATCCCTTCGCAGACCATGCTTACAATTCACCTTACTGCAAGGTTGTTCGATTCAACATGAAGCTGAAGAGGGATCAAAAGGACAAAAAAGGATAACAAATGTAAACCCACGTGTTGCAGGGGGGCGTACTTGAAGACGATTTTTACTTGCGCTACGGAAATACTCCTGACATTACTGCATCGAATTTGGCCGAGTGTTGTCGTGCATAATCATGTCTCTGTTTTACAGGAATATGAAAAGAGTATCTTTTCACGATCCACTTGTCACTGCTTCGCTCAACCTGCCAGATGAAGACAGAACATCGACCCTCATCGCTGACCGGGAACAATTTCGACTGACTATTTGAAAATCCGAAGCAGTACTCGCAGATGTTCTTCAAAGTAGACATAATCATATACTTACTTGTACCCTTTCTGATCACACTACTTGTTCAATAAAAAAAGTATAATATTTATTTTCCTCTTATTATTTACTCATACACCGATGCGCAACAGAACTGCCGCACCAACGGAGCAGGCGCACCGCCGTACCGTCAAGGCCAGCAACCGGCCGCCTGGCAAGTCGCTAATACTGCGAGCACTTTCACTACTTTCTCGAGTGTAGCGGAATTATACTACTTACAGATATATATATATATATATATACCGTATATATATATATATATATATATTAGTGATGGTCAAAACCAGAAATTTCGAATCTCGAAACCGAAACCGAAACTTACAAAATCGAATCTCGAAACTCAAATCGCAAAACCCTATTTACTTGCCTGGGTATGGTTATGAAAAATAAATCCAGAAAAATTAATTAAAACTAATTATATATTTTGGTTAGAGTTGTTCTTTCAGAAATAAAAAATCAATAATCCAAAAAAGGTGAAGGTAGACGACCGATGACAGTAGGCTTTTGACCTTTGCATTATTGATCGAAACACGGGCGTGATTTCTGTTAAAAAAACAACAATAAAGACACAAAAAATCTCAGCAGTTTTGAGTTTTGATTCTCGAAACTCACCAATCGAATCTCGAAACCGAAACTTTTCCAAAGTTTTGGTGGTTTTGAGATTCAAGTTTTGGTTTTGACACATCACTAATATATATATATATATATGAGTGCGTGAGGTGAGCACGATAACTCGTAAAAATGATCCGATTTAGATGAAACTTGATATAAACGTGTAAAGCAACATTTATGACTTTAAGTTCGAAAACCAGCTAGATCGCTCTATCCCAAGGGGTGTTTTGGGAGGGTTTTGTACCCCAAAAATGGGTTTTTTGAATTTTTTACATATCATTTTTTAAATAGTCAAATTTTAGATGTTACCATTCGATTCAGCTTAAAAAAACGCACAATTGGTTACTGAGATATTGAAAGTGCTAAACACAGTACGTTGTCTAATGTTATTCTTATGGAGGAAAAGAAAAATTGTATATCTCGCTTATTTATGAAAGTATACTGACGAAACTTGGTATACGGCTTCATCTCATTGTGGTCTATTGATATTTCCTTAAAAAAACAATTTTTTGCCAAAGGCAAAAACCCCCAACCAACCTGCGTACTCAGCCCCAATGTTATTCTTATAGAGAATAATTAAAATTGTATATATCGCTTATTTGTGAATATATTTTTATGAAACTTGGTAAGTTGCTTTATGTTGTATTAAGACATTTATATCTCCATTGGAAATTCGCTGAGTATGCAGGTTTGCTGCGACGGGGGTATTTATGACAAGGTTACTGTGCTATCACTGCATAGGCAACTGTTTTTTTTTTGTTTTTTTTTTGGAGAATTTGTACTTCTAATATAATAAAGTTTAATATATTTAAGAAAAATTTATTCTATGTCCTAAAATTAACCAAAATAAAAGTAGATATTTTCCTTCAGAGTTCCCAGGATTAAGACTATTTATTTAATATTTTGTGATTAAATTTTGGTCAGAACTTGCGTTAACAGCAGTAACTTTCATCTACCATTTCTGAGTTTGGTTATCCCATTACGCGATTATTTGAGCGTACTCCTAGTATGTAGGAATTCGCATGTGTGGTCATTCATCAAATGCGTCATAATAGCAAAAGATATGTATATATATGAATATGGCTTAAGTAATAACACAATAAAAGGTAATATTTTGGCTATGCTATGTAGCCTTTATCAAACTAAAGAGAATGGCATTTAAAAACTGCAGAACTTTCCTGAATTAACTGCCATTCTTTTCAAGTTTATAAAGGCTATTAAGTATGGTCGAAATATTACCTCTTATTGTGTGTGTACACATTATGTGTTCTTTCACTATGAGTAAGCTGTATCCTATATTTTTCCTTCTCTACTGAAATGTTCAAGCCTTGTGCTTTTTCCTAAAAACCTAATATTATAGAAAATGTATATTTTAACGAATTTCCCCTATAGGGAAGAAGCTATTACCGTAGTCGGCATGGCAAGACCTAGGCCCAGAACCATGATAACTTTTTGTTTTGAGGTCCCCAGATGCCAAAAACACCATTTGTTAAAATTGTTATATATTTATATATATGTGTCGAAGGGTTTTTTTGGAGGGTTTTGTACCCCAACAATGTTTTTTTGGGGGGGTTTTCACATGTAATGTATATTTAAATACAATTTTAATTCTTCCCATGATTAAATGACTGATGACACGCAATCTCACTTTTACAGTAAAACTGTTTTTTGAAAGTGTTTGTTCATTTGGTAATACTAACTTTTGTTAAAAAAGTGAAACAAGTGGTACATCCCGTATAGCTGTGTTTAAAGTCAATTTACAAATGAAAAAAAATAATACGTTACCTTAAATTATTAGAGTAGTCTTACTGGTAAGGCATTACTGATTAGAGTAATCTTCCATTTATCTTCTGTAGCAACTTCAATAACTACATCAGCTATTTGTTATATATTGCAGTGCTGCCAAGTTTACAGAAAAAACCATGCCTTGAGGATGGCTATTTATACTCATGAATAAAGACCAAAAACTCCATAAATATCAACATTTTCTAGAAACGTAATATGTATTATTAAAGTAGATCCTTTTACCTTAACTTATATCCTATTGAATTTTATTTTTTATCAGCGAATTTCCCCTATAGGGAAGAAGCTATTACCATAGGTCTCATGGTAAGACTTAAGCCCGAGACCATGGTAACTTTTCATTTTGAGGTCCCCAGATACCAAAAACACCAATCGTTCAAATTGTTATATATGTATGTGTATATATGTGTGTGTCCGTAAGCACAATAACTCTCGTAAAAAAGGTCCGATCTTAATGAAATTTGGAACAAATATGTAAAGTACCGTTTATTTGAACGAGTTTGAAAACCAGACAAATCAGCCCCATCCGAAGGGGGGTTTTGTACCCCAAAATTTTTTTGGGGTTTTCACATTTAATTTTTAATTAAATCAAATTTTAATTCATACCATTGAATTCAGCTTAAAAACTCAAACAATTTGGTATTTTGATCATTGCTCTACGTCAGTTACTGAGATATTGAAAGTGCTAAACACAGTACGTTGTCCAATGTTATTCTTATGGGGAAAATAATTTCTTTATTAGCATGATACGTCTTGTTAAAACTAAGCAGGATGAATAAAATACGTCTTACAACACTATATAAACTTCCGGGCTTCTTTGGGAAACTTCCGGTAGCCAATAGTATATAAGCTGTTCGCCATCTTGTTTCTGTCATTCTATGATTGGGCCTGATGATGACCGGTGTAACTAGTTGAAATCGATCGCCTTGTACCATATTTTTTGTATATTTTACCGTCTTGTATGTAAGTACAGTATAAGTGTAAATGCACTTATAGTGTTGTAAGACGTATTTTATTTATCCTGCTTATGGAGAAAAAGAAAAATTGTACATCTCGGGTTATTTATGAACATCAACTGACAAAACTTGGTATATAGCTTCATCTGGTTGTGGTTTGTTGTTTGTACAAAAAAATAATTTTTTGCCTATGGTTCCCGTAGCAGCCAACCTAGGTACTCGGTCCCCATGTTATTCTTATGGAGGATAATGAATATTTAAATATCGGTTATGTATGAATATATTTCTTATGAATCCTGGTAAGAGGCTTAATGTGTTATTAACCCTTTCCGCTCGAATGCCGGGGCAGCCCCGCCCACTGCATTTTGCTATTTTGTCGCATGCCGGGCCTAACCCGCACATGCGTTTTTTTTATTTTTGTATTTGATTTTTTCTTTTCTTTTTGGTCCCCAATCAACTGTATCAAAATAAAAACACAAAAGTCAGCTTTTTTTAACATACAAAAAAATTAAGTGACCAGCTGTGATTTTAAATGCAGCTGGATAGGAATAGGCAGGTAAAAAATGAGAGTGGAAAGGGTTAACACATATATATTCATTGGAAATTTGCTGAGTACGCAGGTTTGCTGTGACGGGGGTATTTTTTACACCTCAGGCTTACTTTAAGCTGGTATGCCTGCCATTGAATTCAGCTTTTGTATTTTGTTCATTGTTATACATCAATTGGTTACTGAGATATTGAAAGTGTTAAACACAGTACGTTTTCTAGTGTTATTCTTATGAAGGAAAATAAAAATGTTATATCTCGCTTATTCATGAATATAAACTGACAAAACTTAGTGTATGGCTTCATCTGGTTGTGTTTTTTTGCACTAGTGCCAAGTAAATTCTCTTCTTCCTAGCCTCGTTTTTGTAAACAAGTCAATTCCAAAGAATATTATCATTGAAGTTATCCAACACTTCATTTATTTTTTATTTTTCAGCACATTGAAGGAGAAATTGGACCAAAGCTTTTTAGTGGATGAGAATATGAAGAAAAAAATGGATACCGAGGGAGACAACCTGAAGACTCAAGTGACAGAAATGAAAGAAGAGCTCAAGACTCTGCAGAAAACACTTACAGAATACGAGAAGAAAGAAGCTGCATCCGTCAAATACAAAGAGATAGTAGCAGAGATCGGGAAACTGAAGAAGCAACTGAACCATAAAAAGGAGACTTTGAAAATGCTTAATGACCCCAATATAACCTTCTAAATAAGCGATTGGAATCACAGTAGCTGGGGAAGTAATTGCTCTAGCTGTACCTATATGCTGTAGCTGTATGTATACTTATTTTTTCAATTAGTTCAATTTTGTTAATAAAGATATTTTTCTGAATCAAGTATGTTTTGTTTCTTACCCAAATTATGAGTAGCAATGTCTCTCAAAATATGTATTTGTTTTCCAAGCACAGGTTACTATCTTATACAGGAAGTTCTCTTTTAGATATAGTAGCATAAAGTAGCCTAAATTGTAGGCTATGTAAAGTTTAACTGCGGCCACAGTTATTTAAGATTAAGATTTAAGACTGAATGTTGCATAAATTTAAACAAAATTTATTAATGGCTTTTTAAGGGAATTTCCCAGAGTTGTTTACATTACAGATTACACAAAGTGTAGGTGTAACTCGCTTCGCTGTTACCTCCCCTGTGAAGCCTCAGGTCGCTGTTTGGTCTCAGGATCAAGTGGCCCAGAGTTGTTTACATTAGAGATTACACAAAGTGTAGGTGTAACTCGCTTGGCTGTTACCTCCCCTGTGAAACCTCAGGTCGCTGTTTGGTCTCAGGATCAAGTGGCCCAGAGTTGTTTACATTAGAGATTACACAAAGTGTAGGTGTAACTCGCTTGGCTGTTACCTCCCCTGTGAAACCTCAGGTCGCTGTTTGGTCTCAGGATCAAGTGGCCCAGAGTTGTTTATATTACAGATTACACAAAGTGTAGGTGTAACTCGCTTGGCTGTTACCTCCCCTGTGAAGCCTCAGGTCGCTGTTTGGTCTCAGGATCAAGTGGCCCAGAGTTGTTTACATTAGAGATTACACAAAGTGTAGGTGTAACTCGCTTGGCTGTTACCTCCCCTGTGAAACCTCAGGTCGCTGTTTGGTCTCAGGATCAAGTGGCCCAGAGTTGTTTATATTACAGATTACACAAAGTGTAGGTGTAACTCGCTTCGCTGTTACTTCCACTGTGAAACGTCAGGTCACTGTTTGGTCTCAGGATCAAGTGGCCCAGAGTTGTTTACATTAGAGATTACACAAAGTGTAGGTGTAACTCGCTTCGCTGTTACCTCCCCTTTGAAACCTCAGGTTGCTGTTTGGTCTCAGGATCAAGTGGCCCAGAGTTGTTTACATTAGAGATTACACAAAGTGTAGGTGTAACTCGCTTGGCTGTTACCTCCCCTGTGAAACCTCAGGTCGCTGTTTGGTCTCAGGATCAAGTGGCCCAGAGTTGTTTATATTACAGATTACACAAAGTGTAGGTGTAACTCGCTTCGCTGTTACTTCCACTGTGAAACGTCAGGTCACTGTTTGGTCTCAGGATCAAGTGGCCCAGAGTTGTTTACATTAGAGATTACACAAAGTGTAGGTGTAACTCGCTTCGCTGTTACCTCCCCTTTGAAACCTCAGGTTGCTGTTTGGTCTCAGGATCAAGTGGCCCAGAGTTGTTTACATTAGAGATTACACAAAGTGTAGGTGTAACTCGCTTGGCTGTTACCTCCCCTGTGAAGCCTCAGGTCGCTGTTTGGTCTCAGGATCAAGTGGCCCAGAGTTGTTTACATTAGAGATTACACAAAGTGTAGGTGTAACTCGCTTCGTTGTTACCTCCCCTGTGAAGCCTCAGGTCGCTGATTGGTCTCAGGATCACGTGGCCCAGAGTTGTTTACATTAGAGATTACACAAAGTGTAGTGCTGCCAGAGGATAAATCAAGTGATTTTTACCAGTTTAAGTTTTCTAGAATATTATGTTTTACCTGTGAGTGGTTATCCAGTACTGTTTCGAAGTTGTGCACAGTGTTAAATGTGTTTGAGGATCACTCAGAATTTGGAATTGACTGACTCATTTGAAGGATAGTTAAAACTGAAAGTTAGGGTTTTCCAGGTTACTTCTTCATTCATAAACAGGCTCAAAGAAGCAAACCTGTTCCAGCCAGTTGTTCTGGGAAGTAAGCTTATTCTCCTTATCAGCTGTTGCAAAGGTCAATCCGCCTGTCAAACTTCAGTTTTGTTTACAAACATTCTAAGCCTATAATCCTTCATAATATTATAAACATTGTTTCTGTTTCTGGTCAAATTTATTATTTTGGGAATTAACTATAAACAAATAGATAGGTAATTTTTGCAAGTTTTAGTTTGCATGAAGCCCATAAACTTTTACTGTATCATACTATATGAAAATGTATTTCTTTGGTTATTTTATTATATGCCAGTAACTTCAAGTGTTCAATTTTGAGAACTGTCTTATACTGATATTTTCTTAGTTCAATATTATTAATTATGACGAAAAAAAACTTCTTTTGTCTTAAATGCAAGAAAAGAATATGCAAAACTCATACATCAGTAGCCTGCAGAAATGAATGTGGGCAGTGGTATCATGTTGCCTGCACAAATATTACAGATAAGGAATTTGGTGAAATTTCTAAGAATCTTATGTCATGGACATGCGATATCTGCTCTGGATATGACAATGTAGCAAGGAACAGAGGCGGCTTAACTGAAGAGACTGATTTAAGTGTTACTGATTTGGAGGAAAAGATAAGCGATCTTGGCGAAGAGGCAGAACTTGATACAACTCTAGCCCTAGCAGCTCAAGTGGGCAGTGCCCTTCTTAAAGAAAATGAAATTTTGAAACAAGAATTACATGATATGAAGTTAAAGTATGAAGAAACCTGCCTAAAATTTGATGATGACTACAATGAATTTAAAATAACACTGGAGAATGAGAAAGAAATTTTTAAGGCAATGGAAATTTCTTTAAATAATGAGATTTTGGCTCTGAAAAATAAGCTCACTGCTATGAACAAGTTTCAAAATGAGTTTCTCATTGAACGTGAAGAATCTGACAAAAAGTTTCATAAGCTGCAGCTTGTTGCAAATGAAAAAAAATGCTGCTCAAAAACTTCAGTTGGTCTTTTAGAACAGAAGATTCAACAGCTAAACAAACAAATACTAAATGCTAATAATGAGGTGACATCTTTAAAAATTAACTTGAAGTCTGTACATGAAACTAAACAATTTCTTGAGTCAGAAAACAAAAAGCTTAGACAAAGTTTATCCCCACAAATTCATTCAGCACTCAGCCACGACTGGTTGGGAGATGAAGCATTAGAATTGTACTTCAATGCCCTTGTTGACAAAAAATTAATCGACTCACACACCTGCCTAATTAGCCCTTCCATCTCTCAAGCAATTAAGTGTCTTGAAGAATACGACTCTTACACAACACCGCTACATTTACAGGACAAGTCTTATATATTTGCTGCGATAAACGACGCAAAACCAGCATTAGGTGTTGCAGGGACGCACTGGAGCCTTTTGTTTTATGCAAAACAGAGTAATATATTCTACTACATAGATTCCTTAGGCCAAAGAAACTTGCAGCACGCTAAAGAATTATATAATAAACTCGCAAAGTGCACTGGCTCTCACAATCAACCGACTTTTAAAGTTGTTAAAAGCCCACAGCAACCCAATGGTGATGACTGTGGTGTTTATGTATTACTAATGGTCAATTGCCTTCTCACGGCTATTGAGCAAGATAAAGTAGGGCAATGCATTGATAACTGCTTAGCAAACCTTGAATTCACGGAAAAGGACATAGCTAAACGTTCATTGTTGGCTTATCTCAGTTATAATAAACAGTACAAAAAAATCAAACAAAATGTATTGAAAGCGATGTTAAAAAAGTTTCCTGCAAATGATAGAAAACCACAAGATGGACAGAAAAACTACAGGGCTTTAAATGAAAATCAAGAAAATCTAAATGTACACAGCAGTGTATGTGGGAGTTACCCTGCTTCTCCTCCTAAATATACTTATGGTACATGGTCAACAGTTCAGCCAAAAAATAATCCAAATAATGGCAAACATAGTAGCAAAAAAAAAACAAGTAATTACAGACTTTAATGTTACTTATGTTAATAAATTTTCAGTTTTGGACAGCTTGCCTGACAACGAGGAATCCTTCATGACAGCCTGCTCGAGAAAAAATTAAAAAATAAATAATTCCCCCATAAAACCTTACAGAAAAGAAAAGTTTGACAGTGTGGGAAGTGACACTAAAAGACCTAGTAAGAGGGTAAACTCGGACTTAAATGTTACCTTTTGCTCAGATAGCCAAGGAACACACATACCAATCAAGTTGGAAACTTTGAGTAATCATAAAGTTAATGTCTTTGGATATATCAGAGCAAACACCACACTGACTCAAGTTGTCGACTCAGCTTCAATTACTAAGGATTTAAGTCCAGTAATCATTCTTGGAGGCAGCAGTGATAGTCTTAATCAAAACTTCAACGACATCTACCAGAATTTAGAAAATAAACTTATCGTTCTCAGTGCCACTAGACCCATTTTTGTATCCACTATACCTATCAGATATGATATAGTAGTAAACAATACAGCTAATCAAGAATTAATACGGGCCAATAACTAATAACGGAAATGGTGAAAAGGATGAATAATGTGTATTTAATTGATTTAAACTCTCTAAAGAGAAAGCATTTCACCTCACATGGTCTCCACTTGAATAACCATGGAAAAAATGTAGTAGCACATAAGATTTTGAATACTCTGTCTTGGTGGTTGGCTACAAAAAACAAAATTAATACTCTTTTAAGTAATCAGGACAAAATTCAAATAATGGAATCAAATATGGGTGACATAGTGGATGGTCTGATATGCAACAGTAATGTGGCCTTCTCTCACTGCATCTCTGGTGATCTTAACAATCCCAGAAATATGACCGCAGGGGTCGCTGTTGCTTTCAGAAAGGCTTTTGGCAGACCAAGGAGCACCAACCTGATTAATGATTACTTAACAATTCAAGAAAATAAAAATGGAGCAGCAGTGTATGGTGTAGTAACAAAGCAGACTTACAATAGTAAACCGAACACAACCGATTATAACATTGCCTTTAGGAAATTAATTGAAGATTTTAAATTGAGAAAATTCAATAGACTTGTTTGTTCGCCTATGGGGTGTGTCAGGGACCAGATCACACTTCAAAATTTTGCCGAAAATTTAGTGCAATTTCATGATATCACTGGGAAGCCAGTTACAGTAATAATTAAGGATGAAGGATCAATCAGAACATTACGAAACGGACTGAACTATGAGGATTTTAAAAAGCAGCTACATAAATATATTGATGGTTGCCAGAAGAAAAAAGCCCAATCTGAATCATGTGTACAGCAGACAATTTGTTCCACACCACATCATCTCAACTCCGCTCGCTCCCATGATGCTTCTGAAGAAAAGACAACAGTAATTGACAACTGCAATCCGAGATCAGCAGAGAACACTCCAGGGGATAGCAGAACGAAGCAGCCGGCAGTAGTGTCCAGTGTGTGTGAGTTAAATCATGGGCAATCTTGTGTTAGTGATCAGTGTTTTTCTCCTCTATTAGATTTAAACTGATTTTTGATGACAAAGACAACAGTTCTGCCTGTAGATTAGATTTTTTAAATACCAACATTGGTAACTCTCCTATTACTCCAGAAGGTACCAACCAATGTAGATTAGGCCAAAACGTTTTTAATTTTAACGACACTAGTCTTAAAAATCCTACAAATTCTTTTACGCAAAGAGGCAGCACTCAAAATAAGCTAATAATTTTCCACCAAAATGTACAGCACTTACCATCCAGATTAGACATATTAAAAATACATATAAATGATATCGGCCCAGATATTGTAGCAATTTCAGAACACAAATTAAGAGAAAATGATGTAGATTTTGTTCATTTACCAAATTTCAAAAAATGTTCATATTACACTCGTTCAAAACACATTGGTGGTGGAGTATTGATTTTTGTACGGAATAACATCAACAGTAAAAAATTTCAATTCCAGCTATTGATAATCTTTTAACTGAAAAAGAGTTTGAGTGCTGTCTCTCGTTAATTACTGTAAACAATTTTAAATTCATATTAGTTTGCCTGTACAGATCACCGAAAATTAGCTTATTAGATTCATTCCTCCAAAAATTTGAAACTTTGTGCAGTATTTTAACTCAAAAATATGAAAATTTGGTAATTACTGGTGACTTTAATATTAATGTGTTGGACAAAGATTCATGTTACTTTAAATTTAGAAGTATTCTAAAAATATTCAATTTGAAATATTTGGTAAACTTTCCTACAAGAGTAACAAACACAACACAATCAGCCATAGATAATTTTTTAACAAATATTAGTAAAAGAGAACCAGCAGTAACAGGCTTAATTACAATGGTATCGGACCATGACGGCCAAATCTTGGAAATCCCCAATATTGTAAATCATTCTAAAGTAATTTTTAAAAAATATAGTTGAAAATTCAATGAGGGAAACATTAATCTGTTTTTAAAGGACTTGGCAAACGAATCTTGTGCCAAATTATTTAATACAACTGTAGATCTAAAGTATGATGTATTTATCTCAACTTTTTTGTATTACTTTAATTCTAATTTTCCTAAATTGCATGTTACTTGTAATAAAGGTTTTGGCAATAGTTGGATGGATAAAGAAATATGTTTAATGAAAGAAGAAATATTATTTCTTGAGAAATGTTGTAGGGAATTAAAAGATAATGGTTTGAGACTAAAATTAAAAGAAAATAAGAAAAAATTAAAAAATGTTATGTATAGTAAAAAAAGAAAATTTTTTGATGAAAAAATCCAGTCTTCTGCAAATAAAACTAAAATGACTTGGGATGTAATTAAGTCTGAGATAAAAGATCAGACAAATTTAAAAAGTAATATCACAGTAAAAAAGTATGACAATATTATTAGTAACCCTAAGGATGTAAGTGACACCTTAAATACATTCTTTGTAACAGCTGTGGATCAGTTGATCTTACCAAACATTCTAGATGACTCTTTATTTAATAGGCCAACACTTTCTTCCAACAACTTGGTTTTTAGATTTGAGCAAATTTCTCAGCTTGAAATGAAACAAATAATTCTTTCAATGAAAAACAAGTTTTCCTCTGGCTATGATGAAATCCCTATAGATATAATTCAGAAATCACTTCCGTATATTTTAGAACCCATTACTGATATAGTTAATTCCTCTCTCATAACCGGAATTTTCCCCGATAAGTTAAAAATTGCGAAAGTAATTCCATTGTTTAAGAAAGGGGACCGTACTGACCCATCATGTTATCGTCCCATTTCCTTGCTCCCAGTTTTTTCTAAAATATTTGAGAGAGTAGTCTATAACCAATTTTCTAATTATTTGGAAATCAACAACATATTGGAAAGAGAGCAGCATGGTTTTAGAGGAGGAAAATCTACCGTGACAGCAGGTGTTGATTTTATTCAATCAATTATTGATGCTGTAGACAAAAGAGAAAAAGTGATTGGCGTTTTCCTTGATCTGTCACGAGCTTTTGACAGTGTATCCCACAGTAAATTGATTACAACTTTGAGTAATCTTGGGGTGAAAGGTAAAGAAATTGCATGGTTTAAATCATATTTAACAAATAGACAGCAATATGTTGAATTAGAGCACATTCCATATAGTTTTGCATCTAAATCTAACAATAAATATGTAAACAAATTTTGCTCAAAATTACAAACAATAAAACATGGTGTCCCACAAGGATCCATTCTGGGCCCATTGCTTTTCCTGTGTTACATAAAGGGCCTTCCAATGGTTCTTACTTCCTTGCAAGAGGGAAGCAGCTCTGTATGTTTATATGCTGATGACTCAAACATTCTTTTTTCAGGGCAGTCAATGGAAAAGATTGAAGTTTCGTCTTTTTTGGGATTAGCTATGATCAAAGACTTTTTTAACAGCAAAAATCTTCTTTTAAATTCCAGCAAATCAAAATTTATCTCCTTCTCTACCAAAAAAGCAAAAAACCAAATTTCACCTAACATTTACATAGATGAAGATTCTCTGGATCAAGTTCAAAGCACAAAATTTTTGGGGCTAATAATTGATGAAAATTTGAGCTGGGATAATCATGTCACTCATGTAGTTGGTAGAATTTCCTCCGGCATCTTTGCTCTAAAACAAATGTCACGATTTTGTAGTTTGCAAACTTTAAAAACAATATATTTTTCTATGATTCATTCTCATTTGTCTTATGGAATTGGCATTTATGGGGCAACATCAAATAAGAATTTGGACAAATTACTTATTCAACAAAAAAGAGCAATTAGAGTCATGCTAAAGTTAAAAGCTACAGTTTCTGTGAAGGAAATATTTGCAGAGCTGGGCATTTTGACTGTTTATGGGTTAACTATGTATTATCCTTGAAACAGTTAACTATGTAAAACAGTTTTTTAACCCATTGTTACAAAATAACACTCATTCCTACAATACCCGCTCAAATCGTAGAGTGGAAAAACACAATTTAGAGTTTTTTAAAAAGAAAACCGTTTTCCTAGGTACTAAGTTCCTTTATCACCTCCCTCGGAAATTCATTGAGGAGGTTGATATGATCAATTTTAAAAAACAGCTAAGAGATTACTTGTTGAGCATTCCTCTTTACTCTTTTGAAGAGTTTTTAAAAATTAGGCACAACTGATCCACCAGCTCTAAACTATTTTAAACTATTTTATATTATTATTATTATTATTATCTATCTATACAGAAGTGAACTATTTATTATAATTTATTTATTAGATTAGAAATGACACTATTCTTGTACCATGTACAATTTTATGAATAAAGATGATTGATTGATTGATTGATTGATAGGTGTAACTCGCTTGGCTGTTACCTCCCCTGTGAAACCTCAGGTCGCTGTTTGGTCTCAGGATCAAGTGGCCCAGAGTTGTTTACATTAGAGATTACACAAAGTGTAGGTGTAACTCGCTTGGCTGTTACCTCCCCTGTGAAGCCTCAGGTCGCTGTTTGGTCTCAGGATCAAGTGGCCCAGAGTTGTTAACATTAGAGATTACACAAAGTGTATGTGTAACTCGCTTCGCTGTTACCTCCCCTGTGAAGCCTCAGGTCGCTGTTTGGACTCAGGATCAAGTGGCCCAGAGTTGTTTACATTAGAGATTACACAAAGTGTAGGTGTAACTCGCTTGGCTGTTACCTCCCCTGTGAAGCCTCAGGTCGCTGTTTGGTCTCAGGATCAAGTGGCCCAGAGTTGTTTACATTAGAGATTACACAAATTGAAGGTGTAACTCGCTTCGCTGTTACCTTCCCTGTGAAGCCTCAGGTCGCTGTTTGGTCTCAGGATCAAGTGGCCCAGGGTTGTTTACATTAGAGATTACACAAAGTGTAGGTGTAACTCGCTTCGCTGTTACCTCCCCTGTGAAACCTCAGGTCGCTGTTTGGTCTCAGGATCAAGTGGCCCAGAGTTGTTTACATTAGAGATTACACAAAGTGTAGGTGTAACTCGCTTGGCTGTTACCTCCCCTGTGAAGCCTCAGGTCGCTGTTTGGTCTCAGGATCAAGTGGCCCAGAGTTGTTTACATTAGAGAATACACAAAGTGAAGGTGTAACTCGCTTTGCTGTTACCTCCCCTGTGAAGCCTCAGGTCGCTGTTTGGTCTCAGGATCAAGTGGCCCAGAGTTGTTTACATTAGAGATTACACAAAGTGTAGGTGTAACTCGCTTCGCTGTTACCTCCACTGTGAAGCCTCAGGTCGCTGTTTGGTCTCAGGATCAAGTGGCCCAGAGTTGTTTACATTAGAGATTACACAAAGTGTAGGTGTAACTCGCTTCACTGTTACCTCCCCTGTGAAACCTCAGGTTGCTGTTTGGTCTCAGGATCAAGTGGCCCAGAGTTGTTTACATTAGAGATTACACAAAGTGTAGGTGTAACTCGCTTGGTGTACCTCCCCTGTGAAGCCTCAGGTCGCTGTTTGGTCTCAGGATCAAGTGGCCCAGAGTTGTTTACATTAGAGATTACACAAAGTGTAGGTGTAACTCGCTTCGCTGTTACCTCCCCTGTGAAGCCTCAGGTCGCTGATTGGTCTCAGGATCACGTGGCCCAGAGTTGTTTACATTAGAGATTACACAAAGTGTAGGTGTAACTCGCTTGGCTGTTACCTCCCCTGTGAAACCTCAGGTGGCTGTTTGGTCTCAGGATCAAGTGGCCCAGAGTTGTTTACATTAGAGATTACACAAAGTGTAGGTGTAACTCGCTTGGCTGTTACCTCCCCTGTGAAGCCTCAGGTTGCTGTTTGGTCTCAGGATCAAGTGACCCAGAGTTGTTTACATTAGAGATTACACAAAGTGTAGGTGTAACTCGCTTCGCTGTTACCTCCCCTGTGAAGCCTCAGGTCAGTAGACCCTCCGGGAGGATAAAACAAATTGACCTTGAACGATGACGTCATCGGCGCCCACGTGCTGACCACGTGTTCTAACCTCACTTTAGACCACGTGTGTTAACCTATCTTTGTACCACGTGTTTTTTCCCGCGCTTTTACAAGATGGCGGCGCCCACGTGGCGGGAAACCTTTTTTGACTACGTGATTCAAGATGGCGTCCCAGATGACTGAAAAAAATATATTGTATAGATAATTAACCATTGTACCATCGTACCAAATTGCACTTCGATTGGTTAAAAGATACGCCCAGGAAAAATTCCCAAATAGTGGGGGTCGAAGTGTTTTGCGTAACGATTGCGAGGTAACCGTGAGGGTTGGAGCCTAGAATAAAATGTTAAAAAATACTACGTAGTAAGGTCCTGCTATACACCGATTTTCAGAATTTTGACTCAAGTAGTACGGTAGCTACAGTGTTCTTAGTATAGGGGTTTATTGAGGAACTATTAAGGGTTGATGGTTGACTTTGATGCCTAAATAAACTAGAGTGCACCTAATACTACCTACATACCGAATTTGAACTCTCTCAGACTTCCAACAACCGAGCAATACGTATAAATCCGTTTAGGGTTGTTTTCACCCCCCATCAAAAATTCGAGTATTTTCATGCGATTTGATGTTAATTACGCTAGATTCTCAAGTCTCAGACGATTCTGACAAGATTTTGCCATTTTCCTGTTAGGGGGTGTTTTAAGGGTAGTTCACCCCTAGAAGGTATAAAGTGGTAAAGCGATACAGAGTATACACCCCCATACGAAGTTTCAACCCAAACGTAACCTAAATAACGAAGATATGCAAAACTAACTGTTGCAACTTAAACGAGCAGCGTACAGTAGATGCAAGTCGAAACAAGAACGGACAGTATACCAGGAAAGGTCAAACGGACAAATTCCCAGACATGTCTGGCTGGAACCCCGCCAAACCGTCAGTTTACCACCGAAACAATTTACTGCTTCTTTATACCTGCAATTATCTTGAACCTGCCTCGTTATGGATTCAATCCGCATTCCCAGCCGTCTGGAACCACACCCTGCAATTACCATCAGTACCAGTTGCAATTTATGGAGCCATTAACTGTATTCCCCGCCGTCTGGGACCACACCCTGCAATTATTCCGTGTATGTAGCCAATTTAGCAAGATTGTATCGGTCGTTAATCAACCAGGTTAGAGTGTGGGATAATGGACAACGCCCAGGATCCTGCAGTGTATATAAGGTGTGACCGGCATCAGTTCTTCACTTCATCCTCCGGTCCTGTTACAGTCAGCAGTGGGTTCACTTTAGTATCAAGTGTTCTTTCACACTCTTGTGTCTCAGGTTAGTGATATTTTTCTTAACGTTTATTATAGTGATAGTTTCTCTTCACTCTTCTGTATCTCAGGTTGGTAATAATTAATAGTCACCATTATTATCTAGTATTAACTGTTAATCAGTTGTTCAGCCCAAATAGTATTTTTAAATGAAAAAACGTGTATCGTTTCCAAAATCCGTTGTGACGGGTGTGGTTTGGTTGCAGGTGGAAGATAGACGGTCACTGTGGGAACAAGAAGCCAGAGATAGAGTGAGGTTTCATAGACGAATAGAGCTCGTAGGACAAATTCTTAAGCCTGTTCTTTTAAAAAAGTTACAGGAAATATACAACAGTTATACCATCTAGAATACTTTAGTAATTCAAAATTATTTTATTCAACAGTTATTTCAAGCAGCAAAAGCTGAAACAAACAAGTTACATAAACCTTTAATTTTGCGCACATCTCTAGAGTTATCTATCAAGGGTCGCCGAGGTTAATATAGTTTCCTGTTGTGCAATCATCTCTTTGCTTTCTATCTAAGGTCACTAGGGTTAACTTGTCCCCTCTTTTGATAGCGGAATTATTAGTTTTGTATTATAATTAGGCTATTATTTGATTGCGGCCTGAAGTTAGCCGTTGTAGTTTAATCATTTAAATTAACCCCTACATAACTTAGTCGCTTAGGTCACCCCTTTATATACAGTTGTCCAAATCAGAAACTTATCCTTTTGCTGCTAGCTTTCGAGCGATACATACTCAAAAGTTGTTTCCTTTGATTTTTATAATCTACAGTTAACATTTTTTAAATACTTTATTTTTCCTTCTTTGATCAGTTGTCATGAATCCTGTCCATGTTGTTAACACCAGTGAAACGTATGTCAGACGTTTCAGAGTGCACGGTACTAGGACCACTTTCAAATTTAACAGTCCTCCGGAAGGAGTGGCTGAACTCGATTGGCTCAGAACGGGGTTTTCTAGTCTTGTTGATAAAATGAAAGCCGAGGCTTCGGAAGGGGATCAGCTTGGGTTTACCTTACGCAGCTTAAATTTAAGAAATAAAGAGCCCGGATACGTTGCGTTTCGACCTGCTTCCGAGGTTGATGGAGACATCCTCTGGGAAATTTTCGGGGGTATTGTTCAGAGTAACGCCGACTCCATAACCTCAGCGGACACCTTCCAGGTCGAGTGCACACGTGTCAATCTCCCTGTAGGCACTGGTAGGATCCGTCCAGGTAGGTTCAATACTTTTAATGAAGAATGTCACAAACGGAGGGGCATTATCGTTATTAAAAACACTGACAATCTGTGTCTCCCTAGAGCGATCGTTGTGGCAAAGGCAAAGGTGAAGAAAGTACAAGGTTACAACCTAATTCTGATGGACAGACGTAACAGGCAAACGATCAAGGCAAAGAAATTAATGCAGAAGGCTAGGGTGGAAATAGGTGAAGAAGGAGCAGGAATTCACGAATTGACACAGTTCCAAGACCATCTAAAAAAATATAAGATCACCGTGTACAATTACGATAAAAGAGGCCGAGACGTTTACATTGAGGGGAATAACCCTGATGCCCAGTATAGAATAAATCTACTATTTCATAACGGTCATTTCAACGTTATAACATCGCTGACTGCTGCCTTTGCCTGCACACACTATTGTGAAGCCTGCCATATCCCCTATGATCATAAAGGGGACCACAGATGCACCAACCTTTGCCCAGCCTGTCAGACTGTCTCTCCACCCTGTGTAGAAGAAAATGGCGGGATATCTTGCACAGATTGCAACATGAAGTATAAGAACCAGATATGCTTCATGGCTCATAAGACCGAGCGCTGCAAAACTGTCAGGAAATGTTTGGAGTGTGAAAAAATTATCAACCTAAGGTACAGGAAATCAGATCATGTCTGTGGTGAGGTGTTCTGTGTAATCTGCAGAGATTTCATGCCTCCTGACCACCAATGTTACATGAAGGTGGACAAATCTGTCCCTAAAATCAAAGACTCCGTGTACGTATTCTTCGACTTGGAGACACGTCAAGATGAACCCCTGGCTACTGACCCTGATTCCAAAGTTCACATTGTCAATCTGTGTGTCTCGCAGCAGTATTGTTGGAAATGTATTGAGGGCGATGAATGTGACACTTGCGTGAATCGTACAAGAATATTCAGAGAAGATCCAGTGGCCAGATTTGTTGATTACATCATGGAAACTCGCCAAAAATTCAAAAATGTCTGCGTGATCGCACACAATGGCCAGGGGTTCGATTTTCAATTTATTCTTAAATACGTCATTGAACAAACTAAATTCACCCCCGAACTTATAATGAGAGGTACAAAGGTTATACTGATGGAATTTGACAATGTACGCTTCATAGATTCATTAAACTATTTCCCAATGTCCCTGTCTGAACTCCCCAAAGCATTCGATCTTCCTCCGGAGAAAAAGAAAGGTTACTTCCCTCATCTGTTCAACACAGTTGAAAATCAAAATTACGTTGGTCCTATTCCTGCTATGGAGTTTTACTGTCCCGATTCCATGTTCAAAAAGGCCTACGAGGACTTTGAAAACTGGCACAATGAACAGATGAGTCAAAATTACGTCTTTGATTTCGAAAAAGAAATAATTGAGTATTGTGTTTCTGACGTGGAAATTTTAGCCCAAGCGTGCATCAAGTTTCGAAAGCTCTTCTTGCAGGAATGCAGGGTAGAGCCTTTTCTTGAGTCAGTTACGATCGCGAGTGCTTGTAACAAAGCGTTCAGACGTAACTTTTTGAAACCCAACACAATTGGCTTGATTCCAAAGAACGGCTATCGCTTGGTTGACAACCAGTCGGCTGTTTCTCTGCAATGGTTGACTTGGGAGGAAGACCAGCGAGATGTGACGATTCGACACGCTGGGCGGGGGAGAGAAGCAAAAATTGCCGGAATGAAGGTTGACGGATTTGATGGGGAACGAGTTTACGAATTCCAAGGGTGTTACTTCCACGGTTGCCCTAAATGTTTTCCCTATAAACGAGAGGAGCCTCTGAAGGAGGACCCCTCTGACAGCCTGCATCTCAGATACGAAAGAACTAAAAACAAAATTCAAAAGTTGTCTGAAACCCCCTATGAGATTGTTGAGATGTGGGAGTGTGTGTTCAGCAAAATTAAACGCGATAACAATCTGACGTACTTGAACACGCTACCGATCTTAAATTCTCTCCCCTTAGAACCTCGTAACGCTTTCTTTGGAGGAAGGACCGGAAATGCAAAGACCTACCACAAATGTGAAGAAGGAGAGTCTATTCAATACGTAGATGTATGTTCACTGTACCCCTACGTTTGCAAGAGAGGTCACTACCCTCTAGGACACCCCACTGTGCATGTAGGGGACAGAGTATGCCGAGAGCTTGGATTGAACGTAAACGGTATCCTAAAGTGTAAAGTTCTACCACCGCTTGACCTGTATCACCCTGTGCTCCCAACAAGAATGAACAGCAAACTGATGTTCGTGCTGTGTAGAAAATGCGGGGAACATATGAACCAAGAAGACTGTCAGCACAACAGTGACGAAAGAGCTCTGACCGGTACCTGGACGATGGATGAGTTGAGAAAGGCAGTAGACAAAGGATATGTGATTCTGGATATGTATGAGATGTGGGAATACAAGATGGCGACATATGAGGACGGAGGGCTCTTCACTGACTTTATAAATAAATTTTTCAAGATCAAACAAGAGGCATCAGGGTATCCTGCATGGTGTGTGACGCAGGAAGACAAGAATAAATACGTCAAGGATTACCAAGATCACGAAGGAATAAGTCTGGACCCCACCAAGATTGAGAAAAATAGCGGGTTAAGATCTCTAGCCAAATTGATGCTAAATTCGTTCTGGGGCAAGTTTGGCCAGAGGGAAAACCAGACAAAAGCGTCACTGATTAGAGACTCTAAGGACTTTTTTGCCTTGATGACAACGCCGGGGATACAGGTAAATACAATTCGAGAGTTAAACGAAGAGGTGCTACTGGTAAACTGGCAAAACATCGACGAAGTAGGTGAGTCGCTTCGGACAGTCAACGTAGTCCTGGCAGCATTTACTACAGCACAGGCGAGACTTAAGCTTAACGAGTATCTTGAAGCTCTTGGAGGTCAGGTCCTCTATTATGATACCGACTCTGTCCTCTACATTTACAAAAACGGGTTGTACAGGATCTCTACTGGTGACTATTTGGGGGAAATGACCGATGAGTTAGCCAGCGAATACGGTCCGGGCTCCTACATTGTAGAGTTTGTTTCCGGTGGTCCTAAGACCTATGCATACCTGGCGTGGTCAACAAACAAAAACAAGTTTGTAGAAGTATGCAAAATTAAAGGTTTAACACTTAATTTGAACACCTCAAAACAGTTGAACTTTGAACAACTGAAAAAAATGATTCTTAGTGAGACGAAACTGACTGTTGAGACGACTGAACGTAGAATTAGACGAACCAAAGAAAAAAACATTATAACTACCACGGAAAAGAAACTTTTCAAGGTAACAGGACCAAAAAGGAGGCATGAAGGTGAATTTGACACCCTTCCTTTTGGTTACAAAAAACAGCCAAGGCAATCCTAACCTGTATCCGTTCTCCAACATCTTCCTCCTCCTTAATCATACTCATTAAACATCACACAATCATTTTTGCTGCTCATTAATAAGAGAAAACTGGTGGGGGTACTGATAAACTCTCTTTGAACTCTCATACGCAATTAGTCTTTTTAGCGTGCCCGCTGTGTTATCATGTCCCGAGTAAAATCCTTGTTTGAATTGTGCACACTTCGTATTCACCATGAGGGACTTATATATTGTGTGCTCGATTTTAAATATCTAAATCTGCCCCCATTAATATTAGATTATTTCATCGAACTCGAGTATAACTCACTTGTTCAATGGATGAATAACGGGGATGAACCTACTTTTTATCTACCGGTTTCAACGTTATGCGATTGTGTCTCGTTTCCAAATTCTTTAGATCATTACAAAACTCTAATTTACTCTTCAGATAAAGAACCATGTCACAAAAACCTTCCGAGATTATTACCACCGCTACGTTTCACCGGGATGAGTGTTTGTGAAGGTCTAGTAGAGTAGGGTGACCTACTCGAATGTTCCTTGGCCGTGGGGAATCACTCGACGTGAAGGCAGACTTTCAACATGCCATGACTATCTAAGTTAAAACAGGTCGAACTTAGATGTAAACAAGACCAGGGTTTGGACCGTTCCCTATCAAAACGTTGGAGGGTTGGTCTCAAAGACTGGAAAAATGTGTTTCCCCCTCGATTCCCACGGCTTGTCTGAGTGTCTAGTAAACTGAGTGACTCAGTTTCATACCTGGGTGGCTCCTTAGAACGACTCTGTGTGAATGTATTCCGGATGAAACGTGGTGTTGGTAGTAGTGTCTCTTTCGCGGAAATACCTGACCTTAGGCGACAAAAGAAAAAATGGTCAAAGGCCACGATGGTTGCTGGCGGCCCCTAAGGTCAGAAGGGAGGTGAGGTAGCTCACCACTGCACACAGCGAAGGCAGGGGCTGTGTGGGTATTATGTAGGGTTTGCCGGTCTTGCCGGTGGTCCTCGCATAATACCAGGGGGGCGGAGACGGCAACTAGTTTGTTTTTGGAGGCCGTCACGCATCTGCGGCGGTGGAGGGGCCGCAGAATCCCGGGGGACCTAAATAAAAAAGTAAAAATCCCCTGTAAATTACCAGTGTAAAAATGGATGTCAGGAAGACAATAGCAGATGAACTGCACAAACAGGCGCGTAAAAATTTCCCTAGACGTAGGGTGGCTTTGAAAGGTATTAAGGACCTTTATCAGGCGGATTTAGTTGAAATGCAACCTTATGCGAAATTGAATAAAGGGTATAGGTACATAATGACGATAATAAATTGCCTGACTAAATATGCATTCGCTGTGCCACTAAAACACAAGACCGGGCCTGAGGTGGCCAAAGCTTTAGAACCTGTACTCGCGAAAAACAAAATGAAAAACTTTCAAACTGACGATGGTACGGAATGGTTTAATCAGTACGTAGCCAAGGTTATTAAAGAGTACAAAATAAACCATTACTCTACATATTCGGAACTTAAAGCCAGTATAGTTGAGAGATTTAATCGAACTCTAAAGACTCGTATGTGGAAACTGTTCACAGCTAGAGGTACACACGAATGGTTAAACCTTTTACCAGACATTTTAAAATCTTACAATAACACAAAACATAGAACAATAGGAATGAAACCTAAAGATGTTAAACAAAAACATGTCAAAGATATCCTGGCTAGGATCAATAAGACTAAGTCTGTAAAGTATAAGCCTAAGTTAAAGGTAGGTGACAGTGTCAGAATAAGTAAACACAAGCGAGTTTTTACCAAAGGCTATTTACCAAATTGGACCAATGAGGTTTTTACAGTGTTTGCTGTTAAACCGACTAAACCAACAACATACATATTACAAGACTACAATGGTGAAATACTGAAAGGGGGTTTTTACGAGCATGAAATTAGTTTGTCAAAAACCGGTGATGTTTACTTGGTGGAAAAAGTGTTGAGACGGAAGGGGGACAGGGTCCTTGTTCGATGGCTTGGTTTTGATAAAACACACGACTCGTGGGTACATAAAAACTCTATAAAATAAATATACAATTATCATTTTCCATCACTCTTCGACAAGATGCGTATTATCAAACACACTTCACAGTTGCCTATAGAAAACTTTGATTCGTTTGTCGGTACAGGTATGAGTACGGAGAGAAGGCACGGACCTCTGCTGCCAAACACCATACGTTGTATTATATGTGGACCGTCAAATTGTGGAAAAACAAACGTTCTTTTCAACTTACTCTTTGACACTAACGGACTCAGGTTTCGTAATGTGTATGTGTTTTCTAAATCTCTATATCAACCTAAATACAAGTTTTTGGCCAAGACTATGCCTAAAGAGGTAGGCTACTTTGCGTTTGATGAAAATTCTCAGATTCCACCTCCTAGCGAGGCGAAATCCAATTCTATAATGATTTTTGACGATATTGCGTGTGAAAAACACGATAACATTAGGGGTTATTTTACCATGGCTCGTCATAAAGATATAGACACATTTTACTTGGGGCAGACGTACAGTCGTATACCTAAACAACTAATTAGGGACAATTGTAACTTTTTGATAATATTTAAACAAGATGATATGAACCTTCGGCATATATACTATGACCATGTTAATACGGATATGACATTTGAAAATTTTAAACAGTTATGCAGCGTAGCGTGGAAGAATAACCATGGATTCGTTACCATAGACAAGGATAGTGATATTGAAAAAGGGAGGTATCGTATGGGACTAGACAGTTTTGTCCAAGACTTATAATGGTACGTATCTACACGTACAACGATCTGAGGGGGTTCAATAGAAGACTGCACAATGTCAAGTCAAATTTGTGCACGTTATATTACAAAGACAAAAAGAGATTTTGTGGAAACTATTGCAGTAGGAAGGGTGATCACGGTCATCCGCTCAATAGGAGGTGTTGGAGACACAAAAAGCCAGTAGTTACTACCTTTATACCGCCAGTAGTTTTGCTAATGATTTCAGCTAGTGAAAGGACTTATAATCGGGAAGTATGGGTTAATTTTTTAAACAAATGCGACGATAAGAACATTCCGTTGGAATTGGTGATTTATCACGAGGACATGAACAACTCTACCGTGAGGGACCCTCAAAACTTGATCTCTAGATTTAGACCCTTTCCGGATATATTCGGTAATGTTCTCCCCTTGCGTAACCAGCACGGGAGTATACACTTTGCTCAGATTGTATTGAGAATGTTGGAGTACGGTTGTAAGATACCGCACGCCTCAAGATGCATTGTGTTGACCGAAAGAACTATACCAATCAGACCGCCACTGGAGATTTACAGAACTGCTTTATCACTGAACTGTTATATCGATATTAGTTACAACACTGCCTGGGGTCCCATTCCTGACGGTACACCAACAGGGCCACGGGGAAAACCTTTCGCTGCTGTCAACAACTATTGTCAGGGGTTGTACACTGTAGAGTTTCTCAGGGAAGCCTTACCGACAGTCTCGTCACAGTGTGAGAGGTTCGGTATAACTTTAAATAAAGGTGTATATAATGTAACAAATAAAAAGTTGTTTGAACAATGGCGGGCGTTTACAGGTACAAACCCGTGTGAATTCTGGCTCTTGAATTCATATTTGATGTATAATAGACGCCACGACAAACCGATGGCGATGTTAAGGAAGTATATGAATAAAACTGTGGAAAATGACAAGTACATCGTGACTCACGTGTCAGAATGGAGGGACGATGTTAAAAGAGCGTGGGTATTTAAAAGCTATACACATAAATACGTGATTCCATGGTTCGACGTTAGAGAGCGTAGGTACTACAGAGGATTGGATCTTGCTGCGGGGGTTTCACTTCTGGACGTAATTAAATATGTACGTAAACATAAGAATCGTGCCATGTTTTTCAGACAGGTAGAGCTACCGTAAGCTATTAATTAATTTACAAGTAGACATAAAGACATTATTGATCATGAAGCCGACCAAGAAACATCTTACTTTACGTATAGCTGAGCTTAAGGAAGCTATTCGACGTAAGTATAACAGTTTTAAGACAGGGGTTGTTGAGAGTGAAAGATTTTTCGAGAAGAAATACAAACCAATAATTACAGAGATAAAAAAAACCAATATCACTCCTAAAAAAGAGTCACTATTGGAACCGATAAAATAAGAAGAAGAATTGAAGGAAGAGGAAGATGATGGTGAATATGAGTCACCTGTACCGTCACCTAGAATAACACCGACAAGTGAGGCTGCCAGTACCCGTCTTGACACCATACTATCTACACCTTCTGGCAGAGAGACCGTCTCATTCTTTATAAATACCCATTTTCAACATCCCACAACCAGAAAGTACATGGAAATGTTTATGAAAGATCGTTCGGGTAAAGAACAAAAAATTGATCACTTATACGGCCCGAGGTACGAGAATGGAGATACACTTATGGTTGGCGATAAAGAGCTAGAGTTTGATGATGACGGGTATATTAAAATAGGAGGCATCCGGTACAAGGGCACAGACGGACTTTATGAATTATTATTTAAAAGAATACCGGATGAAGACGAGTACACCACGGAAGATCTAAGGGCTTACAGAGATATTCTGTTGAAAACTAACGCGCATATGAAAGATTACAATCCTCATGGACATATTAACAGGAATTCATTGCTAAAATACAGGGGGGTTATTGCCAAACTGTTTCCTGCTACTACGAAAAAAGGATCAGGAATGCAGTGGAAATCTACAAGTTCGCGTGATATTGTTCATTGGGACGATCCGAACGAACTTGTTGATCGCCTACGTTTGATTGCCATGTCCGCAGATACAGGCAACACTTCGCATACCAATGAAATGTTAAACATTATTGAAGAGCTACGTGAAGGTGGATTTATAAAAGGATCGGGTAACAAGAGGTTTCAGGCATTGTTAAAATGAACGTAGACAAATTCGGTCGTTACAGGTACACGGGGATGACCATAGACAAATTTGGTCGTCACACGGCGAGGGAAAGATTGCGAGGTCCTAAAGGTGAGGGTTTCAAACTGACAGAAGATGGTGGCTACGATATGGAAAACAAGAGGTTAGCTAACGTGTCGGACCCTTTGCTTGAAACGGATGGTGCCAATTTAAAAACTCTACAGACACACTTAAGTTCGTGTATGAAATTGAACAGTGACAAGCTGTTTGATGCTCAACATAAACGAATTGGTAATACCGGTAATCCGTTAAATCCTGACGATGTAGTCACCAAGGGGTATTTTGACTCAAAATCACCCGTTAAATTAGTAGATAGTTATTCATTTCACCAATACAGGTTACAGGATTTAGGACCTCCAGTATTCGCCGGAGATGCTGTAAATTTAGGCTATATAAAAAATGAAACACCGGGGGAAAAAGATGGAAATTGGGATTTTGGTAACAAACGTCTGACACGAGTTGGCAGGCCTATGAATGACGGGGATGCTGTAAACATGGGTTACCTAACCTCTCATGCACTGATTAAAGTCAAAAAAGGTTATAATTGTACAGGTCATAGACTGATAATGGTAGGGCCTCCTGAGGATATCTCAGATGCTATTAATCTTGAATACTTAAGATCAAATTCCTTAGTCAAATCCATAGGTTACAGTGACAATCCTAAATCAACAGACGGTACATACGATGCGGGCACTCGTAGAATATCTAATCTCGCTAAACCTCAGGACATGGATGACGCTATAAGTAAAAGGTATCTCAAAACGGCCTTAAGTGAACTCGGCTATGCTATTTACAAAAATATTACCACTAAAGCGAGGAATAGACTTGTTCCTCCTGAACAGTGGAAAAGCAGAGTGTTAGAGTCCAGCTGGGATGATCTATTTAATAGTGAATACTCTTGGTAAATCAGTCACTTATAAAATGGTTAAACGTAAAACAACATCAAACAGTCGAAAGTTAGCTCTTGTTGCAGGAGGTGGTATTATCGGTTCAGTTGTTAACAAAGCAATCGATTTGCTTCCTATTGAATTGCACATACCTGGTTATAATTACTGTGGACCCGGAACTAGGTTGAAGAAGCGATTAGCGAGAGGTGATAAAGGTGTAAACCCCTTGGACGAAGCGTGTAAAATTCACGATATAGCGTACTCGAGTTTTAAAGACACGGGGCGAAGACAACAAGCTGACAAAGAGCTCGCAAAAAGGGCTTGGCAAAGAGTCAAAGCATCAGACGCATCTTTGGGGGAAAAAGCAGCCGCCTGGACCGTTACAACAGCGATGAAGGCGAAAACAAAATTTGGAGGCGGTAGAAGGCGACGTCGTGTAAAACGTGTAAAACCTGCCAAAGGTAAAGGTCTGTACTTGAGACCGTATCCGAAGAGAGGCGCTGGAAAGAGGAAAAGGAAGAGAATCACTAAAAAAAACGTCAATCCCACTAAAACCACTTACTAACTATGAACTGCAGTATTACGCTACTCAGCTTAATGTGCCTCACTTTAGAGGAGTATTTATGCGGGACACATTACCTGGTACGCCCAGGAAATACGAATCGGCTATAGTTAATCTAGACTCGAATAGGGGCAGCGGAACGCACTGGGTATGTTATATGAAGCGTGGGGATAAGGTGTTTTATTTTGACAGTTTTGGCAACCTTCGGCCACCTGTTGAAATCACCAGGTATCTTGGAACGTCAGCCGATATTAAGTATAACTATGATAGACGTCAAAATTTCAACTCAGTTATTTGCGGACATTTGTGTCTAGAGTTCCTAACCAATGTTTTGTCTTAGCGGCACCGGTTCTACCATTAGCTGTGAGGTCTTCCCACCTCTTGAGCTCAGTGGAGGTGATTGGGAAATAGGTTTAGTGGATCTATCCACGTACAATTCGATACCAAACATTGAGAAAGATGTAAATGACAAGTTTTACTATGGAGACGATAACGAAATAACCATCCCCGAGGGATCGTATGAAATTGAAAACCTGCAGGAGGAAATAAAAAAACACGTACATTTTAGATTAATTGCTAATAACAATACATTGAAGGCCGAGATGAAATGTGAGGAGGATGTACACTTTGAAAAGGAAAAATCAGTAGCCTCGCTATTGGGGTTTGATAAGAAAATGTACCCCAAGGACCAACTACATGTTTCACCAAACACTATAAATATAATAAAGGTCAATTCGATCAGGGTCGAATGTAATATTGCACGAGGATCGTTTCTCAACGGTGTAGAAGGACACACTATACACGAGTTTTACCCTACCGTTGAACCGGGGTATAAAATCATAGTAATTCCAAATCCTATCATTTATTTACCTGTGAACGTCCAGAGAGTAAGTACAATTTCCGTTCAGCTCAGAGATCAAGACGGAGATCTGGTGAATTTTAGAAACGAGGTAGTATCGTTGAGGTTACACTTAAAAAAACGTCAGGATAGGCCTGGTATTTAGGAATTCGACAGACCTAACACCTCTCATTACCCAAAAGGGAACGGAACGGTTAACATCGTCTAGTGTAAAGTTTTTAGAATCACTTGGATTCAAAGTGCAAAATGTTCGCTATAGAAAGCGCCGCTGAGTATGAAAATACCGTTACAGGATATGAGTATCACACTTACAAGCCGTATGCCTCATGTACGTATAAAAATAACGATGAAATCAGAATCGCAGTTAGTCAGCAGGATATTATAACCGCTCCCTTTGAAAGTACATTACATATAACTGGGAAAATAACTGGTAAAAAGGCGGGAGGTACCGATGCCGACATTTCATTTGTCAACAACGCAGTAGCGTATCTATTTGACGACATCAGGTATGAGATTGGAGGGATTGAGGTGGACCATACCAAAAATCCAGGGATCGCTACTACCATAAAAGGACTTCTTTCCGTGCGTGATGTCGAAAAGGATAGTTTGAAAAACGCCTGTTGGCTAGGAGCGGGGAAAACGCTAAAAGCGGGAAAAGAGTTTACATTTTCTGTTCCGTTGAGAATGTTGCTCGGTTTTGCTGAAGATTACAAACGGGTCTTGGTGAACGTCAAACAAGAGCTTATCTTGCTAAGGTCAGCTTCTGACCTCGACGCTATCACATCCGCTGACGCGACCTCTTGCACCATAGAGATAAGCAGTTTGTACTGGCGGCTTCCTCACGTCTCGGTCACTGATACATATCGTTTAAAACTTTTGCGAATGATTGAGAAAGATACATCTGTGCAAATACCCTTCCGGTCTTGGGAACTTCACGAATACCCTTCTCTACCGGAAAACAACACTCGCCAGTCCTGGACTGTTAAAACAACTTCTCAGCTGGAAAAACCCCGGTACGTTGTACTGGCCTTCCAGACAGACAAAAAACATAAATTCAACACGGATATGTCCTGCTTTGATAGTTGTGCTCTTTCCAATGTAAAACTGTACCTCAACTCTCAATACTATCCTTATGATAACATCCACGGTGATATGACTATATTTTATGAAATGTTTTCGCGGTTTCAAAAATCCTATTACGGCAGGGATACGTACCCTGGTGTGGATTTTGATACTTTTAAAGACAAGACAACACTATACGTTATCGACTGTTCAAAACAAAATGACACAATCAAGTCGGGACCTGTAGATGTAAGGTTGGAATTTGAAGCTAAGGACAAATTTCCCGCCAATACTGCAGCTTATTGTCTCATTTTACACGACTCTCACCTAGTTTACACTTTACTCACGGGGACCGTGAAAAAGGTTATGTAAGTCAAGGAGGGAAGGGGAAGATGTGGTGGGGTGGTAATAAAGGTATAGCGATGACTAAACATTAATCAGTCTTTAACATGGGTCCGTGCGGTGATGATGTATCTTCGGTCTGCTCGGAGGAGTATGGGGAGGTAGGTTGGATTTGTATAAATCTGTTGAGGAATGGGAGACTTGTTCGTAAAATAGATTTTGACGGGGAGCCATTGAAGTTGGAAGTGAAATCTAATGGGAGATTTGACAGAATTGAGTTGGAATTTATGGACAGTGAGGCAATGACTCTTAGTGGACTCTCGTCGGAACAGATTCTCCAAAAAAGGAAATCTTTTTTAAAGTATAACAAACTGGATGTCTACGTTTACACCAAGGACGGGTGGCATGAACGCGAATCCTTTTGGCTTGAGGACGAGTGGGATGAGACGGAACGTCCTTATACTAGCCTCTTGGAATCTAGAGAATTTAACAAAGATGATGTAGAGTACGTGGTGATTAAATTCAGAAACCCTAAATACGATAACACTTCTGATGAGGAGGAGGAGACTGATGATGAGGAGGAGGGGGAGGAGGAGGAGCCTGAACCAAAAAAGAGTAAACTAGAAGGTGGGTTAGGTCTCAGTCGTCACGATGGATCCGACCGTGGAGGTTCTCAGGCGTAATTTTAGGGCTTGTAGGGAATATGTCGCGAATAAGGTGGCTGAAGTGACCGTTGCGTTTTCAAAAGGCGGGAGACATTGTAGAGAAATGGTAAAATGGGATCGTGGTGGTGGTGGAAAAAGAATCGACATCAAACCGAACGGGAAATTTGACAGTTTAAAAATCCAAACTATTTCAGGCTCAGACTTTTGCGATTGTTGTGTTCCGGAGAAGCTCCTTAATCTAGTAACTTATCACCAACGATTTAGCCGTGTAGATTTGTATCTTTGTAAACAAGACGGAGCTTGCGAATTTAAAACTTTTGAACTGAAAACTCATTTAGTTGTAGAGGTAGACGTGAATGATGATGTAACCCGGGTACTGATTACTTTAGGGTATAATGACTCACCAACGATCAAGATGGAGGAGGAGGGGGAAAACAGCTACCCTGAGGGGTATGACACAGTATACTAATTAAACTCGTGCAGATCCTTCAGTTGCAGACATGGAGCCGACCAGTGCGGATGTATCATCAGAGGTTCTAGGAGAAGAGGTAAGTATGGATATGGACCTTATCCGCTTTAAGCGGCGCAAGGAACCTATTGACGTAATGACCGGTATTTTTCTAAAGACTGTTCACTATCTAAATTCCGAGCTGACAAAGTGTTTAATTGTCGGTATTTTTAAAAACAGAGGCAATAGTCTGGGGATTCTGTTCAAGGGGCATAAAGGGACTGTATACTGGCCACTAGACACTTTTAAACAATTTTCTGTGCAATTTAATGACATAAAAGCCGCTTTGGAGAATCAAACCAAATTCTATTGGTGTCTCGATGGAGGGGAGGATATAAAGGTGAAGAATGTTTTTGGTAAATCTTGCGCATTCCTCTATGACGGAGAGCATACTTTAACTCTAAATCGGAACGAATGGTCTCAGTTTGTGAGTGTCCTCCCTATCGTACACAGGGATATTAACGAACTGTTTTACAACGAACTTTTGATCCAGGAATACATTAACAGAATTAATAGTGGCTCGGAAGACGTGTCGAAACCTGTAGAGCTACCTTGCC